>CM035160.1:112368541-112865838 GCA_020205615.1 Panax quinquefolius | reverse complement strand
TAAACAATTTAAGGAGCTAGGACCACGGGAGTTTAAGGAGAGCCAAAACCACTTCGGCGGAAGCATGGATAAAGCAGATTACCAAGATATTTGATGTCTTGGGATGCTCAGAGAAGCAAAGGTTCCCTTCGCCGCTTTTTATGCGCACTTGGAGAGGCGGATTACTGGTGGGAATCGGTAAAACGTACTCAACCCGCTGTAAATGCTAGCTTGAAGATATCTTGGGAGAAGTTTCAGGAGCTGTTCAACGACAAATACTTTCCTGAAAGTATTCGCCACATGAAGGAGGTGGAGTTTATCAAGTTGGAACAAAACAATATGACCGTGTCGCAATACGAGGCAAAATTTGCGGAGTTATCACGGTTCGTCCCCACTTGGTGGATAATGAAGAGAGAATGGCGCGAATGTTTTTAAGAGGTTTGAAGCTTCGAGATACGTCAACATCTTATTTCTCATAAAGCTGTGTTTGTATTGGATGTTGTAAATAGGGCTCGATTAGTGGGAGCGATAATGAGTCAACGTATAACTAAAAAGAAGAGCAAAATGGCAAAATTATAATACCGGCGAGAATAGTCATGGCGGTGACAACAAGCGTGGAGGAATCAATGGGCGGATATGGTAACCACTTCGGTGGTAATCGGGGCCAAAACAATAAGAATGGACATTTCAAGAAAAGGAGATTCAACAATGATGGAAAGGCGTCGACCAAAGACCCATTGTTAAGGAAGGAGAAAGACCACCATCATATGCTTCAAATGCGGAGGAGAGGACACATCGATCCAAGCTGCGTCATGCCCGTCAAAGCATATTATAATTGTGGAAGAGAGGTCACTTAGCTCGATTTTTGTCGTTTCATAGAAGACAAATTCGACTAGGATGGAGGCACCAAAGGCCATCCCGGAAAATTCAAAACCCAGAAGTCTGAGGAGAGCATTTGTTGTGACCTCCCAAAGAGCAAAGAATCCGATTGAGGTCATCACGGGTAAGCTTATCATAAACTCTAATGAAGTCTATACTTTATTTGATACAGGTTCTACCCATTCTTTTATTTCTCCTACTTGCGCTCATCGATTAAATTTGACTCAGGAGAAATTAGACTTTGACTTATCTGTGGAAACTCCAGTTGGGAGAAACCTTCATTACATCCATTATTTATAAGTCTTGTTTGGTCTAAATCGGTACCCTCACATTACTTCGGTCGATCTTATTTCATTAAAAATACTTGTATTTGACGTGATTCTAAGGATTGATTGGTTAACTACTTATCATGCAAAAATTGATTGTTTTTCGTAAGGTTGTTAGCTTTCATATTCCTAATCAACCTATTATGCAAATTCAAACGACCAAACCATTAAAATCAATCACGGTCATCTCAAGCCATAAAGCTATTCGTTTATTGAAAAAGCGGATG
This sequence comes from Panax quinquefolius, assembly GCA_020205615.1. Taxonomy (NCBI): domain Eukaryota; kingdom Viridiplantae; phylum Streptophyta; class Magnoliopsida; order Apiales; family Araliaceae; genus Panax; species Panax quinquefolius. Next base: position 112,864,427 of record CM035160.1, on the reverse strand, counting down.
TCAAGCTTTCTTAGCTCATGTCATGATTTAAATAAAAATACATCGAGCTTTTAAACGATATTCCTATTGTTAATAAATTTCTGACGTATTCCCAGAAGAACTTCGGCCTACCCCGAGGCGTGAAATTGAATTTTGTATCGACCTTGAACCCAGATACAAAACCTATTTCCAAAGCCCCATATCGAATGGCTCCTATTGAACTTCGGGAGTTAAAGACCCAACCGCAGGAATTGTTAGACATTGGCTTTATTAGGTCCTAGTACTTCTCCTTGGGGTGCTCTGTTCTATTCGTGAAGAAGAAAGATGGGAGTATGCGACTTTGTATTGATTATCGGGAGTTGAATCACGTCACCATCAAAAATAGGTATCCATTGCCACGTATTGATGACTGTTTGACCGATTGCAAGGAGCCAAATTCTTTTCAAAGATTGATCTTCGTTAGGATATCACCAATTGAAGATTAGAACCGCCGACATTCCAAAAGGCGGCTTTCGGAACCCCAGCGGGCATTATGAATTCCTAGTCATGTCCTTTGGATTGACTAATGCTCCCGCCGCCTTCATGGATATGATGAACCGAGTATTCAAGGAATATTTAGATCACTTTGTGGTCGTCTTTATTGATGACATCCTTATTTATTCCAAAAGCCGTGAAGATCATGAAAACAACTTGAGGTCGACACTCCAAAAGCTTCGTGAATATAAGCTTTATGCCAAGTTGAAGAAATGCGAGTTCGGCTTGAAGAAGTAGCATTCCTTGGGCACGTGGTATCAAGTCATGGAATATCATTGACCCACCAGAAAGATTGAAGCTATTCAAAGTCGGGAACAACCTAAATCGATGACCGAAGTCACGTAGCTTTCTCGGTTTAAATTGGTTATTATCGGAGATTCGTGGAAGGATTTTCTCGAATCGCTATTCCATCGACTCGGTGACTTTCGGAAAGATCTGAAAGTTCGGTTGGAGGCGAAGAATGTGAGAAGAGTTTTCAAGAACTCAAGAGGAGACTTATTTCAAAGACTGCTGTTACAATACCATCCGGCTCGGAGGATTTGTCATCTGATGATGCTTGAGCAAAGGGTTGGGATGTGTTCTCATGCAACATGGAAAAGTAATAGCTTTATGCCTCGCGACAACTCAAAGAATATGAGAGGAATTATCTACTCATGATCTAGAGTTAGCAAATGTTGTCTTTGCACTTAAAATTTGGAGGCATTACTTGTATGGGAGAAAGTGGAGATCTTTACGGATCATAAAAGCCTCAAATATTTCTTCACTCAAAAGGAACTCAACATGCGACAACGACGTTGGCTTGAACTATTGAAAGATTATGATCATACCATCCAATACCATCCTCGAAAAGCGAGCGTGGTAGCCGACGCATTGAGTAGAAAATCATATGCAAGTACGAAACGAGTGCGATATTGTCGTATATAAAGGCCCATTTTGTGTGACTTGCAAAGGATGGAGATAGAGTTAAAAGACTCAGGGGACGCATGTGATGATAGCAAGTATATCTGAGTAGAACCGACTTTAATCGATAAAGTTAAAAGTCGCCAAGCTACGGACACGGAGGCGATGCGTATGAGGAAAAAAAAGTGCAAGAAGGTGCTATCTTAGGAAGCAAGAATCGATGAAGAAGGAATACTTAGAGTCAACTCCGGACTTTGTGTTCCTAACGACCACGATTTAAAGTATAATATCATGATGGAGGCACACAACACACCATTTGCAATCCATCTGGGAGTACCAAAATGTATCATGATATTCGGTCATACATTTTGGTGGAGCAATATGAGAGAGAGAGATAGTAGCTGCATTTATCTCAAGGTGTCTAACTTGTCAACGAGTTAAAGCGGAGCATCAGTACCAAAAGGTCCATTGCAACCACTTGAAATTCCGAATGGAAGTGGGAGCACATTACCATGGATTTTCGTTCACGGCCTTCCTAAAGTTTCTCAAGGCATTGATGCGATTTGGGTCATTGTTGATAGATTGACCAAGTCGCTCATTTCTTACCGATACGAGAAACTTATACACTTGAACGTCTTTGCTCGTATGTACATAAACGAGATTGTAAGATCGCATGGTATGCCTAAGTATCCATAGTTTTCGATCGAGACCCAAGATTCACTTCACGATTTTGGGTTAGTTTGCAAAAAGCTATGGGCACAGACTTACGATTTAGCTCGGCATATCATCCTCGCATTTCGGACGGATTAATCGGAGAGGACTATTCAAACTCTTCAAGATCTATTAAGACTACGTGGTCCTTGATTTCAAGGAGTTGGGACAAGTTCTTACCATTGGTGGAGTTTTCCTACAACAACAGTTATCAAGCAAGTATTGGCATGGCTCCATTCAAGCGTTGTATGGAAGAAAGTGTCGTTCTCCAAAGATCTTTGGGATGAGGTGGGTGAAGCAACGTTGTTGGGACCGGGAGTTGGTACGTATGACTACGGAAAAGATTCAAACGATCCGACAACGATAAAAACCTCACAAAATCGACAAAAGAGTTATGCTGATCTTCATCGAAAGGACGTGGAATTCGATATAGGAGATCATGTGTTGTTAAGAGTTGCTCCATGGAAAGGAGTTACAAGATTTGGAAAGAGAGGAAAACTTAACCCTCGATTCATCGGTCCATTTTAATCCTCGATCGAGTAGGAGCTGTGGCCTATAGACTCGCTTTCTGCCAAATATGTCTCGTGTTCATAACATTTTTCACATATCTATGTTACGTAAATATGTGAAAGACCCGAACCATATTATTGAGTTAGAACCAGGACGAAATAGCGGAAGATTTGGACGTATGAAGAGGTTCCTGTTCAAATTTTGGATAAGAAGGAACATATTCTACGCTCCAAGGTTATACCTCAAGTCAAAGTTTTGTGGAGGAACCACGATGTTGAGGAAATGACTTGGGAGTTAGAATCTGAAATGAAATCAAGGTATCCTTACCTCTTCGACACACTGTGTACGCATTCTAATTTCGAGGCTTAAATTTCATAAGAAGGGAGGTTGTAAGACCCCGAATTTTTATAAATAAAGATGAATTTTTCTATAAATATTATTTTTGAATATTATGGAATAAATTTGATATAATGTTATAGTTGTAGGTAATATTTATAAATTTTGCAAAGTATGCAAGTTGTTATAAAATATTCGTTTGGTCGGGGAATATTCTTTTTGTTAGGGAATATTAAATACAATGGCTCAATCATTGGTGGACCCCACAATGTAATTATTGTCGGATCGAGAAAACGACAAAAATATTTTATAAAAATAACTACGGAGGTGTTACGTTAAAACTGTTGAACTACCCGTTGGTAAAGTACAAAAATACGATGTCTGGCGTAGACAAGTAGTAGCACTACAGATTGATTATTGATGCTTACGTGAGAAGTCACTCACCTATGCTCAATTATTGCTACGATAATCTTGCGATCATATCTCTTATATTATTGATTCAATTATTGTCACAAGATCATCTCAGATAATATGTTATAGTATTAAATCAATAATTGAGACGACAAGTTATAAATGATTAATAATTGTTGAAAGATTAAATATGGGTTGATGAAAAAATGATTTGTGGTAAGTTTGATTATTTTATGGGGGCTCATATGTCATCATCTAAGAGTCTCTTCATCAATAGTATTTACCTTCGTCAATAGTAATTACCTTCGTCAATAGTAATTACCCTTGTGAATAGTATTTACCTTAAATTAATAGTAATTACCTTCATCAATAAGTAATTACCCTTGTGAATAGTATTTACCTTTCGTCAATAGTATTTACCTTCGTTAATAGTAATTACCTTTACCAGACGTCGAACCACTTGTCGTTTCACATTACAAAGCGCCGAACCACTTGTCGTTTCACATTACAAAGGCCAAACCGATTAAATCAAGCCACTCAGCTTTTCACACTAAGAAAAGCTAAGCTAGAAATCTTCTATAAATAGAGGCCTAGGGCTTCATTATTTTCATTTAATTCATTCAAGCTATAGAGAGAGAAAGTATAGAGAGAATAAGAGAGAAAGAAGAAGAGTATTTTATTACTACTGCGCCGCAGATATTCAATCTCCTACCAAATGTAAGGGGTGTTATTCTTTCTTATTCATGAAGAGAAGCTGTTGTTATTCCATTGCTTATTATTCATTGGAATAACTTTGTATAAGTGGTTTACCCTATACTTGGTGACATTCTTCTATTATTCGTTGGAACATCCTGCATGTGTTTTACAGGACACCCACCGGTTCTTTATTATTATTCGTTGGAACATCCATGCATCGTGTGTTTTACACCGGACCGGTTCCGCTCTTTATTATTCTCGTTGGAACATCCATGCATGTGTTTTACAGGACGGACCGTTTAAAATCTTTATTATTACATTGGAATATCCTATCGCGTGTGTTTTACACCGGATGCGGGTTCCATCTTTATTATTCTGTTGGAACATCCCGCTTGTGAATTTCACCGACCGTTCCGTTATTTATTATTCATTGGAATAACTCGTTCATGCAATGCTATCATCGCATGCATGGTGATTTCTTTTGTTATTCCATTCTTTATTATACCCGGTTGGTTAAAACTTTGACTTCTATACTCCATGAAATTAGTAGAATATCCTTGATATTTGCGTTTCATCCAAAGATCTTTTCATGGAAATATTCTTCCGATCATTCTTGAATTTTACTATACAAAACAATGATCATGTTGACAATTTGGACGTTAATAATTCCTGGATAAAATAATTCTTGAACTTGTTTTATTGAATTCTTATATCATTGTCATCATCCTCATGTTTATTTTTATTTTTTTTGAAAGTCATCTGTGGCCTGTAGTGTATAGATGAACTTGGTATGATTATGACCGAGAGACTATTGATTGTAATCATGACCGTAATGTTACAAATGATGTGATAAAAATCTTGAGGGTAGTAGTGCATTGATGGGATGATTGTTGGCATGATCATGACCATTAATGAATACACAAATATTCTTGGCTCGTAGTGCATGAATAGTTGTGGTCGTGATCTTAAAGAATATCCTTGGAAAGTAGTGCGAGGGTGATTCGATGATGTGAAATATTTATTAAAGTCGAGTCTCGCCTATAAAGCAAATGATGAAAAACCTTTTAAAACCTAAAAGATAGTAGACTTTATTTTCTACTTGACTCTTTTAATGGATCAGATATTCACTGCAGATTAAACCGGGTCATCTATTGTATTTTATCGGTTTAACATTATCAAGACTATTGATAATTTATTCGCATTATCTTAGTCATAATATTTCTTACTTGGGCTAGTTTGAGCTCACCCTTTCTTTCACCGTTTCTCTTGAGGAAATGATAATATAGCCGGGACGAGTCTGGGAACAGTGATGGTCCTGAAGATAAGATTAGTAGTCCCTCACTATTCGTAAAATAGTGTGATAATAATCGTAATGAGGACTTTTTGTTTGAGTTTGTATAATATCTAGTAGATGATATTTGTATTTAAACTCACGATTTTATGTCGTATTGCATACTTACGAGTTATGTTAATAAGTTGTATTTAAATTACATACCATGTAAGTGTCGCACCCAAGATGGGTGATGTATACCTAATTTTGGGGCGTCACATTTTAAATCATAGAAGATAGTAAATTTTATTCTCTACTTGACTCTTCTAATGGATTGCTTGTTAAACTATGATTAAACTTGATGTTTGTTATATTTTATCGTTTAACATTGTTGAAGGCTAATGATAATTTATTACGCATTATCTTAGTCATAATATTTCTTATCGGGCTAGTTGAGCTCACCTTTTGCTTTCATTGTTCTCTCCAAGTAAATGAGAGCGTAGCGAGTGACTAATCGGAGAAACAGTGATGGTCCAGATAATAGCATTAGTAGTTCTCATTATTCATGAAATAGTGTGATAATAAATGTAATGAGGACCCCATTGATTTTGTATATATTGTCAGATGACAATATTTGTATTAAAACTCACAAGATATGTTTAGTCGATTATTTTTACATTGTTGTATAATTAAGTTGTATTTGAATTTTGTACCATGTATTTGGCGACTCAAAATAGGTGGTGTATACCGATTTTGGGGGCGTCACAATTGCATAACTTGAGGGGGAGCTTTTATGGAAAATATTTTTAGTTGATTGTCATCATCAAAAAGGGAGAGATCGTTGGGTCTCTAACTTTTAGATTTATTTTGATGATAACAATAATTAGTAAATAATTTAATTAAAAGGATAGAATCCTCTCTATAGGATTTTTTATTATAATTGTTTTATTTATCTTATTTACTTTGACCAAAAATATTTTCTAAATCTTATTTAATAGATTTTATTGATCTTTATGTTTTAATATGCTAAATCAATTGGGTCATGCATTGTGGGACAAAAGTCATATGTTGATTATCAAATACTTGTTTGACCGAATTTGGAAAGAAGATGAAAATTTTGATTAAATCATTGTTTTTACTTGTGGGCATTTTCTATTTATTCACAAATTAATATTATTATTTCAAAAATTATTTTAAGAAAAATTATTTTATTGCTTATATATATATACTCATATTATAAATGGATGTTTGAAAACTAAAACCGTGCATATATATATTAGTATTAAAAACATGCATGTGTGATAAATATATTATATTTTTATATATTATATATATGCGTTGTATATAATAAAAAAAACAAAAAACCGTGTGTGTGTGTGTGTTAAACAGCATGCATGCATTCCACAAACGTGTGTGCTGGCAGATTGCATATATATATATATATATATATATATATATATATATATATATATATATATATATTAAAAAGATCTTAGTTACACTTATTGAATTTCACCTTTTACTTCACCTTGCTTTTTTTTAAATAACTAATAAAAATGTATAATAATTTTTGGAATTGAAAGTTTTTTAAAAAAAGTATTTTGGGTGTGATTTGAGTACGTATAGCAGCGGTGTTAATTGCATAACACTGCTTTTGTTATTGCACTCAAATCACATCCAAAATACTTTTTTAAAAAAACTTTCAATTCTAAAAATTATTATACATTTTTTATTAGTTATGTTTTTTTTTATATAAAAAAAAATGCAGGATGAGCTCGGGATGAGTTCAATAAGAGTGAGCCTAAGAAATACTGTATATATATATATATGTTACTTGCATGCGCCTAATATACATATATACTACGTATCCATATATATGGTATATAAGTGTGAATGTGATGGCAAGTAAAGTGAGACAACTATTTTGGGACTAAAAGGAAATCATGTATATGCTAGCTGTTTTCAAATGATAGAAATCATGTATAACTGTTTTTCATGTTGTTTTGACCGAATCTTTCAAAGTGTTCATTAAATGATAAGTAAGTGAAATATAGCCCGAGCGGATTTTGAATACTGGCCATAAATGTTCCGCGTGAATTTATTTTATCATCTGGACTGTTAAATTCAAAAATTCTTAATTTCGACCATTAATTTCAAATTAGATTTTAAAAAATTACCATTTTACCCCTAACTTCAAAAATCTATAAATAAAATACATTTCTTTCATTTTCAATTTGTCAATTCACTTTCAAGAAAAACTTATTTCTCTCCTACTACTGCGATTGGTGAAATAGAAAATATTATCGGTAAATGAAATTATTGCAAGTTATAAATAATTTTATGGAATTTTAAAGCCTACAAAAGCCAAATTTTTAATACTTTATACTTTCGAATATATATATATATATATATATATATATATATATATATATATACTATATTACAATAAAAATATAATGAGTAATAATATATGGTATATATACACTATTAAATTATAATAGACTTTTTTAATCACAATTGTTCATAAGTAAGTAATTCATTATTTATTTTTAAAAGTAATATAAATTAGATTATTATTTAGTTTAAAATATTATAGAGAGAGATACATATATTGAGAGGATATGAGTCATATGTGGTTAAAATTTGATTAACAATTTCAGTGTAAAAAGAATGAGTGCAAATTTCAGTGGGTGCAAATTGCTTTGAAATGGGAAAGTGTAATACCCAATTTCAGTAAAGTGTAATACCCAATTTCAGTGGGTGCAAATTGACTCTTCTGACCCTAAAAAAAAAAATCTATTTATCATATATTAAATAAAAATATCCAGTGGGTGCAATTGGCCCCACTGGCTAACAAGTGGCTTCGCCCCTGCTCCTACATACTCTCTCTAAGAAGATTTCTCTCTCTCTTCTTACAAAAGTTCTGATTATTTGAGAAAAGAAAATTGGTCTAAGCAAATTGAGATAAGTGGTTTGATTTATTTTATTTGAATTATCTCTTGCTTATTTATATTTATAGATATACGAATATAAATTGTTATACATAATTTTATATATCTATATTTCATCTATTTATCAAATAAAAGGATACTTGGGCGCCACAAGGCTACGGAGATACACCTCTACTTGAGAGGAATTGAACCGTCACGATTCCTTATAGTTTTCGAAGAATCTTTTATTGATATTATTTATATAAATATCGTAAAATAGATACTTACACTTGATAGCTCAAAACTAATAATCGAGATACCGCTCCAAAAAAAGTAGTCATCCGAAATGGATTTGAGAATCGTAGTGATCTATTGAAAATATTTATATAAAAATCAATTGTGAAATTATAAATTTTGTCGTACTTAGACGCCACAAGGCTATGGAGATACACCTCTACCAGGAGGAATTCGAACCGGATGATTCTTTATAGTACTAAGTGACATTATTTATAAAAGTTCACATAATAGATAAAATATTCTTATATATTGTTTGAGTTAAACAATAATATTTGTTATATCAAGTATTGCTTAACTGATTTATTTATTATACTTGATATCTGTCATCACAAGTATTTGTTCATAAATTCATCTATTCATAAAATACTTGTTGCATAATATAAAAGTTATTTAAACTTTTATTTCACAAACTTAAGTGAATATATCTGCTTAAATAGAAGCATATTTGATTCAAAGCTTAAAATAACTTATTTGCTTACTCAGAAGCATTTTCACTCTAAAAAGTTGTTTAAACTTAAAGTGACTTTTCTTTACTCCATAAAGAATAAATATTTCTTTGTAAATTTGCATTAAATTATATATCTGCTTAAATAGAAGCATTTTTGAGTAAAAGCTAAAATTGACTTATTTGCTTATTCAAGAAGCATCTTTTCACACAAAATATAAAAGTTATTTAAACTTTTATAATAGTGCATAATTTACATATTTGCTTACACAGAAGCATTATTGATCATAGCACAAACTACTATCTGCTTACTAAGAAGCATATTTTCTCAAGTATAAAAGTCTTTGAACTTTTATAAATATATTTGCTCTTTAATTGATATCTGCTTATTTAAGAAGCATCAATCTGTACTAAATTATTATCTGCTTATTTGAGAAGCATCAATTTGTACTAAATCTTATCTGCTTATTTGAGAAGCATCAATATGTACTAAATTCTTATCTGCTTATTTGAGAAGCACATTGTTGTAATATCATTTGTAGAAAGAGAAAATGTTAGAGTTAGTTTATTTTATGTACCTGTGAGAAAGACGAGTAATTCTTCGACCAAGACCAGAGTCTTAGAGAGGTCAGCGAGAAGTTAGGCCTCTAGTGTACTTGTGAGGTGAGGAAGAGGCTATTGTTTCAAGACCAAATCATAAAATAGAACTGAACTCAAACGAAGGTACAACTAAACTTGAGGAGGGAGCGGGGAGCTTGCTGTCCAAGATAGAATAGTTGGGAATAGTTTGAAGTTTGTCTATAAAACTTTGTAAAGGCTTCTCCGCCTGTTGAAGGAGTATTTATTACTGATAGTAATAGGATCTCAAGTCCTGGAGAGGAGCTTGAGACTGGACGTATCAGCATACCTAGGATGTATGTTGTGAACCAGACAAATCTCTGTGCATTGTGTGATTGAATTTTTACTGTCTTGCATATTAATTTCAAACACTGCAAATTAATTATCCAAAACTTCAAAAAGGCCTTAGATAAATTTTTAATCTGTAATAATCTATTCAACCCCCCTTCTACATTATTATTGGACTTTCAATTGGTATCAGAGCAGTGCTCTTTAACTTGTTTTCTGAGTATTCAGGCATACCTAAGAGTAGATCCATCTATGGCCTACAATGCTACTGGTTGCGAAGAAGGACTATCAATGACCAGACCTCCACTATTTGATGGTACAAACTTTGCCACCTGGAAGAGCAGATTCAGAATCTATGCCAAATTACAAGGAATCAAAGTTTGGCTTGCAATAGAACGAGGTGTAAAAGTTCCAACAAAAATTGTGGGGCAAAAGATCGTTGAGAAAGATGTTGATGAATTCACTACTGATGATGAAAAGGCTATGAACATTGTATCCCTAGCTGAACAAGTGCTCTCATTGAAAAAGAATATAAAAGAGTTAGCAATTGCAAGAATGCAAAAGAAATCTGGGAAAAATTGATTCTAACTTATGAAGGAACCAGACATATTAAAGAAACCAGAAAAGATGCTCTAATCCAGGAGTATGAAAGTTTCAAGCTGGAAGAAGGTGAAAAGATCATTGATATGGAAACTCATTTTTCCAAAATCATTGATGAATTGGAACATCTGGGGAAGGCATATACAACTAATGAGAAAAACAGAAGGATTCTCAAAGCCCTTCTATCCATCTGGAACATGAAGGTTATTGCTATTAAGGAAAGGCAAGACCTAACTACTTATCCTCTTGATAGCCTTATTAGAAATCTGCGTGCCCACGAAGTCGACATGTTAGTCCAAAAAGCAGGATCGGATACAGATATCAAAAAGAAAGGAATTGCTTTCAAAGATTTACTTATAAATCAAGAAGAAGTTGCTGAACAAACAAAGGAAATTGCAAATCTGTGCTTAATGGCAAACAATGAGTCATCGCCAAGATCTGAGGTACATTTTGAACATCAATTATCTAGTACTTCATTTGTCATGCATACTTTAGATAATATAAATGAAAAACACCATAAACTACAATAAGCATATAATCGTTTATATGAAGATAATAAAATTATTAAAGAAGATTTTATTGAATTAAAAAATTTATTAGAAAAATTAATTAAAATTAACAAAAATTTGGAAATGGAAAATGCAAACTTGATTATAACTAATGAAAGTTTAAATAAAGTAAACTTGGAAAATGATTTCTTAAAAGAAGAATTTGAACAATTTAAAAGAATAAATAAAAATATTGAAATAGAAAATTCAACACTTGCTGTAATTAATGAAAATACTTAAATAAAAAATCAAGTGTTAAGTGAAGATATTAAAAATCTTAATTTTGAAAATGCATCTCTAAAGATCGAATTAGAAAAACAAAATGAAGATTCTTCTTTAATAGATCAAATTAATATTGAAAATGCACGTTTTGGGGCTCGAATTATTACAATATATTACCTTCATCTTTTCCTCCATTTTTAGTTTAGTCCTGCAAGTATTATCAATCTTGCACCACCTCCCCTAATAGTAATGCATGTCAACCAATAGTTCTATTCATGTGAGCAAATAGTTATATGTATATGAACTGATAGCAATTAATTGCTCATTTATCCGATTAATTGTCCGTTTGGTCAATTTAACATCCAGAAATCAATTATTATCGAAATAAATGTCGATTTCCACTAACACAAATAATCCCAACACAATGAAAATATTTTTATCAACAATTTCATCTTTAATCAACATGAACTTATTCATCATTAATATTATAACTCATAATATTTAACAACCAGATCATTTCCATGAAAGAGGGGGCTTTCCGATAAGGATCTCTCCTAACTGGCACACAATTAGGCGACCAAACCCTTTTCCTCGACAGAACTTTTTAGACATCGGCAATATTGCAAATAATAATATAAATAACTTTATCGTCTCAATTATTGATTTAAAAATATAAAATATTGTGCAGATGATATTATGACAATAATTGAATCAATAATATAAGAGATATTATGCAGCAATTATTGTAGAAATAATTGAGTATAACTGAGTAACTTCTCACGTAAGCATCAATAATCAATATCGTGTGCTACTATGCAACCACGTATATTACTGTATTTTTACCATTGGGTAGTTCAACAGTTTAACGATAAAACTTTCGCCTTTATTTTTATAAAAAAAACATTTCTGTCATTTTCTAACTCTGACAATACTTTCATTGTGGGGTCCACCAATGATCGTGCTATCGTACGAATATTCCTTGTTAAAACGAATATTCCCCGACCAATCGAATATTTTATAACAACTTTGTGAGACCCCAGATTTTATCAATAAAGATTTAAATTTTGTCAAAATAATTTTTAATATTATGGTGTGAATTTGAGATAATATTATAGTTGTGGGTAATATTTATAAATTTTGCAAAGTATGCAAGTGGTTATATTATATTCGATTGGTCGGGGAATATTCGGTTTAGCGAGGAATATTCGTATAATGGCTCAATCATTGGTGGACCCCTACAATGTAATTATTATTGTCGGATTGAAAGCGACAAAAATATTTTATTGAAATAACGGCGGAAGTTTTACCGTTGATCTTTGTTGAACTACTTTCGGTAGTAAAAGTACGATGTCGTGTGGTTGCATAGTAGCACACGATATTGATTATTGATGCTTATGTGAGAAGTCACTCGGTTTGATTCCATTATTGTCGATTAATAATATGAATTATTATAGCGATAATGGCGTTTTGTTTTATTCGTATTATTAACGTAATAAAAAAGCGAAACATCTTTTATATAAAATGAATACTTTATTAAAGTTATTCTATAAATAGAATATATTATATTTTATTATGCATAGTGTTGCATAGTGTTTTGCATAGTGTTTTGCATAGTGTTGCATATTGTTTGCATAGTAAAATGTTTTTATATAAATAGAATATATGATATTTTATTTAAAAGATTTTGCTTTAAATATGGACCGTCAGATTAAAGTAAATCAATCTGGACCGTTCATGGATTAATTAATATGCATTCTATTTTCCTATAAATAGAAGCTCATTCCTTCATTATTTTCTTACGAATTCACTGAAACTCTAGAGAGAGAAATTATAGAGAGAAGCTATAGAGAGAAAATCTATAGAGAGAAAGAAGAAGAGTATTCTGCTACTTCACTTTTCCAATATTCAGTTCTTCTAAGGTAAGGGATATTATTTGTTATACCCGTAAGGGGTGTTATTCTTTCTTATTCACGAAGAGAACTTCTGTTATTCCATTCTTTATTATTCGGTTGGAATAAACTATATACGCGGACTCCCCTATACTTGGTGAAATCCTTATATTATTCCATCTTTATTATTATTACATTGGAACATCCACATCATGTGTTTTACAGGACTGGTTAAAATCTTTATCATTTTGTTGGAACATCACATGCATGTGTGTTTTACAGGACTTGGTTAAAATCTTTATCATTACTGTTGGAATATCCTATACGTGTGTTTTACAGGATCCGGTTCCATCTTTATTATTACATTGGAACATCCCGCTTGTGTGAATTTCACGATTCGGTCTCATTATTATTATTACATTGGAATAACTTTGCATACATCGAAATACCGCATGCATGGTGATTTCCTTTGTTATTCCATTCTTAATTATACCCGGTTGGTTAAAACTTTGACTTCTATACTCCATGAAATTAGTAGAATATTCTTGATATTTGCGTTTCATCCAAGTATCTTTTCATGGAAATATTCTTACGATCATTCTTGAATTTTACTCTACAAAGCGAGTATCATGTTGACAATTTGGACGTTATTAGTTCTGAATAAATTAATTCGTGAACTTGTTTTATTGAATTATTATGTCATTGTCATCATCCTCATGTTATATTATGTTATCTTTGGCTTACGTGCATAGATGAACTTAGTATGATTATGACCGAGGATCATTCGGTATAATCATGGCTTGTTATAAATGATGTGATAAAAGTCCTCGATTGGCACGTAATGCGGTGATGGATAGTTTTTGGTATGATTATGACCGGGGTGATTCGGTATAGTCATGACCATTGATAATTTGATGAAAATCCTTGACGCCGGTAGTACGGGGATGATTAGATATTGTGGTTTATTCATTAAACCGAGTCTTAGTGATAAAAATTTATGAAAACCTTTTAAAACCTAAAAATAGTAGACTTTATTTTCTACTTGACTCTTTTAATGGATTGCATATTCGGCTGCGATTAAACCGGTTGTCTATTGTATTTTATCGGTTTAACATTGTTGAAGACTATTGATAATTTATTACGCTTTATCTTAGTTATAATATTTCTTCTTTGGGCTAGTTGAGCTCACCCTTTCTTTCACCGTTATTCTTCTTGAAATGAGAATATAGCCGGGACGAGTCGGGGAGCGGAGTAATGGTCCAGAGGATAGCATTAGTAGTCCTCACTATTACGTGAAATAGTGTGATAATAATTGTAATGAGGACTCCTTGAGTATGGATATTGTCTAAATGACAATATTCCTATTAGAACTCTCAGTTTATGTATTGTCGTATGTTACATGACAGATGTATAATTAAGTTTGTATTTAAATTTATGTACCATGTAAGTGGCGACCCAAGATGGGTGACGTATACCTATTTTTGGGGGCGTCACAGTTGGTATCAGAGCTTAGGGATATGATCCCTGGCTAAGATGTGAGATAAGAACTAGGAGGGGAGAGACGGGAAATTCCTTCGCTAGTATGACCTTCCTAAGTTTATTTGGTATTTAATTGGTTGGTTAGTGTATAGGGATAATATGTGACATGTTAATTAACCCTTGTTTTGTGACAGTGTTTGAGAATGACATATGAAAATGTTGAGATAAGCAATGAAGCACATGAGAGTGTTGATTCAGCTCAAACAAAAGGTAACGACCAACAATACGATAATAATCATATTTGGTGGTGGCGGCTATCGAACAATGATAACCATCGTGGGGGAAATTATCATGCTAAGAATGGTAACCACTTCGGTGGTAATCATGGAAAAGATAATAGAAGTGGAAATTGCAAGAAGAGAAGGTCATTTAGCTCAATTTTGTTGTGCACCAAAGTCAAGTCTAGCTGGGACGGTAGCACCAAAGGTGGATATGGACAAAACAAAGTCGTTGGTTTTAGGAAGTGCATTTTTATGACTTCTCAAAAAGCGAGTAAACCGAACGAAGTTAGCACGAGTTAGTTAATTATAAATTACGAAGTCTATACCTTATAAGATACCGGTTCTACCCATTATTTTATCTCTCTTGCTTGCGTTCAACGTTTAAATTTGACTCCGGAGAAGTTAGACTTTGACTTATTGGTTGAAACTTCGTTAGTAGGAGCCTTTGTTACCTCTACTGTTTTTAAATCTTGTTTGATTCAAATAAACACTTTCACGTTACTTGTCGATCTTATTTTTTAAAAAATACTGGCCTTTGATGTGATTTTAGGAATCAATTGGTTAACTAATCATCATGCTTTTCGTAAGGTTGTTAGCTTTTATATTCACAACCAACCTGTTGTGCGAATTCAAGTAACCAAACCATTAAAGTCAATCATTGTCATATCAAGCCATAAGTAAAGATCCCTGAACCTTTCGTTGTTGACTTCCTTGTGTGGAATGCACCGAGGCCAGACTTTCTCTAGGCGACATCATGAAAGAAGATGGCGGGTTGATAGGCATCATTATGAGGTGCTATCTAGGTTAAAGGATAGAAGTCACAGTTGGTATCAATGTGACGTATTATCCAAGTCTTGGATGAGAGTCACAGTTTTGAATGATATTTCTATTATTAATAAATTTCTTGACGTATTCTTGAAAACTTTCTAGCCTACCCTAGAGCGTGAAATCGAATTTTGTATTGACCCCAGTACAAAAACCCATTTCTTAAACCCTCAAAATATTTCTTCAACTAAAATGAACAGTTTACGTGGTTTATGATGAAAGTCATAATAAAAGCATTGGACTAATGAAAATCATGGGTATACATGGTATTAGTAAGTGTTATAATGAGTTATGTTGGTTATTATGAGAAAACATGAAAGTTTCTTAGAAATCACAAAGAGTTGAAAATCAGATTTTGTGAAAAACGTAACATGAAATTCAATTGACCATATCTCCTAATATATTTTAAATTTTTCAGTGTTGTCAAGTTCTAGAGTTAGATCTATGAGTTTTGTAGCATCTCCAAGTGGAATCACTGGAAAAGGTGTTGTAGATTTACGTGTGGAGTGATTTTAATAAAGAATGAAAAAGCTGGAAATTTCAAAACGCTACTGATTTTATTTTTAAAAGGGCATTTTCGGCCACTTAAATTATGAGAAAAATTCTAGCCTTTTGGGAAATGAAAGTATATGGTATAAGGTAACTCCTGTCCAAAAATGAGCTTATTCTGACTTAAAATGAGCAAGTTATGACCATTTCAATATTTAGGATTTTTTGACGAAAAATGCTATAACCGAAGTTCTACAACTCCGATGACCATGAAATTTAAACTGGAGGCTCACATTAACATGTGTAAGGTCCTGCCAAGATTTGGGAATTTCTGGAGTTAAACTTGAGGTAGCAAATTTCTTAAGGAATTAATTAGAAATTGATTTTTGAAAAATAGTAAATAAATTTTAAAAATTTTGAGAAAAATATATTTTCATTATGGGACTATATTATGCTAAATCCCAGAAAAGAAATATTTTTGGAACTAATTTGATATTTTTCATAAAAATAGTTTGGTTACGAACATATGAGTTAAATATGTTATGTGAAGTAACAAAATTGGAAAATACGATTTTATGGCTAGAGAATCCTATATAGAGTATATGCATATTTTTTGATGAGGGATTTGATCATTGGTGATGATATCTTATGAGTATGGCATTTTTGAATGATTAAATGCATTATATGGTAAAACGTAAACAATTGAAATAAATTGTTTATAAATTTAAGAAGTGATTAAGATATTGTTATAATATTAATGATATTAGATTATAAGATTATTAAGTGATTGATAACATGGGGATATTCTTGAATCCTGGATAAATTATATTATAAATGTTTAATATTTATCCTTTATCTCATTTGATTGATTCTTTATATCATTGACATGATCCTCATGCTTATATTATGTTGAAAGTCATCTGTGGCTCACGTGCATAGATGGACTTGGTATGATTATGACCAGGGATTGTTCGGTATAATCATGACCGTAATTGAAAACACGATTATCTTTGTACGTAGTGCATGGATAATTATGGTCGTGATACTAATGAATACACGATTATCTTTGGTAGTAGTGCATGGATAATTCGTGGTCGTGATATCTAATGAATATCCTTGGCGGCACGTAGTGCGGGGATGATTCGATGATATGGATTAATTATTGAAAGTGAGTCTCAATGAATGAAATATTAATTCATGGATGTGGTAAAAGTCATCTTTGGTAGTAGTGCATTGATAGACTTGGTATGATTATGACCGAGGATTATTCGGTATAATCATGGCCAAGTAATTGAAAAAACACGAATATCCTTGGCAAGTGGTGCATGGATAATTCATGGTCGTGATACTATTAAAAGCGCTGCGTCAAAGCATTATTGGTTTCTGATTGTATATCTTTGGCACGTAGTGCAAAGATGAATTGTTAATGAATATCTTTGGTAGGATTGCAAAGATGAATTTAATGTTTTCAACGATAAGGGTATTCAAGGTATCCTCACCTCTTTATCATACCAGTGCATCGTACCCTAATTTCGAGGGCTTAAATTCCATAAGGAGGGAGATTGTGAGACCCCAGATTTTATCAATAAAGATTTAAATTTTGTCGAAATAATTTTTAATAATATGGTGTGAATTTGAGATAATATTATAGTTGTGGGTAGTATTTAAAAATTTTGCAAAGTATGCAAGTGGTTATATTATATTCGATTGGTCGGGGAATATTGGATTAGCGGGGAATATAAATACAACTACTCAATCATTGGTGGACCCTAAATGTAATTATTATTCGGATCGAGAAAGCGACAAAAATATTTTATTGAAATAACGGCGGAAGTTTTACCGTTGATCTTGTTGAACTACTTTCAGTAGTAAAAATGCGAATCACGTGTGGTTGCATAGTAGCTGCACGGTATTGATTATTGATGCTTATGTGAGAAGTCACTCGGTTTGATTCCATTATTGTCGATTAATAATATGAATTATTATAGCAATAATGACGTTTTGTTTTATTCATTATTATTAACGTAATAAAAGCGAAACATCTTTTATATAAAGCAGAATACTTTATTAAAGTTATTCTATAAATAGAATATATTATATTTTATTATGCATAGTGTTGCATAGTGTTTTGCATAGTGTTTTTGCATAGTGTTGCATAGTGTTTGCATAGTAAAATGTTTTTATATAAATAGAATATATGATATTTTATTTAAAAGATTTTGCTTTAAATATGAATGACCGTCGATTAAAGTAAATCAATGCGGACCGTTCATGGATTAATTAATATGCATTCTATTTTCCTATAAATAGAAGCTCATTCCTTCATTATTTTCTTCTTAATTCACCTTTGAAACTCTAGAGAGAGAAATTATAGAGAGAAGCTATAGAGAGAAAATCTATAGAGAAAGAAGAAGAGTATACGCTACTTCACTTTTCCAATATTAGGTTCTTCTAAGGTAAGGGATATTATTTGTTGTATTCGTAAGGGGTGTTATTCTTTCTTATTCACGAAGAGAACTTACATTATTCCATTCTTTATTATTCGGTTGGAATAACACGTATCTTAGACTCCCTATACTTGGTGAAATCCTTATATTATTCCGTCTTTTATTATTATTACATTTGGAACATCACATGCGTGTGTTTTACACGGGACTGGTTAAATCTTTATCATTTTGTTGGAACATTACATGCGTGTGTTTTACACCGGACTTGGTTAAAATCTTTATCATTACATTGGAATATCTTATTCGTGTGTTTTACAGGATCCGGTTCCATCTTTATTATTACATTGGAACATCCCGTCGGTGTGAATTTCACACGATTGGTTACATTATTATTATTATTCATTGGAATAACTTTGTCATGCAAGTACCGCATGCATGGTGATTTCCTTTGTTATTCCATTCTTAATTATACCCGGTTGGTTAAAACTTTGACTTCTATACTCCATGAAATTAGTAGAATATTCTTGATATTTGCGTTTCATCCAAGTATCTTTTCATAGAAATATTCTTACGATCATTCTTGAATTTTACTCTACAAAGCAAAGTATCATGTTGACAATTTGGGCGTTATTAGTTCTGAATAAATTAATTCGTGAACTTGTTTTATTGAATTATTATGTCATTGTCATCATCCTCATGTTATATTATGTTATCTTTGGCTTACGTGCATAGATGAACTTAGTATGATTATGACCGAGGATCATTCGGTATAATCATGGCTTGTTATAAATGATGTGACAAAAGTCCTCAGTGGCCCTGTAATGCGGTGATGGATAGTTTTTGTATGATTATGACCAGGGGTGATTCGGTATAGTCATGACCATTGATAATTTGATGAAAATCCTTGACCATGGTAATGCGGGGATGATTAGATATTGTGGTTTATTCATTAAACCGAGTCTTAGTGATAAAAATTGATGAAAACCTTTTAAAACCTAAAATATAGTAGACTTTATTTTCTACTTGACTCTTTTAATGGATTGCATATTCATTGCGATTAAACCGGTTGTCTATTGTATTTTATCAGTTTAACATTGTTGAAGACTATTGATAATTTATTCTGCTTTATCTTATTTATAATATTTCTTACTGGGCTAGTTGAGCTCACCCTTTCTTTCACTGTTCTCTTCAGGAAATGAGAATATAGCTGGGACGAGTCAGGGAACGGAGTAATGGTCCAGAGGATAGCATTATTAGTCCTCACTATTCTGTGAAATAGTGTGATAATAATTGTAATGAGGACTCCTTGAGTATGGATATTGTCTAAATGACAATATTCCCATTAGAACTCTCAGTTTATGTATTGTCGTATGTTACACGATAGATTTATAATTAAGTTTGTATTTGAATTTATGTACCATGTAAGTGGCGACCCAAGATGGGTGACGGATACCTATTTTTGGGGGCGTCACAAACTTGCTTACTTTGCAAAATTTGTAAATATTACTCATAACTATAACATAATATCAAATCCACACCATAATATTCAAAAATATATTTTGGGAAAAATTAATTTTATTCATAAAAGTTGGGGTCTTACATTGAGTGTTCTTGAGCAAACCCAGAATGTTCATGCCGTTAACAGGTTGCCTACTTTCACCATTTGATCTATGATCTTATTGATTTCTGGGCATTCTAAAGTGTTAATGATGTAGTATTCATGTAAGATTACAACCATAAACTGATTTCATGGCCATCCTACACCAAATCAGTGAGATATAGGCCAAAAAAACTTGTCAGACACTGTTATTCAATTTCTGGGTTTTCTAGAAATGAAGAACAATTCGAATGGTCACTTTCTAGCTTTTAAATCTTTGATGTCCAGGCTTAGTTTATAGAATCTAATGGTTCAATCTTTTAGAATACATGTCAAAGAACATTTCTATATCATCTGATCATCCTAAGAACATCACATGAGCAACATGGCCTAACTATCAAACAACAGTAAGATCAGAAGCCTAGAAAATCATGTCAGACCATTTCTGGGTTTCTGGGTTGCCCAGAAACAAATCTCCCATGGTTGGTCAACCATGTTTGACCGCTTATATCTAGAGATCTAGACATGGAATGGACTTGATTCCACTTCCAGTCTACTCTCCTCATGACAGAGAACAAGTCTATAACACTAAACACACATAATCATTAACACACAAGGATCTATGAGGCCTGACATATGGTTGTCAGGCCATATTTTAGGGTTTATAGTCAGTCCTTAAAACTCTATTTTCTGGCTTCTAGATGTTATGGATCCTTGATGTAACATCTTGGATCACTAAATAACACCCTCTAACACAACTTTAACCAACAAACAACAACATCTAACATCAAATCACAAGATTTTTAAGTTTAGGGTTTATACCTCTTTATGCTTGATTTTTTATTTTTGATCATTTGTTGTTGTTCTTGGATTGTTAAGATATAATTATGGCTTATCTTTTGAACTTATTTCCTCTCCAATTTTGGAGGTTAGAGAGAAAGAAGACTTGGCTAAGTTAGAAAATAAAGTATAGATATTTCTTAACTTTTAACTTTTTAATCTTTGAATCCATGGTTAAGATGGATGCTAGGTGGCCAATTTTGGCTGATCCAAGTTGTCCCTAGCACATGGCAACACATGTGGTGACTCACCACAATTTGGCAAATATCTTTTACTTAAAAGATAAGTATAAAGGTATTTTAGTCATTTCACACTCACTAAGGGTATTTTGGTCTTTTCCTCTACAATTTGAAAGGTAATTTGGACATTTCATATATATTTCATAACTTAAAATCCTTAAGTCTTTATACTTAGAATTTGAGATCCTGATTTAGGGTTTACAAATTTCGAATTAGGGTTTTGAATTCCCGAAACTGAAATTAGGGTTTCCGAGCGTATCGTTAGGGTTTCTAACAGTTCGTTAGAGTTTACTAACTTAACCTTGATATTCTTAATATAATTTTAAGGTTTGCTAAAGTAAAACTTGTCTGATCAATCCTTGTCCCTTATCCATAATTCTGTACACATATAACCACATACACAGATTCTTAAACACTTAGACACTTAACCCTATAAATCTTCATCAAAAGATTTTAAATCCACCAAAATCCTTCACAAAAATGTTAAATTCATACACTTATTTTATGTCTAGGTCTATTATTGAACCCTTAATCCATCATTTAAGATTTTAATAATCTTTTTAAATTCTCGGGTTGTCACATTAGCCACCCAAGCGTTTGGCCTCTAGAGGTGATCCACCAAGAAAGAACAAAAACTCAAGAAGAAGGGTATTTGGTTAAATCCTAATTTTTTTGATCTCTATAAAAAAAGAAGTACTCTCCAACAATTGGAATTATGTCTCTTGATATATGGCATAAGACCGCTCTTATTAGTCAACCCTTCTAATCTAATTAGAAATATGGTTATATTCAATTAATTAAAATCTTTTAATTAATTAAACTCCCTAAACTTATTAGGGATAATTAATTAAACTCTTTTAATTAATTTGCCTCCTAATATTATTAGAATAGGAATAAATGAGAGTACTTACATTAAATTAATTCTCAAACTCCTTTAGAAATTAAAATAATAATAATTGTAATAATATTAATAATACTCCTCTTATTAATTAATATTTAATATACCCAAAATATTAAATAATAAATATTAAGCTATTTAATTTATTCTATCACCATAGATTAAATTAAATACACTTAACTATATTATTACGATTATTGAATTAACTTCACAAATAATTTATCTTCCTTTTATGGTCCCTTTAGGTTCTCCATATTAAACCGGCTGTGAATAAATCAATTAGAACAATTCTAATCTTATTTAAATAAATAATCAATTTAAATAAATAATATTTATTCTACAATAAGGATAAGCCTCCTTAGCGATCAACGACTTTCCAGATAATATAGATTTCAACATTAACCATAAAAGAACCTTTGAGTAAATAGTTACCGTACAATTCAATCCTTCCACCCTACAATGTCTCAATTAAATATAAGACATGAAATTACTGTACAATCTTATTTTATTTAATAATATGTATTTCGATTCTCAAATTCACAACTCCGAATAAATGCAAATTAGAAACTCCTTTCTAATTTCATTCCACCTTGGCCAAGGATTCCTAGGTTGTCATTTATCGAATCACATATGACATATCTCTTCTTTTAATAGAAAGGTAGATTTTTTGTTGATCATTCGTTATCTCCATATAATTCATTACACCCAAGCACACCCTTTGATATACCCTAAGAGTCTTAAGGAATAAGTCAAAGTATAATTCATTATACACAAGATACTATGATGATCTCAAGTCTAAGAATCACTTGTACTACTATCAATTCAGGAATTCTTATTGACAGACAAGTAAAACTTCATTAGGTATTACTTAGCGAGCCACGTTCAATTAACTTATTCTCCAATAAGCACCTACGTACTTGCTTTAGTGTCTCCACACAAATGATCACGAGATCAATCATCCTCATCTAATGAGCAAGCAACGCATGTACCAATCTATCCGGATTCAATAATCCCCTTTTTAGTAATCCATTGATTTGGAACATTTTAGTTTTTTAAGCTATCTAAGAAGTTAGATCTATTAGCATGATTTCATCATGATTCTAAAAGCATTGTTTAAAACTATGGGTCTATCACATATTGTTAAAATAACATCATGTAGATAATTAAATGCCTTTAATAAATAATTCTTTTATTAATAAATGAATACAATTATTTACAAAGTATATGCTTTATCATCATACATGATTGGCTTGTATGCATACTACTTTCAAAATATAACTTTCACCATAATTTAAACATTAGGATGATGACAATGATATATAGGATTAATACAAGTGAGATCAAGGATAAATATTAAAAATTTGTAATTTAATTTATCCAGAATTTAAGAATGTTCAAATTGTTAACATGATAAAGAATTGTAGATTAAAATCCAAGAATGATATTTAAGATTCATATTTCAAAGATAATTTGGACAAAGAAAAAAACTAATTTCGTCATGAATAGTACTCTGGCATGAATAGTACCCCGGATGAATAGTACTTTGGCATGAATAGTACCTCAGATGAATAGTATCCGTACATTAAAAGATTAAAATTTAATAAGAAAGTTCAGACCAATATTCCAGTGAAATGATATTAGATGAAGCGCAAAACTCAAGGATTTTTTAATTATTTCAGTAATTATAGAAGCAATACTAATCATAGTAAGTGTAGATTTAGGAATATGAAACGAAATAATATCACTTACATACTATGGAGTATGAAAGAAAATAATATTCCTTACCTTAGTAGGAGACTAAATCTAACTGGTATAATAGAGATCAAGGTTTATATATATTATAAAAAAAATTTGCTTTATTACTATTATACTAATAAAAAAATAAAACTGAGATAAATTTCTATCGACGGTTTGACAAATTGGAACGTGGGGGGTCCATGGAATAATAAGCCAATTTTACGATAAACGACTCATGACAAACCCCTCTATTTATATCAAAATTAGAATAAATTTCTACCACAAATCATTTATCTTCAATCAACACATTTTTAATCTTTCGACAATTATTCCCAATTATTATTATAGATTCACAATATTGACAACCAGATCGTTCCCATGAAAGAGAGGGCTTTCCGATAAGGATTTCTCCTCACTAGCACACAATTAGATAACTAAACTCCTTTCATTGACAAAAATTTATAGACATTATCAATAAAGCTAACTAATAATATTATTTGATATCAAATAATACGAGTAACTGTGTCGTGACAATTATTAATTTAATAATATAAAATATTGTGTAGATATTACTGTAATAATTATTGAATCAATAATATGAGATACTATGCATCAACTACTATGACAATTATTGAATGAAATATTGAGTGACTTCTTACGTAAGAATCAATAATTAGAGATATTGTGTAATACCGTGTGTTAGTATGCAATACCGTGTATTACTGTATTTCAACAGTTAACGGTAAAAGATTTGCCATCCATTTTAAAAAAGGTTATTTCTTTCGCTTTCTATATCCGGCAGTTATTCTGTTGTGGGGCCCACCAATGATTGGTTATTTCGACGTCGTCGTACTTTAGCGAATATAATATTCCCGACAGAAAGAATATTCTCCGACAAAATGAATATTTTCCGACAACTGTTTACTTTATATAATTTGCACATATCACCCACAACTATAACATTTATTAAATCAACACCTTACTATTTAGAATAATATATAAAGAAAATTAAATCTTATTCGTAAAAAGTTAGGGTCTTACAATTAAAATTTGATTGTATGCTTTGATCTCGTTTTTGCAATCCTACACTACTAGACCTTAGGTGACTAGCCCTAATTTTCTCTCTCTTAACTTTTTAGGGTTTTGATAATATTTGCAAGAAGCAATAGTCTTGTCATTAGTTTATCCCACAAAAAGACTCCTCTTATTTATAGACTAACCCTTTTCTCCTAAACCTTTTAGGAGTTAGGGTTTTAATTTAATTTCCAATCGAATTAGGAACTAAAATTAATAATAATAATAATAATAATAATAATAATAATAATAATAATAATAATAATAATAATAATAAGACTTATCTTATTTATTTTTAATCTAGTATTTCTCAAATACTTAATTATTAATATTAAGCTATTTCATTTATTCCACTAATAAATTAAACACACTTAATTTATTATTATTATTAAGTCAATCACTACTTTAATTATATTACTCTTTTTATGGTGTGACTCTCTAGGTTCAATATTAAGCTGACAAGTAGAATAAATAAATTAGAATCATTCTAATATTATTTACAATGAATTAAATTCCTTTAATTCAAATATAAATAAATAATTTTTATTTTATATTTTGACACCTTACGATAGTGTATCACGATTATCCGGATAATGTGACGCCCCCAAATTCAAGTACTTGAAATCCGAACTCGGTGCTTCACGATACCATTTCTATGAGCGGAAAAATACTAATAATAATAATAATATAGATGCCAAACTTAATTTACATATCAGAGGTCTAAATCCCAGGTACGCGACCTTTAAACATTCCTTACATGATAATTAATAAGTACCATCGTCTTAATAAAGTCTAATTATTACATAAGAGAACACAAACTTATTCTACCAACTTTCCTTTCCCATTGTTCTTAGCAGAGTTTTCTGGTTGATCATGCTTAACTGAAAACATTTAAATTAAGCAAGAATGAGCATTTGATTGCCCAGCAAGTAATAGTAAACAATAAGTGTTAGCTGAACAAAGTAAATGTTTTCTTTGAATGACACTTCTACAACGAATCAATAGTTGTGAAGTAAGCTGAACCAATAATAACAACATATTTATTCCATATCAAAATTTTGAAACTACATACTGACTATAATTGGAGATTAGTCGACAAACTATGAACATTGTTTTCAATTTTCGATAAGGTTAAGTAGAACTTCATCGGTAAACCGTCATAACGTACAAGCACGGGCGGTGATCAACATGTTATATCCTGTATTGATCAATACTACATGCAAGAACGAGATTATCGTTCATCTTATCTGCCTTTGGCGCACAAAAGTTTCCCATATAAGGGATGTTTATACTTAGTTGGGAATCCGAATCAAAACAATCTGGTTGGATACGATAAAGTTCTATCTTGTTTAACAATATTTTTAAGTTTATGTCTAGCTGAATCAAATAGCTTAGACGACTTTTAAGTCAATGTTTACATACTGGAAACTAACTAGTATGTATCGAACATGTGATTAAATACAATGATTATCCAAGTGAGGACACTTGTCTAACCATATTTAGAAATTAACGAACATAATAAATATCTGGATTGTACAATAGTACTGTATTGATAAAAAATGATCGAATAATTTAAGAACTTGTATGAATACAAAAGATTGGATACATAATCGATAATAATAGAGTTAATAATCTGTCACAATAATAATATAATTCTGAAACCTTCTTACTCATGTCCATTGAATAAAGGAAATGCAAAGTTAGGATACTTGCCTGAGCTGCTGCTTATAATTACGCAACTTAGTATTATCTTTTATATCACAACCTATCATTAATAAGATCATTCATTCGATTAAAATAATATATCATAACACATAGTACTGCTATTTGTAGTTAGCACATAACCTAATCACATTGTCACATAAGTTTAACAGTCATTGGATCATAAACAATTACGTATCTAATCAAATTATTTAAGTCCGGATCAATTTCTGAAATATTTCGGTGTACCGACGGCTTTATCGGGTAAATATTGAGTCTAAGACTCTATCGTGTAGTTCAATATTTCTCTAGATATTTTAAATATCATTCATATTATTTTTCATAGCCTTATAATAATTTTTTAAACAATTATTATAATTTATCATGATTTTTCAAAGACTAGAATCATTTTTAAATGATTTAAATATTAAATAATTATATTATCATTAATATTTAATTAATATTAAATTATTAATGAAACCATTGCCAAAATATTAAAGTTATTTATAATAACTCAAAATATTTTTAAAACATTTTTATTACCCTTAAATGATTTTTAAAACCTTTAAAATCATTTTTAAATAATTATCGTTGATATTTAAGTATTAATGTATTATTTATCAAAATATTAAAAGTCATTAATTATAACTTAAAATATTTTTAATTTATTTATTTCCTTTTTAAATGATTTTTAAATTAATAAAACCATTTTCAATTATTTATTTAATATTGTTATTAAATAACTCTAATATCATTAATATTAAATTATTAATGAAATTTACCTTTAAATATTAAAAGTTATATTTTATAACTTAAAATATTTTTAAACTATTTATTTTCCTTTAAAATGATTTTTATAATATTAAAATCATTTTTAATTAATTATTTAATATAATTGTTAAATAAATCTATTATCATTAATATTAAATAATTAATGAAATTTGTCTTAAAATATTAAAAGTTATATTTATAACTTAAAATATTATTAAATACCTTTTTATTATTTAAAATGATTTTAATATAATAAAATCATTTTAATCAATTTATTTAATACATTTATTAAATAAATTAAATATTAATAATATCCAAATAAATATTAATATTTAGGAAAAATATGTCAAATTATTAAAAGTTAATTTTTATAACTTAAAATAATTTTTAAAACTATTTTTGGAATTTTTAATAATTAATTTCTATTTTAAATGATTTTTAAAAAATAAATTAATTAAAATAAATAAAACTGTCTCTATAGCCTTTAGCGACAAAAGTTGTCGCCTTAGGTGTTCTTTAGTCCTCAAGAACATTCATAGCAGTTAACAAGTGAGCACGTTTGACCATGCATTCCTCTCTGATTATTGTGTTTCTAGGCAAATACATGATTAGAGGTTGTAGTACTAATGTCAGACTACACGATCCAACAACAAACATGGCCAATAAGCATAAAACCAGAGAGATCTAGGCCCACAAAGTAGCTGTCAGAGCTGTTCTTCATTTATGGGTTACCTAGAAATGAAGAATAGTTCGACTGTCCACTTTCGGACTTCCACAACTTATTGCTCGTGTAGTGTTTTTGTGATCTAAGAGTTTCAGTGTGTAGAACACATGTAAATGAAGAGATATAATACATATAACTCATATAACAACAACAGAATCAACTGTTAAGATCCGGTCAAACCATGTCGGAGAATAGTATTCATATGTTTTCAGGTTACCCGTAAAATGTAAAAATACGTTTATCAGTCATCTTTGCTGGTTTGACATTGCACGATATTCACCCAGTTAGATGTTTAAGAGATTTTAAGGCATAAACATGTAGTCCATATAACATACTATAACCTAGATATAACAACAAAACATATCAGACTAACCATTATCAGATCCAAGCCCATCAAGATCCTGTCAGACTTTCTGGGCACGTTCTGGGTTACCTAGAAACGTTCGGTCAATGCCCGTCAACGCGGTTTGACCACATATATCTAACAATTTGTACACGATCTGGACTTGATTCAAGTTTTAGATCCAAGATCTCATAGCATACTACATATTCAAACTTTTAAACATCAAAAACACATAACAGATTGAGATCTATGGGACCTGACATTCATTGTCAAACAACAAAAATAAAAGTTTCCAGATTTTTAAAAACTTCAAATTCGAGCCTCTAGATGTTATGGATCAAACATCTAGCAACACAGATCATCATTATACACTACATACAACATGTTTAACACAAAAAACTAACATCTAACAGATCGGATCAAAGTCAGATTTTTAAAATTAGGGTTATACCTCTTTTGAACAAATTCTTGATTCTTAGCTACTGATCTGTTAATGGAAGTCGTGGGGCTTGATTTGGGGACTAGTCCACTACTATATTTCGTGGGTTTTAGAGAGAGAGGGTCGTCTTAGATGAGTATAAGTGTATGAATGAGCAAAAATGTGCACTTTTCTCTCTCTTAACCTATTTATATAACTTAGATGCATTGAATCTAACTTGCAAGGTGTCAAAGGGGATAATATTGGCTGAGATTTGAGCACATGGGAGATCTAGAGTTGGTGACTTACCGAGATATGGCAAGATTTGCAAGCAACAAATCTAAGAATGGGATAAAAAGGGTAATTAGGTCATTTTCTTACAATTTTAATGGTATTCTTGTCCATGGTACTTGAATCTAGGTTTTAATCAATAGATTTTAAACCTTAAAGTTTCCCAAATAATTTCTAGGGTTTGAAAAATTAAGTTTAAAGTTTAATAAAATTTTAATTAGAACTTACTAATTAAAATTTAGGTTTTTAATAGAAAATTAGGGTTTTAAATACTTAGGGTTTCTTGATATTATTAGTGTTTTCCCCAAATTATGAATTAGGGTTTCCTAATTAACATTATAATTTACTATAATAATAATTAGGCTTACCATTTTAGCAATTAGGGTTTTAAATTGAAAATTAGGGTTTCTACTTTATAATTAGGGTTTCTAGTCAATAATTAGGATTTACCTAATTAGCATGATATAATAATTGTCATTAATCACGTATCACAATTTCTTACAAATCGCAAACTCCGATTTGAGTTTCAAGTTAAGTTTTAACAAATTAATGCTAGGGTTTTGACATGTCACACCATAATTGACCAGCCATTATCAATACGTACATACAGTACATATTTATAGCACTGAAATAAAAATAATTTTATATTAATTATTCTCTTTCGTTATTCCAAATCCAGAATTAGGGTTTTCATTCCATATCTGATATATCTTTCAAATACTTACCATAATTAATTAAATTAAAATAATTAACTTAACTAATTTGAATAAATTCATATAATAAAATATTTATTATAATAACTCTACTAATAATCATTTCATATATTATTTAAATAATATATAAATCTATTTTCATGGAAAATAAATACTAAAATTATTTCTAATATAAAATTAATTATTATAAGAATATACTTTATAATAATCAATAATTCTAAAATAAAATTATTTGAAATTATCCATGTAATAAATAAATTTTATTTATCACATAAATACATACACATTACCTGGGACATATTACCACCTTTATAAATAAATAAGAAATTTATATGCAAAATTTCTTATTTATTTATATAGAAAATTTCGGGTTATTACATTCACCCTCCCTTATAAAGATTCCATCCCCGGAATAACTGTTTCAAAGCTTATACCTATTAGGGTACATAGCATACACAGTCATTGCAAGTAGATCTTGATCAGATTTGATCGGATTGATCTTTAACTATTCATCATAAAACTTGTCTATCTGGTTATACAGAATTTTGATTTCTAAAAGAACTCAAATTCCTCCTTCAAAATTTATTTATAAAATAATTTACTATAAATAAGGAAATCATATATACGAAAATAAAAGTTATACGAATAATACTTGGAGTTCCATCATCAGCTGCCATGGTATCCTGGACCGTCATGTTGAAGACTCTTGCGGTTGATTTCGTTGGCTTATTTGATAACATTGGCCCCGTGATCGCCAGTCTCGCTGCCTTTTCCCGTGTTTACACTCCCTGCCTCTATTCTCTTTTTCGGACAATCTTTCACCTTATGCTCCGTAGACCCACACAGAAAACACCCACTGTTCATTCTAGGATTGGGGCAGTTGGGAGAGATATGGCCCTCCTGCCCGCACTTATAATACATAAATTTACCTTTCAGACATTCACCAGAGTGATTCTTCCCACAGTTCCCACACTGAACCACCTGCTTCTTTACACCTTCTTACTTCACCTGAACGTTCCCAAAATTATTCCCTTTTCTCTTTTCACCCCTATTCCCACTGTTAGTTTCCACCTTCACAGCTCCTATGACCTTGCCTTTGTTCCTTTTCTCCTTGTTGTAGAGGCTCATGACCTCACTCCCTTCTTCGGCTATGATAGCCTTTTCCATGAGTGTTGCAAATGTAGAGATCTGCAACACTGCCACCTTGTTGTAGAGCCAAGGTTTTAATCCCAGCTCAAACCTCTTTGCCTTCTTAGCTTCCGTATCGACTTCGTGCGGAGCGAACCTAGCTAACTCATTGAATTTTGCGGCATACTCCGTAACTGTCACGTTCTCCTATTTTAACTCCTAAAATTTCACCTCCATCCTAGCCTGCATACTAGATGATAGATAGTTTTCGAAAAATAAAGTCTTAAACATAGCCCATGTGACCACACCTTCTCCTGCCCTCGCTTGATTTGCTTCCCACAAAAAGTTAGCCTCCCCTTTCATCATATAGGTGACAAAAGTGGTTTTTTGCCCCTCATTTACCCTAGCAATTATGAACGCCTTCTCTATCTCCTTTACCCAAGTCTAGGCTTCTATAGGGTCAGCTGTTCCCTTGAATTTTGGTGGTCCGACTGCTTTAAAGTCTTTGAAATTTGCTAAGCGATTGTCTGGTTGGTTCCCTGCGGCTGGCATTCCCTGCTGCATAGCCTGAGCTACCATGTTTACGAAGTTCTGCATCAGATCTGGTTGTTGTCCTCCAACGTTGTTGACAGATTCTTCTACCCTTTGGTTTCGAGTTCGACGTCTTGGCGGTATTATCTGATTAAGTAAAATCATAAATTTAACTTACATTCTAAACCTTATTGTATAAGTTTAACATGTAACACGAAGTTTTATACAAAACTTATTCCATTAATCAAACATAGATTCATATTCATTCAGCTAATTCATAGTACTTTACATAACATAGCACATACTACTATCTCTTTGTGACAACAAAAGTCGGGATTACTGGTATAACTTATACAAAAATTGGGAATATTACATTACACACGCACATTATCAAACATACATACTCAACTACTAATCCTAATTATTTCCTACACCTTTTTCCTGATTCTGGACAATCTTTCACCTAATGACCTTCCAACCCACAAATAAAACATGCACCTTTCTTAAAGTCGAGACAATGAGGAGAGGTATGTCCCTCATGGCCGCAAATATAACATATCTTTTTCCCTTGATTCTTATCAGATTTTCCTAAGTCATGGTCTTTCATCTTTCTTTTCCCCTTAATGCTCGGAGCTGCACACGATATGTTTCTTTTGGCTCCCATATGATCAATTTGGATTTTAAGCTTATCTTGTTCTTCCATTGTTTCTATTAACGCCTTTCACAACTAACTATTTAATAGCTTTTCTATTTCCCACAACTTTTTCAGAGAAGAAACCTTGTTTCTTAGATTATGCACTTCCATTGATGCTTGATCAGCTCCAACTTTGATGTTCGAATCACTATCTGTTAGTTCCACCATTTTCGGATATGGTACTAAGTTTTCCAAAATAACCACCTCATCCAAGTTGTTTTCATTGTGAGCCTCTATTTCAGCTATTGGCTTCGATATTAGCTCGGGTGAATGAATTTGATCCTTCTTCATGCTATAAGCATATAATAAGCCTTTTCCACCTGACATCTACACACAAATTATCTAGATTAGTATATAATATATACACACAACAAATAATAGTTTTTGTATAGATTATCTTTCATTTTGTTTGACGATGAATTTCTTCAATTCATCTCATTTTAAACTGTATATGAGTTATTTGTATTTTCAACGTTTCCCTCTGTTCTAAGGTTATAGCCTAAGGTCTATCCCACCTAAGGTTTCTAACCCTAAGCTCTGATGTAAGACCCCAATTTTTATGAATAAAAGATGAATTTTCTATAAATATCATTTTTGAATATTATGGAATGAATTTGATATAATGTTATAGTTGTGGGTAATATTTATAAATTTTTCAAAGTACGGAAGTTGTTATATAATATTAGATTGGTGGGGAATATTCGTTTTAACGAGGAAATATTTAAATACAATGACACAATCATTAGTGGACCCACAACGAAATTATTGTCGGATTGAAAGCGAAAAAAAATACTTTATGAAAATAACGGCGGAAGTTTTACCGTTAAGCTGTTGAAACACCGGTGTTAAAAAAATACGATGTCTGGCGTAGTTATACGAGTAGCTTACGATTTTGATTATTGATGCTTATGTGATAAGTCACTCGGTTTTGTTTTATTGGTATTATTAATGTGATAAAAGCAGAAAAGCTTTTATATAAAACAAAATACTTTTATAAAGTTATTCGTTTTATTAGACTAATAGTAAAATCTTTTATATAAAACAAAATACTTTTATAAAGTTATACATTTTATTAGACAATAATTAGAATATATTATATTTTATTATGCATAGTGTTTGCATAGTGCTGCATAGTGTTTGCATAGTAAAATCTTTTATAAAGTTATTCGTTTTATTAGATTATAAATAGAATATATTATATTTTATTTAAAAGATTTTGCTTTAAATATGGACCGTCAGTTAAAATAAATCAATCTCGTAGTTCATGAGTTAGTTACTATCGGTCCATTTTTCTATAAATAGAAGCTCATTCCTTCATTATTTCTTACGAATTCTTTGAAACTCTAGAGAAATTATAGAAGCTATAGAAAAGTATTATGCTCCTTCCCTACTCTTATATTAGGTTTCTTTTACGGTAAGAGATATTATTTGTTGTACTCGTAAAGGGGTATTATTTCTTTTGTATTCATGAAGAGAACTTCATTATTCCATTCTTTATTATACTCTTTGGAATAACCAAAGTATCTGTGGACTACCCTATACTTGGTGACATTATTCTAATATTCCATCTTTATTATTATTACATTTGGAATATCATGTTATGCGTTACATGCGTTGTGGGACTGGTTAAAATCTTTATTATTACATTGGAACATCACATCGGTGCGAATTTACTTTGACACTGGTTACATTACTTATTAATCTGTTGGAATAAACACATACATCAAAATACCGCATGCATGGTGATTTCTTTTGTTATTCCATTCGTTATTATACTCAGTTGGTTAAAGTTTTGACTTCTATACTCCAGGAAATTAGTGAAATATCTTTGATATTTGCGCTTCATCCAGTATCTTTTCATGGAAATATTCTTCTGAGCATTCTTGAATTTTACTCTACAAAGCAGTATCATGTTGACAATTTGGACGTTATTTGTTAATGGATAAATTAATTCTTGAACTTGTTTTTATTGAATTCTTATATCATTGTCATCATCCTCATGTTTATATTATGTTGAAAGTCATACGTGGCACGTAATGCATAGATGGACTTGGTATGATTATGACCGAGAATTATTGATTGTAATCATACCGTAATGTTACAAATGATGTGGTAAAAGTCCTCATTGGCCCGTAGTGCATTGATGGACAGTTGTTGACATGATTATGACCATTAATGAATGCACAAATATCCTTGGTCTGTAGTGCATGGATAATTTATGGTCGTGATACTAAAGAATATCCTTGGCCGTAGTGTAGGGGTGATTCGATTCGATGATGTGGATTATTTATTAAAAGTGAGTCCAATGATAAAAGTCATGAAAAAACCTTTTAAATCATAGAAGATAGTAGATTTTATTCTCTACTTGACTCTTCTAATGGATTGCTTGTTCATTGCTTGATTTAACTTGATGTTTGTTATATTTTATCGGTTTAACCTTTGTTGAAGGCTAATGATAATTTATTACGCATTGTCTTAGTCATAATACTTCTTCTTTGGGATAGTTGAGCTCACCCTTTCTTTTTCTTTGTTCTCTTGAAATGAGAATATATTTGGGACGAGTCGGGGAGCGGAGTGATGGACGGATGATAGTATTAGTAGTCCTCATTATTACATTAAATAATGTGATAATAAATGTAATGAGGACTTATTACGAGAGTGTATATTGTCTAGAAGGCGGTATTTGTATTAAAACTCTGACTCTCTTGTTGTATATTAAAGATTGTATTTGTATTCTGTACCATGTATTTGGCGACTCAGAATAGGTGATGTATACCTATTTTGGGGGCGTCACAGTTGGTATTAAAGCTTAGGGATATGATCCTTGGGTAAGATGTGAGAATAGAACTAGGAGGGGAGAGACGGGAAATTCCTTCGCTAGTATGACCTACATAAGTTTTTTTGGTATTTAATTGGTCGGTCAGAATATAGGGATAATATGTTACATGTCAATTAACCTTTTGTTTTGTGGCAGTATCTGAAAATGACATCCGGGAATGTTGAGAATAACAATGGAGCACAGGCGACCGTTGATTCATCACATATTAATAATCAGGATAATGTGCATTAGGAAGGCGACAATCCTCATTCAAACAACAACACTGACCAAATGATGAATGATGAAATGTTCAGAGGCTTTATGCAATTCATGCAACAGCAGGTGGGAGCGACTCCTGTCCAAAATGTAGGTGGAACCACTAGAAACTCTCGGACGGTCACCGCTAAACAGTTCAAGGAGCTGGGACCACTGGAGTTTATTGGAGAGCCAAAACCACTTAAGGCAGAAGCATGGATAAAGCAGATCACCAAGATATTTGATGTCTTGGGATGCTCCGAGGAGCAAAAGGTTCCCTTTGCCACCTTTTTATGTTGCGAGGAGGCGGATTCTTGGTGGGGAATCGATAAAGCGTACTCAACCTACCGTATTGAAAATGTCTTGGGAGAAGTTCCAAGAACTATTCAACGACAAGTACTTTCCCGAAAGTATTCGTCACATGAAGGAGGTGGAGTTCATCAAGTTGGAACAGAATAATATGGCCGTGTCACGAGA
The DNA here is from genome assembly GCA_020205615.1 of Panax quinquefolius. Taxonomy (NCBI): domain Eukaryota; kingdom Viridiplantae; phylum Streptophyta; class Magnoliopsida; order Apiales; family Araliaceae; genus Panax; species Panax quinquefolius. The sequence goes on along the minus strand of CM035160.1, from coordinate 112,828,473 downwards.
CAAAGCAAAGTTTGCGAGTTGTCGGTTTCGTCCCACTTGGTGGATAATGAGAGAAGAATGGCGGATGTTTTTAAGAGGTTTGAAGCCGGAGATCGTCAAAATCTTATTTCTCATAAAGCGAGTTTGTATTCAGATGTTGTAAATAGGGCTCGATTAGTGGGGCGTGATAACGAGTCAATATAACCAAAAAGAAGCGGTGACAAAATGATAATACCGGCGAGAAGCGATCGTGAGCGGTGACAACAAGCGTGGAGGAATCAACGGGCGAAATGGTAACCACCGGTGGTAATCGAGGCCAAAAGCAATAAGAATAGACATTTCAAGAAGAGGAGATTCAATAATGATGGAAAGACATCAGCACCAGCACCCGTTGTTAAGGAAGGAGAACGACCACCTATCATATGCTTCAAATGCGGAGGGGAGGGACACATCAGTCCAAACTGCGCGATGCCATCCAAAGCATGTTGTAATTGTGGGAGAGAAGGTCACTTAGTCCGATTTTATCGTTCACTGAAGACAAGTTCAGCTAAGATGGAGGCACCAAAGGCCGTCCCAGAAAATTCAAAGCTGGTAGTGCAAGGGAGAGCGTTTATTGTGAGCTCCCAGAAAGTAAGGAACCCGAATGAGGTCATCACGGGTTAGCTTATCATAAACTCTAGCGAAGTCTATACTTTATTTGATACCGGTTCTACCCATTCTTTTATTTCTCCTACTTGTGCTCAACGATTAAAATTGACTCCGGAGAAATTAGACTTTGTCTTATCTATGGAAACTCCGTTGGGAGAAACCTTCATTACATCCACTGTTTATAAGTCTTGTTTGGTTCAAATCGGTACCCTCACATTACCTGTCGATCTTATTTCATTGAAAATACTTGCATTTGACGTGATTCTAGGGATTGATTGGTTAACTACTCATCATACAAAAATTGATTATTTTCGTAAGGTTGTTAGCTTTCATATTCCTAATCAACCTATTATGCTAATTCAAGCGTCCAAACAATTAAAATCAATCACGGTCATCTCAAGCCATAAAGCTATTCGTTTACTGAGAAATGGATGTCAAGCTTTCTTAGCCCACGTCACAGATCTAAACAAAAATACGTCAGTTTTGAATGATATTTCTATTGTTAATAAATTTCCTGACGTATTCCCTGAAGAACTTCCTGGCCTACCCCCAGGCGTGAAATTAAATTTCGTATCGACCTTGAACCTAGTACAAAACCCATTTCCAAAGCCCCATATCGAATGGCTCCTATTGAACTTCAGGAGTTAAAGACCCAAATGCAGATATTGTTAGACATTGGCTTTATTCATCTTAGTACTTCTCCTTGGGGTGCTCCTATTCTATTCGTGAAAAAGAAAGATGGGAGTATGCGACTTTGTATTGATTATCAGGAGTTGAATCATGTCACCATCAAAAATAGGTACCCATTGCCACGTATTGATGACCTGTTTGACCCGATTTGCAAGGAGCCAAATTCTTTTCAAAGATTGATCTTCGTTAGGATATCACCAATTTAAGATTAGAACCGATGACATTCCAAAGGCGGCTTTTCGGAACTTCGATGCGGGCATTATGAATTCCTAGTCATGTCCTTTGGATTGACTAATGCTCCTGCGCCTTCGTGGATATAATGAGCCCGAGTATTCAAGGAATATTTGGATCACTTTGTGGTCGTTTTTATTGATGACATCCTTATTTATTTAAAAGAAGTCGTGAAGATCATGAGCAACACTTGAGGTGACACTCCAAAAGCTTTGTGAATACAAGCTTTATGCCATATTGAAGAAATGTGAGTTACGGCGAGAAGTAGCATTCCTTGGGCACGTAGTATCAAGTCATGGAATATCAGTTGACCCGGCAAAGATTGAAGCAATTCAAAGCTGGGAGCAACCTAAATCAGTGACCGAAGTACGTAGCTTTCTCGGCTTAGCTGGTTATTATCAGAGATTCGTGGAAGGATTTTCTCGAATAGCTACTCCATTAACTCAGCTGACTCGGAAAGATACAAAGTTTGGTTGGAGCGAAGAATGTGAGAAGAGTTTTCAAGAACTCAAGAGGAGACTCATTTCAAAGACTGTTCGACAATACCATCGGCTCGGGAGGATTTGTCGTCTCACAGTGATGCTTGAGTAAAGGGTTGGGATGTGTTCTCATGCAACATGGGAAAGTCATAGCCTATGCCTCAAGACAACTCAAAGAATATGAGAGGAATTATCCTACTCATGACCTAGAGTTAGTAGCTGTTGTCTTCGCACTTAAAATTTGGAGGCATTACTTGTATGGGGAGAAGGTGGAGAACTTTACGGATCATAAAAGCCTCAAATATTTCTTCACTCAAAAGGAACTCAACATGCGACAACGACGTTGGCTTGAACTGTTGAAAGATTATGATCATACCATCCAATACCATCCGAAAAAGCGAGCGTGGTAGGCGGCGCATTGAGTAGAAGATCATATGCAAGTACGAGTGCGATATTGTCAACACAAAGGCCCATTTTGTGTGACTTGCAAAGGATGGAGATAGAGCTAAAGACTCCAGGGACCATGTGATGATGGCGAATATTCTTCATACATTTTGGTGGAGCTAAGCACACCGTTTGCAATCCATCCCGGGAGTACCAAAATGTATCATGATATTCTTCATACATTTTGGTGGAGTAATATGAAGAGAGAGATAGCGCTGTTTATCTCAAGGTGTCTAACTTGTCAACGAGTTAAAGCGGAGCATCAAGTACCAAAAGGTCCATTGCAACCACTTGAAATTCTAGGATGGATGTGGGAGCACATTACCATGGATTTCGTTACCGGTCTTCCTAAGGTTTCTCAAGGTATAGATGCGATTTGGGTCATTGTTGATAGATTGACCAAGTCTGCTCATTTCTTACCAATACGAGAAATTTATACACTTGAACGTCTTGCTCGTATGTACATAAACGAGATTATAAGACTGCATAGTATGCCAGTATCCATAGTTTCTGATCGAGACCCAAGATTCACTTCACGATTTTGGCTTAGTTTGCAGAAAGCTATGGGCACAGATTTATGATTTAGCTCAGCATATCATCCTCAGACGAACGGACAGTCGGAGAGGACTATTCAAACTCTTGAAGATCTATTAAGACTCTGTGTCCTTGATTTCAAGGGAGGTTGGGACAAGTTCTTACCAGTGGTGGAGTTTTCCTACAACAACAGTTATCATGCAAGTATTGGCATGGCTCCATTCGAAGCGTTGTATGGAAGATAGTGTCGTTCTCCAGTATGCTGGGATGAGGTGGGAGAAGCAACGTTGTTGGGGCCAGAGTTGGTACGTATGACTACGAAAAATATTCAAACGATCCGAAAATGTATAAAAACCTCACAAGATCGACAAAAGAGTTATGCTGATCTTCATCGAAAGGATGTAGAATTCGATATAGGAGATCATGTGTTGTTACGAGTTGCTCCGTGGAAAGGAGTTACGAGATTTGGAAAGAGAGGAGAGCTTCATCCTCAATTCATTGGCCCATTTTTAATCCTCGATCGAGTAGGAACTATGGCCTATAGACTCGCTTTACCGCCAAGTATGTCTCGTGTTCATAACGTTTTTCACATATCCATGTTACGAAAATATGTGGAAGACCCGAACCACATTATTGAGTTAGAACCGGACGAAATAGCGGAAGATTTGACGTATGAAGAGGTTCCTGTTCAAATCTTGGATAAGAAGGAATATATTCTACGTTCCAAGGTTATACCTCAAGTCAAAGTTTTGTGGAGAAACCACGATGTTGAGGAAATGACTTGGGAGTTAGAATCTGAAATGAAATCAAGGTATCCTTACCTCTTCGACATACCAGGTACATACCCTAATTTCGAGGGCGAAATTTCATAAGAAGAGGAGGTTGTAAGACCCCAACTTTTATGAATAAAAGATGAATTTTCTATAAATATCATTTTTGAATATTATGGAATGAATTTGATATAATGTTATAGTTGTGGGTAATATTTATAAATTTTGCAAAAGTACATAAGTTGTTATATAATATTTGATTGGTAGGGGAATATTCGTTTTAACGAGGAATATTCGCACAACCAACACAATCATTAGTGGACCCCACAACGGAATTATTGTCGGATTGAGAAAATGACAAAAATACTTTATGAAAATAACGGCGAAAAGTTTTATCGTTAAGCTGTTGAAACACGGTGTTAAAGGTACGATGTCTGGCGTAGTTGCACAAAGATAGTACACGATTTTGATTATTGATGCTTATGTGATAAGTCACTCGGTTTTATTTTATTAGTATTATTAATGTAATAAAATGAAAAACTTTTGTATAAAAAATGAATACTTTTATAAAGTTATTCGTTTTATTAGGCTAATAGTAAAATCTTTTTATATAAAAAATGTAATACTTTTATAAAGTTATTTATTTTATTAGACAATAAATAGAATATATTATATTTTATTATGTATAGTGTTTGCATAGTGCCTGCATAGTATTTGCATAGTAAAATCTTTTATAAAGTTATTCATTTTATTAGATTATAAATAGAATATTATATTTTATTTAAAAGATTTTGCTTTAAATATGGACCGTCGATTAAAGTAAATCAATCTCGACCGTTCATGAGTTAGTTATTCTTATTGATCCATTTTTCTATAAATAGAAGCTCATTCCTTCATTATTTCTTACTTAATTCAATTTGAAACTCTAGAGAGAGAAATTATAGAAAAGCTATAGAAAAGTATTCTGCTCCTTTTCTACTCTTATATTCAGTTTCTTTTAATGTAAGGGATATTATTTGTTGTACTCGTAAGGGTATTATTTCTTTTGTATTCATGAAGAGAACTTCGTTATTCCATTCTTTATTATTCGCTAGAATAAACCGAGATATCTGTGGACTCACCTATACTTGGTGACATTCTTCTAATATTCCATCTTTTTATTATTATTACATTTGGAATATCATATTCATGCGTTCTTTAATTGGGACCTGGTTAAAATCTTTATTATTCATTGGAACATTACAGCCGGTGCAAATTACATCGACTGGTTAGTTACTTATTAATCTATTGGAATAACTCGCATCATGCAATACCGCATTCATGGTGATTTCTTTGTTATTCCATTCGTTATTATACTCAGTTGGTTAAAGTTTTGACTTCTATACTCCATAAAATTAGTGGAATATCCTTGATATTTGCGCTTCATCTAGTATCTTTTCATGAAAATATTCTTCTGAGCATTCTTGAATTTCACTCTACAAAGCAGTATCATGTTGACAATTTGGACGTTATTGGTTATGGATAAATTAATTCTTGAACTTGTTTTATTGAATTCTTATATCATTGTCATCATCCTCATGTTTATATTATGTTGAAAGTCATCCGTATTCTGTAGTGCATAGATGGACTTGGGTATGATTATGACGAGGATTATTTGGTGTAATCATGGTAGTAATGTTACAAATGATGTGGTAAAAGTCCTCATTGGCCCGTAGTACATTGATGGACAGTTGTTGGCATGATCATGACCATTAATGAATACAAAAATATCCTTGGTCCGTAGTGCATGGATAATTTGTGGTCGTGATACTAAAGAATATCTTTGGCCGTAGTGCAGGGGTGATTCGATGATGTGGATTATTTATTAAGTCGAGTCCCAATGATAAAAGTCATGAAAACCTTTTAAATCATAGAAGATAGTAGATTTTATTCTCTACTTGACTCTTAATGGATTGCTTGTTCATTATGATTAAACTTGATGTTTGTTATATTTTATCGGTTTAACAACTTTGTTGAAGGCTAATGATAATTTATTCTGCATTGTCTTAGTCATAATATTTCTTATTGAGCTAGTTGAGCTCACCATTTCTTTCACTGTTCTCTTCAAGAAATGAGAATATAGCTGGGATGAGTCGGGGAACGGAGTGATGGACCAGATGATAGTATTAGCAATCCTCACTATTCTGTTAAATAGTGTGACAATAAATGTAATGAGGACTTATTCCGAGAGTGGATATTGTTAGAAGACAGTATTTGTATTAAAACTCACAGCTCTCTTGTTGTATATTAAAGATTGTATTTGTATTCTGTACCATGTATTTGGTAACTCAGAATAGGTGATGTATACCTATTTTGGGGGCGTCACATCTGATACCAACCTGTGACGCCCCCAAATTCAGGTACTTGAAACCCGAACTCGGTGCTTCACGATACCATTTCTATGAGCGAAAAAATACTAATAATAATAACAATAATATAGATGCCAAACTTAATGTATATATCAGAGTCTAAATCCCAGGTACGTGACCTTTAAACATTCCTTACATGATAATTAATAAGTACCATCGTCTTAATAAAGTCTAATTATTACATAAGAGAACACAAACTTATTCTACCAGCTTTCCTTTCCCTTTGTTCTTAGCAGAGCTTTCTGGTTGATCACGCTTAACTAAAAATATTTAAATTAAGTAAGAATGAGCATTTAATTGCCCAGCAAGTAATAATAAACAATAAGTGTTAGCTGAACGAAGTAAATGTTTTCTTTGAATGACACTTCTACAATGAATCAATAGTTGTGAAGTAAGCTGAACCAAAAATAACAACATATCTATTGTGACGCCCCTAAAATAGGTATACATCACCCATCTTGAGTCGCCAAATACATGGTACAAAATTTAAATACAAACTTCTTTTATACAGTACGACAAAACGTAGCTGAGAGTTTCAAAACGGATAATGTCTCGTAGAGAGTATCAAACTCAAATAAAGTTCTCATTACAATTATTATCACACTATTTCACTGAATAATGAGGACTACTAATGCAAACATCTGGACCGTCACTCCGTTCCCCGACTAGTCCCAGCTACGTTCTCATTTCCTGAAGAGAACAATGAAAGCAAAATTGTGAGATCAACTAGCCCAGTAAGAAATATTATGACTAAGATAATGCAGAATAAATTATTATTAGCCTTCAACAGTGTTAAACTGATAAAATATAATAAACATCAAGTTTAACTGCAGCGGAACAAGCAATCCATTAGAAGAGTCAAGTAGAGCATGATATCTATTATCTTCTATGATTTAAAAAGTTTATCATCACTTTTATCGCTGAGACTCAGCTTAATAAATAAACTATATCATCAAATCATCCATGCACTACGGGCCATGGATATTCATGTAATCATCAAAGGTCATGATTATACTGAATAATCGCTGGTCATAATCATACCAACAACTGTCTATCAATGCACTACATGCCCATGAGGATTTTTTTACCACATCATTTGTAACATTACGGTCATGATTATACCGAATAATCCCTTGTCATAATCATACCAATCAATAGTACATCTATGCACGTAAGTCACATATGACTTTTATCACAATATAAGCATGAGGATCGTGAGGGCCCCGAATCCGAGGTCCCGAATCACCGCGGATTCGGTTCGATCATTCTATCACTATTACTATATTTGCGGAAGATATAAACATAAATTATTTATACAATACATTTTACACACTATTCCCCAAGGTCGAGTAACCTTAACTGTAAGACCCCAACTTTTTATAAATAAAGATTTAATTTCTCTAATTATTATTTTAAAATAGTAAGGGATTGATTTGATTAATGTGGTTAGTTATGGGTAAAAATGCGCAAATATTTTAAATAAGGAAGTGGTTATAATATATTCATTGTTGTCGGGGAATATTCGTTTGGTCGTGGAATATTCTACCGCATGCGGGAATATTAAATACGACAGTTGACCTTTTGTGGGCCCCATAATGGAAAGCGATTGGATGAAGAAAACGACAAGTATAAGTTGTTTATAAATAACGGCGTAGTTATTACCGTTAACACTGTTGGAATACCCGGTGGTTAAAACACAGTAATACGCGTTGTTGCACAGTAGCATACGGTATTGCACCAATTATTGATTCTTACGTAAGAAGGCACTACTCAATAATTGTTACAGTAATTACTGTTCAGTATTTTATTTTATTGATTCAATAATTGTTGCATTGATATTTTATATTACTATTGTTTCAATAATTTTCACTACACAGTATTTTCCATTATCGAAGCAATAATTCATATTATCTGAATAATATTATTAGAAAATATTATTGGCAATGTCTAGAAAGTTCTGTCTAAGGAGAGTTTTGGTCACCTAATTACGCGCCAGTAAGGAGAAATTCTTATTGGAAAACCCCTCTTTTCACAGGAACGACACAGGTCACAAGATTGTGATTCTGTAATATTATTTGTGAATAATTAATTATTGATTTATATGATGAGGAAAATATTGATTTTATATGAATATAGATGGAGAAAATTTTTAAAGTGACAATTGTTAAAAATTGATATTTTATCTTTTCTGATAAAATAATATATTATTATATTATTATAATATAATAATGATGATATTTTACAATAAATGTGGGATATATGAGTATATGAAGAGGAAGAGTATTTTGTGGTATTAAATGATTAACACATGTTTTGTGTGTTGGTGGACCCCAATTCTTGACCGAAATTTGATTATACCTTGTAAAATCGTCCGTTTGTGGATTTTGGTCAATTTTTGTTTGGAATTTGGAAAAACTTAAACTTACAAAGTTGTAGAGAATGAAATTTCCTATGGAAAAGACACGTGGTTCGAATTTTTTTGATAAAAGGGCTATTTATTATGAATTATTGAAGTTCCGAAGTTCCGAAATAATTGATTTTTGGAAGTTTTAAATATTTATTTTAACAAAAACGTTTTTTGTGATTTTGGTGGGTTGGTGGCTGATATCTAGACCAAAAAAGTGGGCTAAGGAAAATTTATATAAATATATTAATATTTTATTAAATTTTACGCTTTGGTGTTCTAAGCATTTTCCTATAAATAAGGTGCTTAGGTTAGAATTGAAAATCACACGTAAACCCAAATCTTCTTTTCTTTCTCTCTCGATATATATTGGCGTATTCTTGTGAGTATTTTAATACTTTGAGTGTTATATAAGGTGTAAGTTTCCTTCAAAGACTATATTCGGTGTTCCAAACCCGTAAGTACTTATTCTTTTCGAGGTAAGGGATGTTATTTTTTTTAATAAATGATATTATTTCTTTCAATATCATTATACAGGAATATTGGTAAAATTTTTCTTGTGAAATTCTTATCTTTTCATGTCGAGTTACTATTCACGAGTTACTATTCATGAGTTACTATTCATGAGTTACTATTCATGAATACTATTCACGAAGCATGATATTTTTTCTTGTGGAATTTCTATCTTTTAGTTAGAGTTACTATTCACATATACGGCACTATTCACGTATACGGTACTATTCACGAATATGACACTATTTACAGAAAAATTAAATTTTCTTTTCTGTGTCCAAGATTATCTGTTATAGTTTCTATCTTTGAGTGCATCTATGTTTTGATCTTTATTTTTGAGTTCTGCTCCACAATAGTTTATTATGGAGTATTTTTGAACATGGATAAACCGAAGTACGAATCCTTACTATTTGTTCTTTTGTCTCACTAGATTCGTTTTCTTTAAAATATATTTTTCATCATCCTCCGTCCTAAATGATGATATAACTGAATATCTTTGGCCTGTAGTGCAAAGATGAATGATTTCTTGATGAATATCTTTGGCCCGTAGTACAAAGATGAACATGTGTTGAGATGAACATGAGCAACTGATGAATATCTTTGGCCTGTAGTGCAAAGATGACTATTTGATTCAAGATGTATATTGATTGATGTTATAGGGATAAAATATCGATGATGGACTTTTAAATTCATAGATGATAGTAAATTTCATTCTCTACTTAACGCTTCTAATGAATTGTTATTCCGCTGCAGTTGTTGATCTAAAACTTGTTGTCTATTGTATTCTATCAGATTTTTCCCTGTTGAAGACTAAGGATAATTTGTTGTACATTATCTTAGTCATAATATTCTTTACTGGGCTAGTTGAGCTCACCCTTTTCCTTTTTGTTCCATTTTTCTTCTCAGGAGACGAGAATATAGCGGGAACTAGTCGGGGTGTGGAGTAATGGTTCAAGACAGTTGTTTTAGTAGTCCTCACTATTTTGTAAAATAGTGTATCAATAATTTTAATGAGGACTCCTTTTGAGTTTGTATACTCTCTATTAGACAGTATTTGTATTTAAACTCACAGTTTATGTGTTGTCGTATTTTGCACGACAATTGTATTAATGAAGTTGTAGTTGTTTCTGTAACATGTATTTGGCGACTCAGAATGGGTGTTGTATACCTATTTTGGGGGCACCACAGTTGGTATCAGAGCTTAGGGATATGATCTCTGATAGAGATCGGGGAATAGAACTAGGAGGGGAGAAACGAGTAAATCCTTCGCTAGTGTGTCATACCTAAGTTTATTTTGTATTTAATTGGTCGATCAGAGTATAGGGATAATATGTGATATGTCAATTAACCCTTGTTTTGTGGCAGTGTTTGAAAATGGTAGCTGAAAATGTTAACAATGGAGTGAATGAGACCGTAGAGACACCTCTAATCATCAACCAGGTTAATGTGATTAGAGATATCCATATGGTGATTGAGGAATTAAAAGTTGCACTCAAGCTAGTTGCAAAGGTAACAACTGAGAGTAAGGAAGAAGAGGAACCTGAGGATGATTTATTAGAAGAACTTATTGATCAAAATGTAGAATTGCAAAATCGTATTCAAGAGTTAGAAGAGCAGGCTGAAGAACGGCAGGCGGCCATAGAACAAAGGAATGCAATAATTCAAAATTGTATTACCCAATGTGCGATGGTTGAACAGAATCACTCTTTGGCAGAGTATAGGATATTAAAGCTGGAATCTGAGAATTCAAATGTCAAGGAGCAACTGAAAGAAGAAACAACTGAACGAGTGAGAATGAAAGATGCATGGGTAAAAGCCACACGACGCATTGATATTGTGGAAAAAGAAGTCCGGTCTAAGAAAGCTAAAATAGATGATATGTATTTCTCTTTTTCGACAGCAATTGGGAGAATCCAGCATCGAGTTTTGAATTACCTTGACGAGGAATCGAACGAAGTTATCACGGGTTAGTTAATTATAAATTTTTGCGAAGTTTATACCTTACTTGATATCGGTTCTACCCATTCTTTTATCTCTCTTGTTTGCGCTCAACGTTTAAACTTGACTCCGGAGAAAATTAGACTTTGACTTATCTGTTGAAACTCCGTTAGGAGAAACTTTCGTTACATCCACTGTTTATAAATCTTGTTTGATCCAAGTTGGCACCATCACATTACCCGTTGACCTTATTTCTTTAAAGATACTTGCTTTTGATGTGATTTAAGGGATTGATTGATTAACTACTCATCATGCCAAAATTGATTTCTTTCGTAAGGTTGTTAGTTTTCATATTCCTAAGCAACCTGTTATTCGAATTCAAGCAACCAAACCATTGAAGTCAAACATTTTCATATCAAGCCATAAAGTCATTCATTTATTGAAAAACGGATGTTAAGTTTTCTTAGCCCATGTTATGTACTTAAACTAAAATACTTCAGATTTGAATGATATTTCTATTGTTAGTAAATTTCCTGATGTATTTCTTGAAGAATTTCTTGGCTTACTCCCAAAGTGTGATATTGAATTTTGTATCGACTTTGAACCCGGTACAAAATTCATTTCTAAAATCTCATATCGAATGGCTCCTATTGAACTTCAGGATTTAAAAATTCAACTATAGAATTTGGTACCCGAGCCTCTATCTGGTGACTTCCTTTGTGGAATACACCGAAGCCAGACTCTCCGTAGAGGATGCCATATTTGTGTGGTAGTAAACTGATAGGTACCATTGTGACGTGCTATCCAAGATTGGGATATGAGTCATAGTTGAGAGCAACCTAAGTCAGTAATCGAAATATGTAGCTTTCCAGGCTTAGTTGGTTATTATCGGAGATTCGTGGAAAGATTTTCTCGAATCACTACTCCATTAACTCAGCTAACTCGTAGAGATACAACATTCAAATGGAGCAAGGAATGTGGGAAGAGTTTCGAAGAACTCAAGAGGAGACTCATTTTAGAAAGACCTGCTCGACCATACCATCCCCGAAAAAATGAACGCGTAGTGACGCGTTTGTAAAAAAAATCGTACGTTTGAGAGCGATAGAAGATCGTATGCATTTATAAGTGCGAATATACGAACCTACGTGAAGATAGTAAATATACAATTAGAATAGACTTTAATCGAGAAATTTAAAGATGCTCAAGCTACAGACTTGGAGTTGATGAATATGAAGAAGAAGATGGAAGAAGTCGTTATTCCAAAAGCGAGAATCGGCGATGTGAGGAAAGCTCAAACCTTCGATTTATTAGTCCATTTGAGATTCTCGATCAAGTAGGAACTGTGGCCTATAGACAAATTTTACCGCCAAGTATGATGCGTGTTCATAACGTTTTTCGCGTATCGATGTTACGTAAATATGTGGACGACCCGAACCACATTATTGGTTAGAACCAGATGAGATAGCTGAAGATTTAACGTACGAAGAGGTACCAGTCAAGATCTTGGATAGGAAGGAGCATGTCCTACGCATGTTAATTTCGAGGACGAAATTTCATAAGGAGGGGAGGTTGTAATACCCCAACTTTTTATAAATAACGATTTAATTTCTCTAATTATTATTATGAAATAGTATGGGGTTAATTTGATTAATGTGGTTAGTTATGGGTAAAAATGCGCAAGTATTTTAAATAAGCAAGTGGTTATAAAATATTCATTGTTATCGGGGAATATTCGTTTGGTTGTGGAATATTCTTACTGTCGGGGAATATTCATACGACGGCGCAGCCTTGTGTGGGCCCCATAATGGAAAGCGATTGGATGAAGAAAACGACAAGTATAAGTTGTTTATAAATAACGGCGTAGTTGTTACTGTTAACACTGTTGGAATACCCGATGGTTAAAACACAGTAATACGCGTTGTTGCATAGTAGCACACGGTATTGCACCAATTATTAATTCTTACGTAAGAAAGCACTACTCAATAATTGTTACAGTAATTACTGTTCAGTATTTTATTTTATTGATTCAATAATTGTTGCATTGATATTTTATATTACTGTTGTTTCAATAATTGTCACTACACAGTATTTTCCATTATCGAAGTAATAATTCATATTATCTGAATAATATTATTAAAAAATATTATTGGCAATGTCTAGAAAGTTACATCTAAGGAGAGGTTTGGTCACCTAATTGCGGCCAAGAAGAGAAATTCTTATTGAAAGCCCCTCTTTCCGGAACTACCGGTTGCAATCTTGTGATTCTTTAATATTATTTTTGAATAATTAATTATTGATTTATATGATGAAGAAAATATTGATTTTATGTGGATATAGATGGAGAAATTTTTTAAAGTGACAATTGTTTAAAATTGATATTTTATCTTTTTTGATAAAATAATATTTTATTATATTATTATAATATAATAATGATGATATTTTACAATAAATATGGGATATATGAGTATATGAGGAGGAAGAGTATTTTGTGACATTAAATGATTAACACATGTTTTGTGTGTCGGTGGACCCCAATTCTTGACCGAAATTTGATTATAGCCTGTAAAATCGTCCGTTTGTGGATTTCGGTCAATTTCTGTTTGGAATTTGGAAAAACTTAAACTTACAAAGTTGTAGAGAATGAAATTTCCTATGGAAAAGACATGGTTCGAATTTTTCTGATAAAAGGGCTATTTATTATGAATTATTGAAGTTCCAAAGTTTCAAAATAATTGATTTTTGGAAGTTTTAAATATTTATTTTAACAAAAACGTTTTTTGTAATTTTTGTGGGTTGGTGGCTGATGTTTAGACCAAAAAAGTGGGCTAAGGAAAATTTATATAACTATATTAATATTTTATTAAATTTTCTGCTTTGGTGTTCTAAGCATTTTCCTATAAATAAGGTGCTTAGGTTAGAATTGAAAATCACACCAGAAACTGAAATCTTCTTTCTCTTTCTCTCTCGATATATTGAGCGTATTCTTGTGAGTATTTTAATACTTTGAGTGTTGCTATACGGTGTAATTTTTCTTTAGCACTATATTCAGTGTTCAGCCAGAAGTACTATTCTTTCAAGGTAAGGGATGTTATTTTTTTTATAAATGATATTATTTCTTTCAATATCATTATACAGGAATATTGGTCAGATTTTTCTTGTAAAATTCTTATCTTTTTATGTCGAGTTACTATTCACGAGTACTATTCACGAAGCATGATGTTTTTTCTTGTGGAATTTCTATCTTTTAGTGTCAGAGTTACTATTTATATATACGACACTATTCAAGTATACGTCACTATTCACGAATACGACACTATTCACAGAAAAATTAAATTTTCTTTTATGTGTCCAAGATTATCTGTTATGGTTTCTATCTTTGATTGGATCTATGTTTTGATCTTTATTTTTGAGTTCTGCTCCACAATAGTTTATTATGGAGTATTTTTGAACATGGATAAACCGAAAGTACGAATCCTTACTATTTGTTCTTTTGTCTCACTAGATTCATTTTCTTTAAAATATATTTTTCATCATCCTCCGTCCTAAATGATGATATAACTGAATATCTTTGGCCTGTAGTGCAAAGATGAATGATTTCTTGATGAATATCTTTGGCCCGTAGTGTAAAGATGAACAGGTGATGAGATGAACATGACCAACTGATGAATATCTTTGGCCTGTAGTGCAAAGATGACTATTTGATTCAAGATGTATATTGATTGATGTTACAGGGATAAAATATCGATGATGAACTTTTAAATTCATAGATGATAGTAGATTTCATTCTCTACTTAACGCTAATAATGAATTGTTGTTTCCGCTGCAGTTGTTGATCTAAAACTTGTTGTCTATTGTATTTTATCAGATTTTTTCCTGTTGAAGACTAAGGATAATTTGTTGTACATTATCTTAGTCATAATATTCTTTACTGGGCTAGTTGAGCTCACCCTTTTCCTTTTTGTTCCATTTTTTCTCAGGAGAAGAGAATATAGCGGGAACTAGTCGGGGTGTGGAGTAATGGTTCAAGAAAGTTGTTTTAGTAGTCCTCATTATTTTGTAAAATATTGTATCAATAATATTAATGAGGACTCTTTTTGAGTTTGTATACTCTCTATTAGACAGTATTTGTATTTAAACTCATAGTTTATGTGTTGTCGTATTTTGCACGACAATTGTATTAATGAAGTTGTAGTTGTTTCTGTACCATATATTTGGCGACTCAGAATGGGTGTTGTATACCTATTTTGGGGGCGTCACATTAACTTATACATAATTCATAACTTATTTAACTTACTATAACATTAATATAATACAATACTGTTTACAACTCTAATCGCACATATTAACTTTAAGCTAGAACTGTCTTTAACCTTTCCTTGTATCCGACGCGTTCATCTTAATTTGCAATGTTTATCATGATATAGCAAGGGTGAGCATAAGATTTGCCCAGCAAGTTTAAGTTCAATAATTTAATGATATATCATGATTGAAAGAATCTGAATAATAAGCTGACTATAATTTAACAATATAATTGTGAACTAGCAGGAACAAACTTTTGACTGAACAAGTATATAATATGAACAAATATATCTGGACCTAAGGGTAATGAAGGTGATCAGCCTTTCATACTTAACTTATACATGCAATATGTACAGAGTACAATTCTACAATGGAAATCAGCAATGATTATCCATAAGCATATCTGAATGAAACAACTCTTAGTAGAGTTAAGTAAAAACAAACTTGCCTGAACCGTTGATTACTTCTATGCAATTTATAACGCTTTATCCGAAGACCTAATATTAATAATATAGATCTCCAATATTAGAATAATATCATCACAATTAAATACTATTATATATATAGACATACATAAAATAACCTAAACACATAACACATAACACATAACATATAAAACTAGCAGTCTATAACACATATAAGACTCGGTATCAAGTCAAACTATTGTAGTCTGAGTTGAACCCGACACAAATCTAACATCCCGACGGTCTAGTCGAACTTTCATCGAGTCTAAGTTCAATTAAACTTTGTCTAACACTTAACAATTATCTCAGATAATTTTAATATCATTCAAAATAATTTTTTATAAGCTCGTAATAATTTTTAAATAATTATTACTATTTATCTTGATTTTTCAATCATTAAAATCGTATTTATACGAATTAAATACGAGATAATTCCTTTATCATTAATATTTATTTATTATCAAATATTAATGAAATACATGTCATAATATTATAATATATTTATAATATCATTAAGTATTTTTAATACTTTAAAATCACATTTATATGATTTTCAAACAATTAAATTTTGTATCAGATAATTGCTTTTAATATCAAAATATTAATATTTTCATGACAAAATATCAAAATTTATATTTTATGACTTCAAATATTTTTGTAACACTTAAATAATTTTATATGATTTATAAATCATTAATTTATTTTTCCATAATTTATTTAATATATTTATTAAATAAACTAATTATCTTTAATATTAATTAATTAGTGAAATTCATCACAAAATATTAAAAGTCTTTGAAAACATCTTTAAATATTTTCTTATACCATAATATTATTTTCATGATTTTTCATGTATTAAAATCATTTTTAAATAATTTATTTAATATTATAATTAAATAAATTAAATACCATTTATATTCCAAAAATATTAACTATTTATGAAATATACTCTAAATAATTAAAAACTATTTTTCAGACTTTAAAATAATTTTTTGAAATTTATTTAGTATTTTTAATAATTAAAAATTATTTAATTCGATTTATTTAACTAAAATAAGTATTTTCCGAAAATAAGTGTCACTAAAGGGCCCTATATCAACAGACCCGTCGCTATAAGTGTTCTTGAGCCTGTTCTTCAGCTAACCCAAAATTTCTTGTCAGTGGCCAAGTTCCTAGTTTGACCGATTCTAGATTCGTGGTTATCAAGCTTCTGAGTTTGTAATTTTGATAGGATTGTAGTATTCATGTAACACTACAACCTCGATTCAATTTCATGCCCAAACCACAACATAACAGTAAACTATAAGCCTCACAAAGTCATGTCACAACTGTTCTTCATTTCTGGGTTTTCCAGAAATGAAGAACAGTTCGTACTGCCTTCCTTGAAGCTTCATAAGTTGGATTACAATCTTTCTCAGTGTGATCTAAAGGCTCTATCTTGAAAGTATCGATACTGTGGAACAATTTCAGAACAACATAACATCATATAAGTATCACCCCAAGAAGACCAAGGTTGGTCAAACTAGGGGTCAGGAAACGGTCCTTGAAGATCTGGGTTTTCCCAGAATCTTCATTCGGTCATTTGGTCAACGGTCGTTTGACCACCATTATCTATTATTCAGTTATGTATCTGGTTGTTCTAAGAGCATTATTGGGTAGTTCTTATGTCAGGCTACAAGATGAACACCATAACTTAGCCAAACAACTAAACACGTGCAAGATCTGAGCCTTCAAAATTGTTGTCAGACGAGATCTGGGTTTCTGGGTTGCCCAGAAACTCAGTCTCCGTGAACGGTCAACGATGTTTGACCAACAATAACTCACGATCTAGACATTCTATGACCCTGTTATCAGTTTCAGATCACAGTCCTCATGTCATAGAACAGATTCAAAACATAAAACACACAAAACATGGTTAACATATAAAGATCTAAGGCCTCTGAGATTCGACTGTCAGGCCACTTTTTCAATATTTCCAGATTTTTGAAATATTTATATTCGAGCATCTAGATTTTATGGATCCATGATCCAACAACCCAGATCTCTAAAAGGCACCTTCTAACACATATCTAACCAACAACTAACATCAAAACACAAGATTTACAAAAATTAGGGTTTATACCACTTTGAAGCTTGATCTTGATTTATGATCTTTGGGATCTATTTATGGCTTGTTAAAATATGATATTATCTCCACTTATCACTTACTCTCACTCTATATCTCGAAATTCTAGAGAGAGAAAGGGTTGGAGAAAATGAAAAGTCAAGTAGCCTCTCTCTCTCTATCTCTAATCTATAAAATGACTTGATGCAATGCTAGGAGCTGCTAATTTCGGCTGATTGCTGTGAGATTTAGGCCATATGACTGATATATAGTTGGTCACCAACTCCCCTTTAGCTAGATTTGCAAGTTTCCTTCATTTATTCAACAAAGGGCAAAATGGTCATTAGACTATTAAATTTAATGGAAATTATGTAAATGGTCCAAACCCTTAGGGTTTAGGTTTTAACCCTTAGGGTTTGAGGTTTGACCATAAAGGTTTAGGGTTTAACCCTTAACTTTGCAATTTAATTCTAAGATTTCTAAATTTCAATTTTTTAAATAAAAAATAATATTTCTAAATTATAATAAGAATTTTCTAATTATATTAAAATTTTCTAATCATAATTTAAATCGTGCTAATTAGGATTAGTATTTCTTAATTAAAATTGCTAATTTAGCAATTAGTGTCAAAATTGGTCATTAGGGTTTATAACCCAAAATTAGAGTTTCTAATAGAAAATAATTTTCTAATTTAGAAATTAGATTTCGTAATTAGATTATGATTTTCTAATTACTTATGACTTTAAAATTAGGATTAATATTTCCTAATTAATATTAAAATTATTAAATTATCAATCAGGTTTTCCCTAATTATAAATTAGGGTTTCTTTTCTCGAAATTAGGTTTTTCTAAATTTGAAATTAGGGTTTGCTAAATAATTAAGCTTTACCCTAATTAATATTATAATTAATAGCATTTAAGCAATATAATTATCCGTTAAGTTCCCAGATTAGGGTTTCAAATTTCTGAATTAGGGTTTCGGATTCCCGGAACTGAAATTAGGGTTTTCATAACCGGTTACAGGGTTTCTTATAATTCACTAGGGTTTTATAACTGAACGTTTACATTCTTAATATATACCAATGGTTTGTTACAAATATCATTTATCTGGTCTACCCTTGACCCTAACCAAATATTGTACGCATACATAGCCATATTCACAGAAGATATTCACGTATTCCCTTAATCCTGAATAATTCACCTAAATCCTTCACAGAATTTTGAAATCCTCAAAATTCCTTCTCAAAAATATCAAACGCATACACTTATTTTCTGTCTAGGTTCTAATATTGAACCTTAAATCAATAAATCACATTCACCCCTTCTTCAAAAAATTTCGTCCCCGAAATTTACCTTACACCTTACACCATACACCATACACCGTTCATTCTCATCATCACATGCTACCCAATACATTCTTCACAAGAATAAAAATTTTGAAATTGTCTTTGAGGGTTTCTGAGACTATCATTCATCATTTTTGCAAAGGTTATATGGAAATTCATCCATAAAACCGTCTTAACTTACGCATATAGTGGGTAATTAGCACGATATGCCCCTGTACTTATAAATTACTTCGTCGATCATTTTCGATATCGCCTTGGGCGCATAAACTTTTACCTCAGTCTTATTGGATTCCGCACCAAAACAATCTGGTTCGGGAAATTTCTTTCAATGAACACTTAGAGTTTTCATAACCATAGGTCTAGCTGAATCAAATAGCATAGACTCATATCAATAATTCAATTCAATCGAATTATTTAAGTGTAGCCAAATATTTTTGAGAATGACGTCATGATACCGTACTGTATTAACAGTCCGTTTGAGGATGTCATCATCGTATGACTTTGTCATAACACATCATACAATAGTGGAACAATGATTTTTAGATCGAATTCACACTAAGTATTCCTGTATTTACAATTTTATCAACTTTTTATCATCTCTGCACCAGGTTACATTGTATATGAGTGATGAATAAAAGATATTTTGATATTTCAAATCATTTGCGTCTAGCTGAAATAAGTAGCATAGACTATACTTTAAACTGTTTCAAAAATGATTACGAGTCTACATTTTTTTTAAAGCACATAGTGCGTATTCAGCTTGATGTCAAAATTTTGAAATCTAGCATAGCTAGGACTTTTGGAAAACTTATGTCTCCACTAATAATCATTTGCTTAACAATCTATCTGTTCCTATAATCTTTAATACTCCATTTACACACAACTATATCCAGCTCGTCAAACCATACTTATGAGTTCATTAACTTTCCACAATCATATGAGTTTAAGAACTTGTCCTAGTCAGACCTTTGGCGTCCATTCGCTGAGGGGTTCATAAACATTTCATATAACTATGAATCAAGAATGTCACATAAGTATGAGTTTTAAGAACTCGTACTTAACCCTATATTTTCTACCTATAACATATTTATCTGTTCTACACATTAGAAAGGAATCACCCTCTTAACATGCATATAGCAAATAGCGCGACACAAATATTTCAATGATTATCATTGCTAGAACTAAGTAGTTTTTACACCAAGTACAATTCCCCGTCCACACAAGGAATCATACAACTCAGCTGCTGACATAAGTCCTCAATTGAAATCCCCACCTAATCTTAACTCCCTTCTCCATACGAATTTCATTCAACTCGTATTCATAATCCTTTCCTGAATCTGTACCAATTCATAGTACAACTGACACCCAGCAATCTTACTGTAAACTTTTCAATCCTTCGCTTGATCCTTCTCCATACTATTACCTTATCCGATCACGGGGTGATCTCATCGTATATATTACGATTCATTTCTATACTATGATCGTTTTGTTTTACGATCTCCTATCACTGTAATTTTAGTCTTTTAGACTATCTATTCACCACTACTGTTCAACTTTATTATTAGAGTTAGGGAACTCTATATCTTATAACTCGTCGAGATTCGTCTTTGAATCTTACCGACCAACTAACTCTATTTGAGTTAGTACTTATCTTAATCACTGCGGTTATTAGTCTCAGGTATTCCTACCTAAGGTTCATAACCTACAGCTTTGATACCAACTGTGAGGGCCCCGAATCCGAGGTTTTGAATCACCACGGATCCGGTTCGATCATTCTATCACTATTACTATATTTGCGGAAGATATAAACATAAATTGTTTATACAATATATTTTACACACTATTCCCCAAGGTCGAGTAACCTTAACTTATACACAATTCATAACTTATTTGACTTACCATAACTGTAAGACCCCAAATTTTTTTAATGAATAAAAATCGATTTTCCTCTATTTATTATTGTGAATAATAAGGTATTAATTTAATATAATACTTTGGTTATGGGTGAAATTTGAAAATTTTGCAAATAAGCAAGTGGTAATAAAATAATCATTGTTGTCGGGGAATATTCGTTTGGTCGTGAAATATTTTTGTTGTCGGGGGAATATTTATACAGCAGTGCGATCATTCATGGGCCCCATAATGTAATAACCGCTGGGATGAAGAAAATGACAAGTTTGAGTTGTTATAAATAACAACGTAATTGTTACCGTTAACACTGTTGGAATACCTGGTGGTTAAAATACAGTAATACGCGTGGTTGCACAGTAGCACACGGCATTGCACAATATTGTTGAATTATTGATCCTTACGTAAGAAGGCACTACTCAATAATTGTTATAGTAGTTACTGTTTATATTTTATTTTATTGATTCAATAATTGCTGCGTTGATATTTTATATTATTGTTGCTCAATAATTGTCACTGCACATCATCTCCACTATCAGATCAATAATTCATATTATTTGGAATAATATTATTAGATAGCATTATTGGCAATGTCTAGAAAGTTCTGTCAAGAAGAGGTTTGGTCACCTAATTGCGGCGCCCGAAGAAGGAGAAATCCTTATCGGAAAGCCCCTCTTTCACGGGAACAAATTTGGTTGTCATAAATGTGATTCTGTAATATTATTTGTGAATAATTAATTATTGATTCATATGATAAGGAAATATTTATTTGATGTGGATATAAATGATGGATTTATTTATGTGGTTATAAATGAAGGAAATAATGCTGAGGTGTTTTATCAGTATTTTGTCGGATTGGAAGTATTTAAAAATCATCCATTTGTGGATTTTGGGTATTTTCTGTTTGAAATTTGGAAAAACTCAAAGCTACAAAGTTGTAAAACCCCAACTTTTTGAATAAAGATGAATTTTCTATAAATATTATTTTTGAATATTATGGAGTGAAATTGATATAATGTTATAGTTGTGGGTAATATTTATAAATTTTGCAAAGTACGCAAGTTGTTATATAATATTCGATTGGTCGGGAATATTCGTACAATGGCACAATCATTGGTGGACCCCACAACGGAATTATTGTCGGATTGAGAAAACGACAAAAATACTTTATGAAAATAACGGCGGAAGTTTTACCGTTAACTGTTGAAACACCCGGTGTTAAAAAGTAGCACGAAGAATACGCGTGGTTGCATAGTAGTAGCACGCAGATTAATTATTGATGCTTACGTGATAAGTCACTCGGTTTTGTTGATATTATTAATGTAATAATACGGAAAAACTTTTTATATAAAAATGTAATACTTTTATAAAGTTATTCTATAAATAGAATATATTATATTCTATTATACATAGTGTGCATAAGTATTCGAATAGTGTTTTGCATAGTAAAATCTTTTTATAGAAAGCAGAATACTTTTATAAAGTTATCTGTTTTATTAGACAATAATTAGAATATATTATATTTTATTATGCATAGTATTTGCATAGTGCCAACATAGTGTTTGCATAGTAAAATCTTTTATAAAGTTATTCGTTTTATTAGATTATAAATAGAATATATTATATTTTATTTAAAAGATTTTGCTTTAAATATGGACCGTCAGATTAAAGTAAATCAATTTGGACCGTTCATGAGTTAGTTACTATGTAGTCCATTTTTCTATAAATAGAAGCTCATTCCTTCATTATTTTCTTACGAATTCACTGAAACTCTAGAGAGATAAACTATAGAGAGAAAAAAGAAAGTATTATGTTACTTCACTACTTATATATCCAGTACTCTTCTTCTTAAGGTAGGGAATATTATTTGTTGTACTCGTAAGGGGTGTTATTCTTTTGTATTCATGAAGAGAACTTATGTTATTCCATTCTTTATTATTACATTGAATAACTCAGATCATGCAAGCTACCCTATACTTGGTGAAATCCTTACGTTATTCCATTCTTTATTATTACATTTGAATATCACGTCTGCATGCGTTTTACGTTGGACACGATTCCATCTTTATTATTACGCTCAATATCACATGCATGCTTTTACACGCCGGACTGGTTAAAATCTTTTTATTATTATTCGTTGGAATATCCTATCTCGTGCGTTTTACCGGACTGATTTCGATTTCGATCCTTATTAGTATTCTCGTTGGAATAACTTTGTTTATATCTGATACCGCATACATGGTGATTTCGTTGTTATTCCATTCTTTATTATTATGTTGGAACATCCCGTTGCTTGCAAATTTTGCCCGACCGTTCCGTTATTTAGTATTCTCGTTGGAATAACTGCCTATCATGGCAACCGCATGCATGGTGATTTCTTTTGTTATTCCATTCTTTATTATACTCAGTTGGTTAAAAGTTTTGACTTCTTTACTCCATGAAATTAGTGGAATATCCTTGATAATTGTGCTTCATCCAGTATCTTTTCATGGAAATATTCTTCTGAGCATTCTTGAATTTTACTCTACAAAGCAGTATCATGTTGACAATTTGGACATTATTGGTTCTTGGAGAAATTAATTCTTGAACTTATTTTTTTGAATTCTTATATCATTGTCATCATCCTCATATTTATATTTTTTTTGAAAGTCATATGTGGCCTGTAGTGCATAGATGGACTTGGTATGATTATGACTAGGGATTATTCGGTGTAATAATGACCGTAATGTTATAAATGATGTGGTAAAAGTCCTCATTGGCCCGTAGTGCATTGATGGACAGTTGTTGGCATGATCATGACCATTAATGAATACACAAATATTTTTGGCCCGTAGTGCATGGATAATTGTGGTCGTGATATTAAAGAATATCATTGGCCATAGTGCAGGGGTGATTCGATGATGTGGATTATTTATTAAGCCGAGTCTCAGCGATAAAAATCATGAAAAACCTTTTAAATCATAGAAGATAGTAGATTTTATTCTCTACTTGACTCTTCTAATGGATTGCTTGTTTCCGCTACAGTTAAACTTGATGTTTGTTATATTGTATCAGTTTAACACTGTTTAAGGCTAATGATAATTTATTCTGCATTATCTTAGTCATAATATTTCTTACTAGGCTAGTTGAGCTCACCCTTTCTTTCACTGTTCTCTTTAGGAAATGAGAACGAAATGGGACGAGCAGTGGGGACCGGAGTGATGGTCCGGATGATAGTATTAGCTAGTAGTCCTCACTATTACGTTAAATAGTGTGACAATAAATGTAATGAGGACTCATTCGAGAGTGGATATATTTCAGAAAGATGATTTGTATTTAAACTCATGACTCTCTTGTTGTATAATTTAGATTGTATTTATGTTCTGTACCATGTATTTGGCGACTCAGAATTGGTAATGTATACCTATTTTGGGGGCGTCACAAAAGTTGTAGAGAAATCGATTTTGTGTGGAATGGACATAAAATTCGTATTTTTCTGATAAACGGGCTATTTTTTATGAATTATTAAAGTTTCTGATTATTGTTTAAATGATAAAACATTTTAGAAAATTCAAGAATTGATTGGTGAGAAATGTGCTCAATTGAATTTCAAATGTGGTGGGTGGCAATAGTAACAGGTAAAGCCATCAGGTAGCAGGTTAGTCTTCTATGGCGTTCTAAGCATTTTCCTATAAATAGGTGCTTAGTTAGAATTGAAAATCACACCGTAATTCATAAGTTTTCTCTTTCTCTCTATATTATCGAAAGTTTATTCTTGTGAGTATTTTTGATACATTGAGTGTTGCTATACGGTGCAAGTTCCTGCAGCACTATATCCAGTATTCCAGCCAAAAGTGTTATCTTTTTGAAGTAAGGTATGTTATTTTCTTCGTAAGTAATATTATTTCTTCAATATCATTATGCCAAAATATTGGTTGGAACTTTTTATCAAATTTGGAACTTTTCATGTCGGGGTTACTATTCATGAGTTGCTATTCATGACTTACTATTCACGAGTTACTATTTATGAGTTACTATTCACGAGTACTATTCACGAAGCATGATGATTTTTCTTGTGAAATTTCTATCTTTTGGTGTTGAAATTACTATTCACGTATACGGCACTATTCACGAATACCGCACTATTCACCGAAAAATGAAATTTTCTCCTTTTTGTCCAAAATGTCTATTATGGTTACTATCTTTGATTGTATCCATGTTTTGATCTTTATTCTTGAATTTTGCTTCAAAATTGGTTATTATGGAGTATTATTGATCTTGGATAAACTGTAATATGAATCTCTAATATTTGTTATTTTGTTTCACTGGATTCGTTCCTTTAAAATATTTTTCATCATCTTCAGTCCTAAATGATGATATTACTAAATATCTTTGGCCTGTAGTGCAAAGATGAATGATTAACTGATGAATATCTTTGGCCTGTAGTGCAAAGATGAATGATTACCTAATGAATATCTTTGGCCCGTAGTGTAAAGATGAACAGGTGTTGAGATGAACATGACCGGTGGTGATACAAATGAATATCTTTGGCTGTAGTAAGTAAATGATGAATATTTGATTCAAGATGTATATTGATTGATGTTATAGGGATAAAATATTGATGATGAAATTTTAAATCTTAGAAGATAGTAGAATTCTTTCTCTACTTGACTCTTCTAATGGATTGCTTATTCTGCTGCAGTTGTTGATCTAAAACTTGTTGTCTATTATGTTTTATCAGATTATTCCCTGTTGAAGACTAACGATAATTTATTGTATATTATCTTAGTCATAATATTTTTCTTGGGCTAGTTGAGCTCACCCTTTCTTTCAATTTGTTCTCTTGAGAAATGAGAATATATTTGGGGACTAGTGGGGGAATGGATCGATTTCATCCAGATGGTTGCATTAGTAGTCCTCACTATTATGTGAAATAGCATATCAATAATTGTAATGAGGACCCCTTTTGAGTTTTTATACTGTTTATTAGACAATAGTTGTATTCACACTCACAATATATGTGTTGTCGTATTTTGCACTACAATTGTATTACTGAAGTTGTATTTATTTTTGTACCATGTATTTGGTGACTCGGAATGGGTTGGATGGAATGGACCTATTTTGGGGTCGTCACAGTTGGTATCAGAGCTTAGGGATATGATCCCTGGCTAAGATGTGAGATAAGAACTAGGAGGGGAGAGATGGGGAATTCCTTCGCTAGTATGACCTGACTAAGTTTATATGGTATTTAATTTGTCAGTCAGATTATAGGGATGATATGTGATATGTCGATTAACCCTTTTTTTGTTGCAGTGTTTGAAAATGGCATCTAAAAATTTTATGATAAGCAATGAAGCATATGAGACCGTTGAGTCACCAACGATCAATACCCAGGATAATGTGCATCAGGATGGCAATAATCCTCGTGTGAACAATTCAAGACCACCAAATGATTTAACGATTTGTATGTTTAGGAGCTTTTTAGAATTCATGCAACACCAAACGAGAGAGACTCCTGTTCATAATGTAGGTGGAAACAATGGCAACCCGCGGTTGGTCACCGCTAAGTAGTTCAAGGAGCTGGGACCACCGGAGTTTTTGGGAAAGCCAGAACCACTTACGGTAGAGACGTGGATAAAGCAGATCACCAAGATATTTGATGTCTTGGGATGTTCCGAGGAGCAAAAGGTTCCCTTTGCCACTTTTATGTTGCGAGGAGAGGCATATTACTGGTGGGAATCGGTAAAACGTACTCAACATGCCGCAGTGAAGATGTCTTAGGAGAAGTTCCAAGAATTGTTCAACGACTAGTACTTTCCCAAAAGTATTCGTCCCATGAAGGAGGTTGAGTTCATCAAGCTGAAGCATAACAATATGAACGTGTCGTAGTACGAAGCTAAGTTTGCCGAGTTGTCCCGATTTGCATCCCATTTGGTTGATAATGAGGAGAGAATGACGCGAATGTTTTTGCGAGGTTTGAAACTTGAATTACGTCAATACCTCATTTCTCACAAACTTTGTTTATATTCAGATGTTCTGAATAGGGCTCAGTTAGTGGAGCGCGATAATGAGCCAGCCCAACCGAAGGATAACGAGCAACAACACGATAATAATTGCACCGGTGACAACGGTCATCGAAACAATGATAACCATCGTGGAAGAAATTATAATGCCAGAAATGGTAACCACTTCGGTGGTAATCATGGCCAAGATAATAGAAGAAATGATTCAAGTGGAAATTTCAAGAAGAGAAGATTTAACGATGACGGAAGACGCTTTAACAAAGACCAAAGACCAACAAAAAATTCTAGGGGAGGAGAACGATCGTCAGTTAGATGTTACAGATGCGGAGAGGAGGGACATATAAGTCCAAATTGTTCACAGATTTCCAAGAAATGTTTTAGTTGTGGAAAAGACGGTCACATAGCTCGATTTTTTCCTGTAGCGAAATCAAGTCCAGTTGGGACGGTGGCACCAAAGGAGGATATCGACAAAACGAAGTCGGTGGTTTCAGGAAGAGCGTTTTTCGTGACTTCTCAAAAAGCGAGTGACCCGAACGAAGTTATCACGGGTTAGTTAATTATAAATTTTTGCGAAGTCTATACCTTATTAGATACCGGTTCTACCCAATCTTTTATCTCTCTTGCTTTTGGGCTCAACGCTTAAATCGACTCAGAAGAAGTTAGATTTTGACTTATAGTTGAAACTCAGATTAAGAGAAACCTTCATTACATGTGTTATCCAAGTCTTGGATGAGAGTCACAGTTTTGAATGATATTTCTATTGTTAATAAATTTCCTACGTATTCTTAAAGACTTCTTAGCCTACCCTAGAGCGTGAAATCTAATTTTGTATCAACCCGAAGATAAAACCGATTTCTTAAACCCTAAAATATTTTTTTCACCCAAAACGAACGTAACATGCGCCAAAGACGTTGGCTTGAGCTGTTGAAGATTACAATTATACCATTCAATACCATCGTGGGAAAAGAGAACGTGGTAGCTGACGGGTTGAACAGGAGATGGTATGCATTTACAAGTGCGAATATACGAACATACGTGAAGATAGTAAATATACGAGTAGAACCGACGATAAAGTTAAAGTTGTTCAAGCTATAGACCCGTGGCTGATGAATACGAAGAAGAAGGAGCAAGAATACGTTATTCTAGAAGTAAGAGTCGATGAAGAGAACAAAGCTCAAGCCTTCGATTTAGTTGAAATCCTCGATCGAGTAGGAACTGTGGCCTATAGACTTGCCTTAATGCTAAGTATGTCACGTGTTCATAACGTTTTTCACATATCGATGTTACGTAAATATGTGGACGACCCAAATCACATTATTGCATTAGAACCAGACGAGATAGCCGAAGATTTAACGTACGAGGAGGTACCTGTTAAGATCTTGGATAAGAAAGAACATGTCCTATGCACAAAGGTTATACCTCAAGTTAAGGTTTTGTGGAGGAACCATGTTATTGAAGAAATGAACTGGGAGTTGGAATCAGAAATGAAAGCGAGGTACCCTCACATTTTCAAAACACCAGGTATGTACGTTAATTTCGAGGACGAAATTTCATAAAAGGGGAGGTTGTAAGACCCCAAATTTTTTTACTGAAAAAAAATCGATTTTCCTATATTTATTATTGTGAATAATAAGGTATTAATTTGATATAATACTTTGGTTATGGGTAAAATATGAAAATTTTGCGAATAAGCAAGTGGTAATAAAATAATCATTGTTGTTGGGGATTATCGTTTGGTCGTGGAATATTCTTGTTATCGGGCCTTCATTACATGTGCTATCCAAGTCTTGGATGAGAGTCACAGTTTTGAATGATATTTCTATTGTTAATAAATTTCCTACGTATTCTTAAAGACTTCTTAGCCTACCCTAGAGCGTGAAATCGAATTTTGTATTGACCCCAGTACAAAACCGATTTCTTAAACCCTAAAATATTTTTTTCACCCAAAACGAACGTAAACACGCAAAGCGTTGGCTTGAGTACATTGAAGATTACAATTATACCATTCAATACCATCGTGGGAAAAGAACGCGGTAGGTGACGGGTTGAAAGCGGAGAGATGGTATGCATTTACAAATCTTGAATATACGAACCTACGTGAAGATAGTAAATATACGAGTAGAACCGACGATAAAGTTAAAGTTGCTCAAGCTATAGACCCGAAGCTGATGAATACGAAGAAAAAGGAGCAAGAATGCGTTATTCTAGAAGTAAGAGTCGATGAAGAGAAGAAAGCTCAAGCCTTCGATTTAGTTGAAATCCTCGATCGAGTAGGAACTGTGGCCTATAGACTTGCCATAATGCTAAGTATGTCACGTGTTCATAACGTTTTTCACATATCGATGTTACGTAAATATGTGGACGACCCAAATCACATTATTGCATTAGAACCAGACGAGATAGCCGAAGATTTAACGTACGAGGAGGTACCTGTTAAGATCTTGGATAGGAAAGAACATGTCCTATGCACAAAGGTTATACCTCAAGTTAAGGTTTTGTGGAGGAACCATGCTATTGAAGAAATGAACTGGGAGTTGGAATCAGAAATGAAAGCGAGGTACCCTCACATTTTCAAAACACCAGGTATGTACGTTAATTTCGAGGACGAAATTTCATAAAAGGGGAGGTTGTAAGACCCCAAATTTTTTTAGTGAAAAAAAATCGATTTTCCTATATTTATTATTGTGAATAATAAGGTATTAATTTGATATAATACTTTGGTTATGGGTAAAATATGAAAATTTTGCGAATAAGCAAGTGGTAATAAAATAATCATTGTTGTTGGGGATTATCGTTTGGTCGTGGAATATTCTTGTTATCGGGGAATATTCGTACGACGGCGCAGTCATTTATGGGCCCCATAATAGAATAACTGTCGGGTGAAGAAAACGACAAGTTTGAGTTGTTATAAATAACAACGTAATTGTTACCATTAACACTGTTGGAATACCTGTTGGTTAAAATACAGTAATATGCGTGGTTGCACAGTAGCACACGGTATTGCACAGTATTATTGAATTATTGATCCTTACGTAAGAAGGCACTACTCAATAATTGTTACAGTAGTTATTGTTCAATATTTTATTTTATTGATTCAATAATTGCTGCGTTGATATTTTATATTATTGTTGCTCAATAACTATCACTGCACATCATCTCCATTATCAGATCAATAATTCATATTATTTGGAATAATATTATTAGATAGCATTATTGACAATGTCTAGAAAGTTCTGTCAAGGAGAGGTTTGGTCACCTAATTGCTGCGCCAATAAGGAGAAATCCTTATCGGAAAGCCCCCTCTTTCTTGGGAACATCCTGGTTGTCATAAATGTGATTCGGTAATATTATTTGTGAATAATTAATTATTGATTCATATGATAAGGAAATATTTATTTGATGTGGATATAAATGATGGATTTATTTATGTGGTTATAAATGAAGGAATTAATGCTGAGGTGTTTTATCAGTATTTTGTAGGATTGGAAGTATTTAAAAATCATCCATTTGTGGATTTCGGGTATTTTCTGTTTGAAATTTGGAAAAACTCAAAGCTACAAAGTTGTAGAGAATTCAATTTCGTGTGAATGGACATAAAATTCGTATTTTTCTGATAAACGGGCTATTTTCTATAAATTATTAAAGTTTCTGATTATTGTTTAAATGATAAAACATTTTGGAAAATTCTAGAATTGGTTGGTGAGAAATGTACTCAATTGAATTTCAAATGTGGTGGGTGGCAATAGTAACAGGTAAAGACACCAGGTAGCAGGTTAGTCTTTTATGGCGTTCTAAGCATTTTCCTATAAATAGGGTGCTTAGTTAGAATTGAAAATCACACCAGAATTAATAAGTTTTCTCTTTTTCTCTCTCTATATTATCGAGCATATTCTTGTGAGTATTTTGAGACATTGAGTGTTGCTATACGGTGCAAGTTCCTTCAGCACTATATCCAGTATTCCAACCAGAAGTATTATTTTTTTGAGGTAAGGGATGTTATTTTCTTCGTAAGTAATATTATTTCTTCAATATCATTATGCCGAAATATTGGTTGGAACTTTTTATCAAATTTGGAACTTTTCATATCGGGGTTACTATTCATGAGTTACTATTCATGAGTTAATATTCACGAGTTACTATTCATGAATACTATTCACGAAGCATGATGATTTTTCTTGTGAAATTTCTATCTTTTGGTGTCGAAGTTATTATTCACGTATACAACATTATTCACGTATACGACACTATTCACCAAAAAATGAAATTTTATCCTTTTTGTCCAAGATGTCTATTATGGTTACTATCTTTGATTGTATCCATGTTTTGATCTTTATTCTTGAATTTTGCTTCAAAATTGGTTATTATGGAGTACTATTGATCTTGGATAAACTGTAATATGAATCTCTAATATTTGTTATTTTGTTTCACTAGATTCATTCCTTTAAAATATTTTTCATCATCCTCAGTCCTAAATGATGATATTACTGAATATCTTTGGCCTGTAGTGCAAAGATGAATGATTAACTGAGGAATATCTTTGGCCTGTAGTGCAAAGATGAATGATTACCTAATGAATATCTTTGGCCCGTAGTGCAAAGATGAACAGGTGTTGAGATGAACATGACCAACTGGTGATACAAATGAATATCTTTGGCCTATAGTGCAAAGATGAATATTTGATTCAAGATGTATATTGATTGATGTTACAGGGATAAAATATTGATGATGAACTTTTAAATCTCAGAAGATAGTAGAATTCTTTCTCTACTTGACTCTTCTAATAGATTGCTTATTCTGCTTTAGTTGTTGATCTAAAACTTGTTGTCTATTATATTTTATCAGATTATTCCCTGTTGAAGACTAACGATAATTTGTTGTATATTATCTTAGTCATAATATTTTCTTTGGGGCTAGTTGAGCTCAGCTCACCCTTTCTTTCACCGTTTCTTCGTGAAATGAGAATATAAATTTGGGACTAGTCGGGGAATGGATTGACGGTCCAGATAGTTGCATTAGTAGTCCTCACTATTCTGTGAAATAGCGTATCAATAATTTTAATGAGGACCCCTTTTGAGTTTTTATACTATCAATTAGACAATAGTTGTATTCAAACTAACAGTATATGTGTTGTCGTATTTTGCACGATAATTGTATTACTGAAGTTGTATTTGTTTTTGTACCATGTATTTGGCAACTCAGAATGGGTTGGATGGAATGGACCTATTTTGGGGTCGTCACAGTTGGTATCAGAGCTTAGGGATATGATCCCTGGCTGAGATGTGAGACAAGAACTAGGAGGGGAGAGATGGGGAATTCCTTCGCTTGTATGACCTGACTAAGTTTATATGGTATTTAATTTTTAGTCAGAGTAAAGGGATAATATGTGATATGTCGATTAACCCTTTTTTTGTTGCAATGTTTGAAAATGGCATCTAAAAATTTTGTGATAAGCAATGAAGCATATGAGACCGTTGAGTCACCAACGATCAATACCCAGGATAATGTGCATCGGGATGGAAATAATCCTCGGTGAACAACTAAGACCGACCAAATGATTTAACGATTTGTGACGTTTAGGAGCTTTTTAGAATTCATGCAACACCAAACGAGAGAGACTCCTGTTCATAATGTAGGTGGAAACAATGGCAACCCACGGTTGGTCACCGCTAAGCAGTTCAAGAAGCTGGGACCACCAGAGTTTTTGGGAAAGCCAGAACCACTTACGACAGAGACGTGGATAAAGTAGATCACCAAGATTTTGATGTCTTGGGATGTTCCGAGGAGCAAAAGGTTCCCTTTGCCACTTTTATGTTGCGAGGAGAGGCAGATTACTGGTGGGAATAGATAAAACATACTCAACATACCGCACTGAAGATGTCTTGGGAGAAGTTCCAAGAATTGTTCAACGACTAGTACTTTCCCAAAAGTATTCGTCACATGAAGGAGGTTGAGTTCATCAAGCTGGAGCAAAACAATATGAACGTGTCGCAGTACGAAGCTAAGTTTGCCGAGTTGTCCCGATTTGTATCCCATTTGGCTGATAATGAGGAGAGAATGACGCGAATGTTTCTGCGAGGTTTGAAACCCAAAATACGTCAATACCTCATTTCTCACAAAATTTGTTTATATTCAGATGTTCTGAATAGGGCTCTGTTAGTGGAGCGCGATAATGAGCCAGCCCAATCGAAGGATAACGAGCAACAACACGATAATAATCGTACCGGTGACAATGGTCATCGGAACAATGATAACCATCGTGGAAGAAATTATCATGCCAGAAATGGTAACCACTTCGGTGGTAATCATGACCAAGATAATAGAAGAAATGATTCAAGTGGAAATTTCAAGAAGAGAAGATTTATCGATGATGGGAAGACGTCGGCAACAGCACCAGCACCAGCAACAAATTCTAGGGGAGGAGAACGACCGTCAGTTAGATGGAGGGACATATAAGTCCAAATTGTTCACAAATTTCCATGAAATATTTTAGTTGTGGAAAAGACGGTCACATAGCTCGATTTTGTTCTGTAGCGAAATCAAGTCCGATTAATGACGGTGGCACCAAAGGAGGATACTGGACAAAAGCGAAGTCGGTGGTTTTTCGAGGAAGAGCGTTTTCGTGACTTCTCAAAACCGAGTGACCCGAACGAAGTTAGCACGGGTTAGTTAATTATAAATTTTTGCGAAGTCTATACCTTATTAGATACCGGTTCTACCTGTGAGACCCCAGATTTTATCAATAAAGATTTAAATTTTGTCGAAATAATTTTTTAATATTATGGTGTGAATTTAAGATAATATTATAGTTGTGGGTAGTATTTATAAATTTTGCAAAGTATGCAAGTTGTTATAAAATATTCGTTTGGTCGGGGAATATTCTTTTTGTTGGGGAATATTCGCACGACGGCTCAATCATTGGTGGACCCCACAACGGAAGTATTGTCGTAGTTAGAAAACGACAAAATTATCTTTCTATAAAAATAACGGCAGAGGTGTTACCGTTAAAACCTGTTGAACTACCCATTAGTAAAAAGTACGATGTACTGGCGTAGTTGTATAGTAGCACACGATATTAATTATTGATGCTTACGTGAGAAGTCACTCAGTTATGCTCAATTATTGCTATAGTAATCATGCGGCATCATATCTCTTATATTATTGATTCAATTATTGTCACAAGATTATCATACGTATAATATGTTATAGTATTAAATCAATAATTGAGATGACAAGTTATAAATGATTAATAATTGTTGAAAGATTAAATATGTGTTGATTAAAAATAAAATGATTTGTGGTAATATTTATTCAATCCTTGATGTATATAAAGAGTCTGTTATGAGACATTTGTGGTAAGTTTGATTATTTTATGGGGGGCCCATATGTCATCATCTAAGAGTCTCTTCGTCAATAGTAATTACCTTTGTGAATAGTAATTATCTTCGTCAATAGTAATTACCTTCGTCAATAGTAATTACCTTTACCAGGCGTCGAACCACTTGTCGTTTCACATTACAGGCGTCGAACCACTTGTCGTTTCACATTACAGGCGTCGAACCACTTGTCGTTTCACATCACTAGTCGTCAAGCCACTTGCCTTTTCACATGGCAGGTGCTAAGCTAGAAATCTTCTATAAATAGAGGCCTAGTGCTTCATTATTTTTCACGAATTCACTGAAACTCTAGAGAGAGAAACTATAGAGAGAAAGAAGAAAAGTATTCTCGCTACTTCACCTCGCCAATATTGGTTCTTCTAAGGTAGGGAATATTATTTGTTGTACCCATAAGGGTGTTATTCTTTCTTATTCATGAAGAGAAGCTGTTGTTATTCCATTGCTTATTATTCATTGGAATAACTTTTGTATCGTGGTTTACCCTATACTTGGTGACATTCTTCTATTATTCTATTGGAACATCACATGTCATGTGTTTTACACCGGGACTGGTTAAAATTTTTATTATTATTCTGTTGGAACATCACATGCATGTGTTTTACCGGATTCGGTTAAAATCTTTATTATTCTGTTGGAACATCATGCTGTGTGTTTTACACCGGACTGGTTCCATCTTTATCATTCTGTTGGAATATCCTATCGTGTGTTTTTACACCGGATCCGGTTCCATCTTTATTATTACATTGGAACATCCTCCGCTTGTGAATTTCACACGACTTTGGTTTCGTTATTATTATTACATTGGAATAACCTATCTATGCCAAGTACCGCATGCATAGTGATTTCTTTTGTTATTCCATTCTTTATTATACCCGGTTGGTTAAAACTTTGACTTCTATACTCCATGAAATTAGTGGAATATCCTTGATATTTGCGCTCCATCCAAAGATCTTTTCATGGAAATATTCTTACGATCATTCTTGAATTTTACTCTACAAAAGCAAGGTATCATTTTGACAATTTGGACGTTAATAATTCTGGATAAAATAATTCTTGAACTTGTTTTATTGAATTATTATGTCATTGTCATCATCCTCATGTTATATTATGTTATCTTGACTTACGTGTATAGATGAACTTAGTATGATTATGACCGAGGATCATTCGGTATAATCATGGCTTGTTATAAATGATGTGATAAAAGTCCTCGGTGGCACTGTAATGCGTTGATGGATAGTTTTGGTATGATTATGACGTGGGTGATTTCGGTATAGTCATGACCATTGATAATTTGATGAATATCCTTGGCCGTAAAAGTGCGGGTGATTCGATGATTATTTATTAAAGTCGAGTCTCAAATTATAACAAATGATGAAAAACCTTTTAAAACCTAAAAGATAGTAGACTTTATTCTCTAATTAACTCTTTTAATGGATTGCTTATTCATCTGCATGATTAAACTTGTTGTCTATTGTATTTTATCGGAGTTAACTTTGTTGAAGGCTAATGATAATTTATTACGCATTATCTTAGTCATAATATTTCTTCTTTGGGCTAGTTGAGCTCACCCTTTCTTTCACTTTGTTCTCTTGGAAATGAGAACATAGTTGAGACGCAGTCGGGGAGCGGAGTAATGGTCAGAGAGGATAGCATTAGTAGTCCTCACTATTACGTGAAATAAGTGTGATAATAGTTATAATGAGGACTCCTTTTGAGTTTGTATAATATCTAGTAAACAATATTTGTATTCAAACTCATGATTTTTATGTCGTATTGTACCTGCGCAGTTATATTAGTAAGTTGTATTTGAATTTATGTACCATGTAAGTGGCGACCCAAGATGGGTGACGTATACCTAATTTTGGGGGCGTCACAGTTGGTATCAGAGCTTAGGGATATGATCCCTGGCTAAGATGTGAGAATAGTACTAGGAGGGGAGAGACGGGGAATTACTTCGCTAGTATGACCTACCTAAATTTATTTGGTATTTAATTGGTCGGTCAGAGTATAGGGATAATATTTGATATATTAATTAACCCTTTTGCTTCACAATTCCTTTCAGGTAATAAGAGTGTAGCTAGGTTGAGCGG
This sequence comes from Panax quinquefolius, assembly GCA_020205615.1. Classification (NCBI taxonomy): domain Eukaryota; kingdom Viridiplantae; phylum Streptophyta; class Magnoliopsida; order Apiales; family Araliaceae; genus Panax; species Panax quinquefolius. Next base: position 112,791,828 of record CM035160.1, on the reverse strand, counting down.
GGAATAGTGAGTGGAATAGAGCGGTGGTCATCATTTAGTAGTTATATTTTTGGTGAATCAACTAGGGTGAGGCGAACCCAACGTTGGAAGAGTGTTTTGCCACTATCATACAAGATGTCTAATGACATACAACATCGTGTCATCATAAGATGAGGTTGTGCTCATCCACTTTGAGTATATTTGAGCACTACCTATATGATCTTGGTGTTTGTTTGAAGTATAATTCTCAATTTGAGACAAATTGGAGATAATGATAAATCAAGAGAAGACTCACCATTGGGAAGAATATGATAGTAATCTTCTCATTTTTCTTTGGGGTCTATTGGGTAAACCAAGGATAATTCTGTGGCCATATGATATCTATCATAACCTAGAAGCATGGCCTCCCATGTACGAAGGTTTTCTTGAGCACTTCCCAAAGATTCTAATTTCTAAAACAGTTTTTGACTATACATTTATGTAAGGTGTCATTGTGACGTGTTATCCAAAGTTGGGATGAAAGTCACAGTTGGTATCAATGTAACGTACTATCCAAGTCTTGGATAAGAGTAGTAGTTTTGAATGATATTTCTATCATTAATAAATTTCTTGACGTATTCTTGAAAATTTCCTAGCCCACCCTAGAGCGTGAAATCGAATTTTGTATTGACCCCAGTACAAAACCCATTTCTTAAACCCTCAAATATTTCTTCAACTAAAATGAACAGTTTACGTGGTTTATGATGAAAGTCATAATAAAAGCATAGAACTGATGAAAATCATGGGTATATGAAGTATTAGTAAGTTTTAAGATGAGTTATGTTGGTTAGTATGTGAAAACATGAAAGTTTCTTAGAAATCACAAAGAGTTGAAAATCGATTTTGGTGAAAAAGCGTAACATGAAATTCAATTGACCATATCTCTTATTATATTTTGAATTTTGAGTGTGGTCAAGTCCTAGAGTTAGATCTATGAGTTACCTAACTAATCCAAGTGGAATTACTGGAAAAGGTGTTGTAGATTTTTGTGTGGACTGATTTTAGCAAAAGAGTGCAAAGCTGCAAAAACCGAAAAAGCTGCTGCCATGATTTTAGACGGGCTGTTTCGGCCACTTAAATTATGAAAAAAATTCTGGCCTTTTTGGGAAATGAAGGTATATGGTATAAAGTACCTCCTGTCCAAAAATGAGCTCATTTCGACTTAAAATGAGCAAGTTACGACTATTTCAATATTTAGGTTTTTTCCAAAAAAACGCTACTCTTAGGAGTTCTATAACTCCGATGACCATGAAAATTTAAACTGGAAGCTCACGTTAACATGTGTAAGGTTCTGCCAAGATTTGGGAATTTTGGAGTTAAACTTGAGGTAGCTAATTTCTTAAGGAATTAATTAGAAATTAATTTTTGAAAAATAGTAAATGAATTTTAAAAATTCGAGAAAAATATATTTTCATTATGGGACTATATTATGCTAAAACTCAGAAAAGAAATATTTTGGGACTGATTTGGTATTTTTCATGAAAATAGTTTTAATTCTGAACATATGAGTTAAATATGTTATGTGAAGTAACAAAGTTGATAATAGGATTTTATGGCTAGAGAATCCTATATAGAATATATGCATATTTTTGATGAGGATTTGATAATTGGTGATGATATCTTATGAGTATGGCATTTTGAATGATTAAATGCATTATATGGTAAAAGCGTAAACAATTGAGATAAATTGTTTATAAATTTAAGAAGTGATTAAAATATTGTTATAATATTAATGATATTAGATTATGAGATTATTAAGTGATTGATAACATGGGGATATTCTTGAATCCTGGATAAATTATATTATAAATGTTTAATATTTATCCTTTATCTCATTTGATTGATTCTTTATATCGTTATCCTCATGCTTATATTATAAGTCATCTGTGGCCTGTAGTGCATAGATGGACTTGGTATGATTATGACCAGGGATTGTTCGGTATAATCATAACCGTAATTGAAAACACGATTATCTTTGGTAGTAGTGCATGGATAATTTGTGGTCGTGATACTAATGAATACACGATTATCTTTGGTAGTAGTGCATGGATAATTTGTGGTCGTGATACTTAATGAATACACGATTATCTTTGGTAGTAGTGCATGGATAATTCGTGGTCGTGATACTAATGAATATCCTTGGCACAGTAGTGCGGGGATGATTCGATGATATGGATTAATTATTGAAATTTGAGTCTCAAAGAATGAAATATTAATTCATAGATGTAGTAAAAGTCATCTTTGGTCAGTAGTGCATTGATAGACTTGGTATGATTATGACCAAGGATTATTCGGTATAATCATGATAGTAAATGAAAACACGAATATCCTTGGCCGATGAGTGCATGGATAATTCGTGGTCGTGATACTATTAAGGCGCGTCTCAAAGATTATTGGTTTTCTGGTTGTATATCTTTGGCTGTAAGTGCAAAGATGAATTGTGAATAAATATCTTTGGTAGGATTGCAAAGATGAATTTAATGTTTTCAACGATAAAGGTATTCAAGGTATCCTCACCTCTTTATCATACCAGTCGTACCTAAATTCGAGGGCAAAATTCCATAAGGAGGGAGATTATGAGACCCCAGATTTTATCAATAAAGATTTAAATTTTGTCAAAATAATTTTTTAATATTATGGTGTGAATTTAAGATAATATTATAGTTGTGGGTAGTATTTATAAATTTTGCAAAGTATGCAAGTTGTTATAAAATATTCGTTTGGTCGGGGAATATTCTTTTTGTCGGGGAATATTAAATGCGATTACTCAATCATTAGTGGACCCCTAGCGGAAGTATTGTCGTAGTTAGAAAACGACAAAATTATCTTTCTATAAAAATAACGGCAGAGGTGTTACCGTTAAAACTGTTGAACTACCCGGTAGTAAAAGTACAGTAATACACGTAGTTGTATAGTAGCACACGATATTGATTATTGATGCTTACGTGAGAAGTCACTCAGCTATGCTCAATTATTGCTATAGTAATTGCTGCATCATATCTCTTATATTATTGATTCAATTATTGTCACAGTATCATCTGTATAATATGTTATAGTATTAAATCAATAATTGAGACGACAAGTTATAAATGATTAATAATTGTTGAAAGATTAAATATGTGTTGATTAAAAATAAAATGATTTGTGGTAATATTTATTCAATCCTTGATGTATATAAAGAGTCTGTTATGAGACATTTGTGGTAAGTTTGATTATTTTATGGGGGGCCCATATGTCATCATCTAAGAGTCTCTTCGTCAATAGTAATTACTTTCGTCAATAGTAATTACCTTTGTGAATAGTAATTATCTTCATCAATAGTAATTACCTTCGTCAATAGTAATTACCTTTACCAGGCGTCGAACCACTTGTCGTTTCACATTACAGGCGTCGAACCACTTGTCGTTTCACATTACAGGGGTCGAACCACTTGTCGTTTCACATTACAGGTGTCAAACCACTTTTCGTTTCACATCACCAGTCTTCAAGCCACTTGCCTTTTCACATGGCAGGTGCTAAGCTAGAAATCTTCTATAAATAGAGGCCTAGTGCTTCATTATTTTTCACGAATTCACTGAAACTCTAGAGAGAGAAACTATAGAGAGAAAGAAGAAAAGTATTATGCTACTTCACCTTGCCAATATTCAGTTCTTCTAAGGTAGGGAATATTATTTGTTGTACCCGTAAGGGGTGTTATTCTTTCTTATTCATGAAGAGAGGCGTTGTTATTCCATTGCTTATTATTACATTGGAATAACTTTGTATCGTGGTTTACCCTATACTTGGTGACATTCTTCTATTATTCTATTGGAACATCCTGCTCATGTGTTTTACAGGACTGGTTAAAATCTTTATTATTATTACATTGGAACATCACATGCGTGTGTTTTACACAGGACTCGGTTAATCTTTATTATTCTCATTGGAACATCCATGCTCGTGTGTTTTACAGAACACGGTTCCGTCTTTATCATTCTCATTGGAATATCCTATCTGTGTTTTACACCGGATCCGGGTTCCATCTTTATTATTCTGTTGGAACATCCCGCCGGTGTGAATTTCACCGACTGGTTTCGTTATTATTATTACATTGGAATAACTCATCATCGCGAAATACCGCATGCATGGTGATTTCTTTTGTTATTCCATTCTTTATTATACCCGGTTGGTTAAAACTTTGACTTCTATACTCCATGAAATTAGTGGAATATCCTTGATATTTGCGCTTCATCCGAGATCTTTTCATGGAAATATTCTTCCGATCATTCTTGAATTTTACACTACAAAAGCAGTATCATTTTGACAATTTGGACGTTAATAATTCTCGGATAAAATAATTCTTGAACTTGTTTTATTGAATTATTATGTCATTGTCATCATCCTCATGTTATATTATGTTATCTTGACTTACGTGTATAGATGAACTTAGTATGATTATGACCGAGGATCATTCGGTATAATAATGGCTTGTTATAAATGATGTGATAAAAGTCCTCGGTATTCTGTAATGCGTTGATGGATAGTTTTTGGTATGATTATGACCAGGGGTGATTCGGTATAGTCATGACCATTGATAATTTGATGAATATCCTTGGCCGTAGTGCAGGGGTGATTCGATGATTATTTATTAAAGCTGAGTCTCAGCTATAACAGTGATGAAAAACCTTTTAAAACCTAAAAGATAGTAGACTTTATTCTCTAATTGACTCTTTTAATGGATTACTTATTCCGCTGCAGTTAAACTTGTTGTCTATTGTATTTTATCGGTTTAACATCTTTGTTGAAGGCTAATGATAATTTATTACGCATTATCTTAGTCATAATATTTCTTACTAGGCTAGTTGAGCTCACCCTTTCTTTCTTTGTTCTCTTCAGGAAATGAGAACATAATTTGAGACGCAAGTGGGAGCGGAGTAATGGTCCAGAGGATAGCATTAGTAGTCCTCACTATTCTGTGAAATAGTGTGATAATAGTTATAATGAGGACTCCTTTTGAGTTTGTATAATATCTATTAGACAATATTTGTATTCAAACTCACAGTTTATGTCGTATTGTACACGACAGTTATATTAGTAAGTTGTATTTGAATTTATGTACCATGTAAGTGGCGACCCAAGATGGGTGACGTATACCTAATTTTGGGGGCGTCACACTACCCATTCTTTTATCTCTCTTGCTTGCGCTCATCGTTTAAATCTGTCTCCGAAGAAGTTAGATTTTGACTTATTAGTTAAAACTCCGTTAGGAGAAACCTTCATTACATGTGCTATCCAAGTCTTGGATGAGAGTCACAGTTTTGAATGATATTTCTATTGTTAATAAATTTCCTACGTATTCTTAAAGACTTCTTAGCCTACCCTAGAGCGTGAAATCGAATTTTGTATTGACCCCAGTACAAAACCGATTTCTTAAACCCTAAAATATTTTTTTCACCCAAAACGAACGTAACATGCGCCAAAGACGTTGTCTCGAGCTGTTGAAGATTACAATTATACCATTCAATACCATCGTGGGAAAAGCTTAACGCGGTAGGTGGCCAGGTTGAAGCGAGGAGATGGTATGCGTTTACAAGTGCGAATATACGAACCTACGTGAAGATAGTAAATATATAATTAGAACCGACGATAAAGTTAAGGTTGCTCAAGCTATAGACCTGAAGCTGATGAATACGAAGAAGAAGGTGCAAGAATGCGTTATTCTAGAAGTAAGAGTTGATGAAGAGAAGAAAGCTCAAGCCTTCGATCTAGTTGAAATCCTCGATCGAGTAAGAACTGTGGCCTATAGACTTTCCTTAACGCTAAGTATGTCGCGTGTTCATAACGTTTTTCACATATCGATGTTACGTAAATATGTGGACCACCCAAATCACATTATTGCGTTAGAACCAGACGAGATAGCCGAAGATTTAACGTACGAGGAGGTACCTGTTAAGATCTTGGATAGGAAAGAACATGTCCTATGCACAAAGGTTATACCTCAAGTTAAGGTTTTGTGGAGGAACCATGCTATTGAAGAAATGAACTGGGAGTTGGAATCAGAAATGAAAGCGAGGTACCCTCACCTTTTCGAAACACCAGTTACGTATGTCAATTTCGAGGACGAAATTTCCTAAGGAGGGGAGGTTGTAAGACCCCAAATTTTTTTAATGAATAAAAATCGATTTTCCTCTATTTATTATTGTGAATAATATGGTTTTAATTTGATATAATACTTTGGTTATGGGTGAAATGTGAAAATTTTGCAAATAAGCAACTGGTAATAAAATAATCATTGTTGTTGAGGAATATTCGTTTGGTCGTGGAATATTCTTGTTGTTGGGGAATATTCGTAAGACGGCGCAGTCATTTGTGGGCCCCATAATAGAATAACTGTCGGATGAAGAAAATGACAATTTTGAGTTGTTATAAGTAACGACGTAATTGTTACCGTTAACACTGTTGGAATACCTGGTGGTTAAAATACGATGTCTGCGCGTGGTTTCACGAAAGACATGGTATTGCACAGTATTGTTGAATTATTGATCCTTACGTAAGAAGGCACTACTCAATAATTATTACATTAGTTATTATTCAATATTTTATTTTATTGATTCAATAATTGCTGCGTTGATATTTTATATTAGTGTTGCTCAATAATTGTCACTGCACATCATCTCCATTATCAGATCAATAATTCATATTATTTGGAATAATATTATTAGATAGCATTATTGGCAATGTCTAGAAAGTTCTGTCAATGAGAGGTTTGGTCACCTAATTGTGCGTCAGTAAGGAGAAATCCTTATCGAAAAGGCCCCTCTTTCTTGGGAACAGCCTGGTTGTCATAAATGTGATTCTGTAATATTATTTGTGAATAATTAATTATTGATTCATATGATAAGGAAATATTTATTTGATGTGGATATAAATGATGGATTTATTTATGTGGTTATAAATGAAGGAATTAATCTTTGAGGTGTTTTATCAATTATTTTTGTCGGATTAGAAGTATTTAAAAATCATCCATTTGTGGATTTCGGGTATTTTCTGTTTGGCATTTGGAAAACTCAAAGCTAAAAAGTTGTAGAGAATTCAATTTCGTGTGGAATGGACATAAAATTCGTATTTTTCTGATAAACGGGCTATTTTCTATGAATTATTAAAGTTTGTGATTATTGTTTAAATGATAAAACATTTTGGAAAATTCTAGAATTGGTTGGTGAGAATTGTTCTCAATTGAATTTCAAATGTGGTGGGTGGCAATAGTAACAGGTAAAGCCATCGGGTAGCAGGTTAGTCTTCTATGGCGTTCTAAGCATTTTCCATTAAATAGGGTGCTTAGTTAGAATTGAAAATCACACCAGAATTCATAGGTTTTCTCTCTTTCTCTCTCTATATTATCGAGCGTATTCTTGTGAGTATTTTGATACTTTGAGTGTTACTATACGGTGCAAGTTCCTTCAGCACTATATCCAGTTTTCCAGCCAGAAGTATTATCTTTTTGAGGTAAGGGATGTTATTTTCTTCGTAAGTGATATTATTTCTTCAATATCATTATGCCGAAATATTGGTTTGAACTTTTTATCAAATTTGGAACTTTTCATGTCGGGGTTACTATTCATGAGTTACTATTCATGAGTTACTATTCACGGGTTATTATTCATGAGTTACTATTCACGAGTACTATTCATGAAGCATGATGATTTTTCTTGTGAAATTTCTATCTTTTGGTGTCGGAGTTACTATTCACGTATATGGCACTATTCACGAATACGACACTATTCACGAATACGGCACTATTCACCGAAAAATAAAATTTTTTCCTTTTTGTCTAAGATGTCTATTATGGTTACTATCTTTGATTGTATCCATGTTTTGATCTTTATTCTTGAATTTTGCTTCAAAATTGGTTATTATGGAGTATTATTGATCTTGGATAAACTGTAATATGAATCTCTAATATTTGTTATTTTGTTTCACTGGATTCGTTCCTTTAAAATATTTTTCATCATCCTCGGTCCTAAATGATGATATTACTTAATATCTTTGGCACATGTAGTGCAAAAGATGAATGATTAAGCGATGAATATCTTTGGCACAGTAGTGCAAGATGAATGATTACCTAATGAATATCTTTGGGCGTAGTGTAAAGATGAGCAGTGTTGAGATGAACATGACCATTTGGTGATACAAATGAATATCTTTGGCCTATAGTGCAAAGATGAATATTTGATTCAAGATGTATATTGATTGATGTTACTGAGGATAAAATATTGATGATGAACTTTTAAATCTTAGAAGATAGTAGAATTCTTTCTCTACTTGACTCTTCTAATGGATTGCTTATTTCTTTGCGATTGTTGATCTAAAACTTGTTGTCTATTATATTTTATCAGATTATTCCCTGTTGAAGACTAACGATAATTTGTTTTATATTATCTTAGTCATAATATTTTCTTACTGGGCTAGTTGAGATCACCCTTTCTTTCACTGTTCTCTTCAGAAAATGAGAATATAGCTGGGACTAGACGGGGAATGGATTGACGGTCCAGATGGTTGCATTTGTAGTCCTCACTATTCTGTGAAATAGCTTATCAATAATTGTAATGAGGACCCCTTTTGAGTTTTTATACTATCTATTAGACAATAGTTGTATTCAAACTCACAGTATATGTGTTGTCGTATTTTTCACGATAATTGTATTACTGAAGTTGTATTTGTTTTTGTACCATGTATTTGGCGACTCAGAATGGGTTGGATGGAATGGACCTATTTTGGGGTCGTCACAATAACATTAATATAATACAATATTATTTACAACTTTAATCGCACATATTAACTTTAAGCTGGAACTGTCTTTAACCTTTCCTTGTATCCGACGCGTTCATCTTAATCTGCAATGTCTATCATGATATAGCAAGGGTGAGCATAAGATTTTCCCAACAAGTTTAAGTTCAATAATTTAACGATATATCATGATTGAAAGAATCTGAATAATAAGCTGGCTATAATTCAACAATATAATTGTGAACTAGCAGGAACAAACTTTTGACTGAACAAGTATATAACATGAACAAATATATCTGGACCGAAGGGTAATTAAGGTGATCAGCCTTTCATACCTTACTTATACATGCAATATGTACAGAGTACAATTCTACAATGGCAATCAGTAATGATTATCCATAAGCATATCTGAATGAAACAACTCTTAGTAGAGTTAAGTAAAAACAAACTTGCCTGAACCGTTGATTACTGCTACTCAATTTATAATGCTTTATCCGAAGACCTAATATTAGTAAAATAGATATCCAATATTAGAATAATATCATCACAATAAAATACTATTATACATATAGACATACATAAAATAACCTAAACACATAACACATAACACATAACATATAAACCTAGTAGTCTATAACACATATAAGGCTCGGTATCAAGTCAAACTATTGTAGTCTGAGTTGAACCCAACATAAATCTGACATCCCGACGGTCTAGTCGGACTTTCATCGAGTCTAAGTTCAATTAAACTCTGTCTAACACTTAACAATTATCTCAGATAATTTTAATATCATTCAAAATAATTTTTTATAAGCTCGTAATAATTTTTAAATAATTATTACTATTCATCTTGATTTTTCAATCCTTAAAATCGTATTTATACGAATTAAATACCACATAATTCTTTTATCATTAATATTTATTTTTTATCAAATATTAATAAAATACATGTCATAATATTATAATATATTTATAATATCATTAAGTATTTTTAATACTTTAAAATCACCTTTATACGATTTTTAAACAATTAAATTCTGTATTCGATAATTGCTTTTAATATTATAATATTAATATTTTCATGACAAAATATCAAAAGTTATATTTTATAACTTTAAATGTAAGACCCCAACTTTTGTGAATAAAGATGAATTTTCTATAAATATCATTTTTGAATATTATGGAATGAATTTGATATAATGTTATAGTTGTGGGTAATATTTATAAATTTTGCAAAGTACGCAAGTTGTTATATAATATTCGATTGGTCGGGGAATATTCGTACAACGGCACAATCATTGGTGGACCCCACAACGGAATTATTGTCGGATTGAGAAAACGACAAAAATACTTTATGAAAATATCGGCGAAAGTTTTACCGTTAACTGTTGAAACACCGGTGTTAAAAGTACTGATGTCTGGCGTAGTTACTTGCGATAGCTTTACGGTATTGATTATTGATGCTTATGTGATAAGTCACTCGGTTTTGTTTTATTGGTATTATTAATGTAATAAAAGCAGAAAAACTTTTTATATAAAATGTAATACTTTTATAAAGTTATTTGTTTTATTAGGATAATAGTAAAATCTTTTTATATAAAACATAATACTTTTATAAAGTTATATGTTTTATTAGACAATAATTAGAATATATTATATTTTATTATGCATAGTATTTGCATAGTGCTTGCATAGTATTTGCATAGTAAAATCTTTTATAAAGTTATTCGTTTTATTATATTATAAATAGAATATATTATATTATATTTAAAAAAATTTGCTTTAAATATGGACCGCCAAATTAAAGTAAATCAATCTCGACCGTTCATGAGTTAGTTACTATGCAGTCAATTTTTCTATAAATAGAAGCTCATTCCTTCATTATTTCTTACGAATTCACTGAAACTCTAGAGAGAGAAATTATAGAGAAGCTATAGAAAAGTATTCTACTCCTTCCCTACTCTTATATTTAGTTTCTTTTACGGTAAGGGATTTTATTTGTTGTACTCGTAAGGGGTATTATTTCTTTTGTATTCATGAAGAGAACTTCTGTTATTCCATTCTTTATTATTCTGCTGGAATAACCAGTATACGCGGACTACTCTATACTTGGTGCCATTCTTCTAATATTCCGTCTTTATTATTATTCTATTGTAATATCTTGTTTGTGTGTTTACGCCGGACCTGGTTCCGTCTTTATTATTATTCTGTTGGAATATCTTGTCTGTGCGTTTACGCAGGACCTGGTTCCATCTTTATTATTATTCTGTTGGAATATCTTGTCTATGCGTTTACGCCGGACTGGTTAAAATCTTTATTATTACATTGGAACATCACATGCCGGTGTAATTTACTTTGACTTCGTTACGTTATTTATTAATTTGTTGGAATAACTGCATACATCGAAGGCCGCATGAATGGTGATTTCTTTTGTTATTCCATTCGTTATTATACTCAGTTGGTTAAAAGTTTTGACTTTTATACTCCATGAAATTAGTGGAATATCATTGATATTTGTGCTTCATCCAGTATCTTTTCATGGAAATATTCTTACGAGCATTCTTGAATTTTTTACTCTACAAAGCGAGATCATGTTAACTATTTGGACGTTATTGGTTCATGGATAAATTAATTCTTGAACTTGTTTTATTGAATTCTTATATCATTGTCATCATCCTCATGTTTATATTATGTTGAAAGTCATCTGTGGCCTGTAGTGCATAGATGGACTTGGTATGATTATGACCAGAGATTATTCAGTGTAATCATGACCATAATGTTACATATGATGTGGTAAAAGTCCTCATTGGCCCGTAGTGCATTGATGGACAGTTGTTGGCATGATCGTGACCATTAATGAATACACAAATATCCTTGGTCTGTAGTGCATGGATAATTTGTGGTCGTGATACTAAAGAATATCCTTGGCCGTAGTGCAGGGGTGATTCGATGATGTGGATTATTTATTAAGCTGAGTCCCAGCGATAAAAGTCATGAAAAACCTTTTAAATCATAGAAGATAGTAAATTTTATTCTCTACTTGACTCTTCTAATGGATTGCTTGTTCCGCTGCAGTTAAACTTGATGTTTGTTATATTTTATCAGTTTAACACTGTTGAAGGCTAATGATAATTTATTATGCATTTTCTTAGTCATAATATTTCTTCTTGGGCGATTGAGCTCACCCTTTCTTTCTTTGTTTTTTCGTGAAATGAGAATATAATTGGGGACGAGTCGGGAAGCGGAGTGATGGACGGATGATAGTATTAGTAGTCCCTCACTATTACATTAAATAGTGTGACAATAAATATAATGAGGACTTATTACGAGAGTGGATATTGTCAGAAGATAGTATTTGTATTAAAACTCACAGCTCTCTTCTTGTATATTAAAGATTGTATTTGTATTTTGTACCATGTATTTGGCGACTCAGAATATGTGATGTATACCTATTTTGGGGGCGTCACATCAAATATTTTTATAACATTTAAATCATTTTTATATGATTTATAAATCATTAATTCTATTTTTCCACAATTTATTTAATATATTTATTAAATAAACAAATTATCATTAATATTAATTAATTAGTGAAATTCATCACAAAAATATTAAAAGTCCTTTGAAAATATCTTTAAATATTTTCAGTATACCATAATATTATTTTTCATGATTTTTCATGTATTAAATTCATTTTTAAATAATTTATTTAATATTAAAATTACATAAATTAAATACCATTTATATTCCAAAAATATTAACTATTTATGAAATATACTCTAAATAATTTAAAACTATTTTTCAGACTTTAAAATAATTTTTCAGAATTTATTTAGTATTTTTAATAATTAAAAACCATTTATTTCGATTTATTTAATTAAAATAAGTATTTTCCGAAAATAAGTGTCACTAAAGGGCCCTATAGCGACAGACCCGTCATTAAAGGTGTTCTTGAGCCTGTTTTTCAGCCAACCCAGAATTTCTTGTCAGTGACCAAGGTACCTAGTTTGACCAATTCTAGATTCGTGGTTATCAAGCTTCTAAGTTTGTAATTTTGATAAGATTGTAGTATTCATGTAACACTACAACCTCGATTCAATTTCATGCCCAAACCACAACATGACAGTAAACTATAAGCCTCACAAAGTCATGTCACAACTGTTCTTCATTTCTGGGTTTTCCAGAAATGAAGAACTGTTCGTACTGCCTTCCTTGAAGCTTCATAAGTTGGATTACAATCTTTCTCAGTGTGATCTAAAGGCTCTATCTTGTAGTACTGATACCAGGGAACAATTCTGTAACAACATAACATCATATAAGTATCACCCCAAGAAGACCAAGGTTGGTCAAACTAGGGGTCAGGAAACGGTCCTTGAAGATCTGGTTTTTCCTAGAATCTTCATTCGGTCATTTGGTCAACGGTCGTTTGACCACCATTATCTATTATTCAGTTATGTATCTAGTTGTTCTAAGAGCATTATTGGGTAGTTCTTATGTCAGGCTACAAGATGAACACCATAACTTAGCCAAACAACTAAACACGTGCAAGATCTGAGCCTTCAAAATGGTTGTCAGACGAGATCTGGGTTTCTGGGTTGCCCAGAAACTCAGTCTCCGTGAACGGTCAACGATGTTTGACCAACAATAACTCACGATCTAGACATTTTATGACCCTGTTATCAGTTTCAGATCACAGTCCTCATGTCATAGAACAGATTCAAAACATAAAACACACAAAACATGGTTAACATATAAAGATCTAAGGCCTCTGACATTCGACTGTCAGGCCACTTTTTCAATATTTCCAGATTTTTGAAATATTTATATTCGAGCATCTAGATTTTATGGATCCATGATCCAACAACCCAGATCTCTAAAAGGCACCTTCTAACACATATCTAACCAACAACTAACATCAAAACACAAGATTTACAAAAATTAGGGTTTATACCAGTTTGAAGCTTGATCTTGATTTCTGATCTTTGGGATCTGTTCATGGCTTTTTAAAATATGATATTATCTCCACTTATCACTTACTCTCACTCTATATCTCGAAATTCTAGAGAGAGAAAGGGTTGGGGAAAATGAAAAGTCAAGTAGCCTCTCTCTCTCTCTAATCTATAAAATGACTTGATGCAATGCTTGGAGCTGCTAATTTTGGCTGATTACTGTGAGATTTAGGCCATATGACTGATATATAGTTGGTCACCTACTCCCCTATAGCTAGATTTGCAAGTTTCCTTCAATTATTCAACAAAGGGCAAAATGGTCATTAGACTATTAAATTTAATGGCAATTATGTAAATGGTCCAAACCCTTAGGGTTTAGGTTTTAACCCTTAGGGTTTAGGGTTTGACCCTAAGGATTTAGGGTTTAACCCTTAACTTTGCAATTTAATTCTAAGATTTCTAAATTTCGATTTTTTAAATAAAAATTAATATTTCTAAATTATAATAAGAATTTTCTAATTATATTAAAATTTTCTAATCATAATTTAAATCTTGCTAATTAGGATTAGTATTTTCTAATTAAAATTGCTAATTTAGCAATTAGGGTCAAAATTGGTCATTAGGGTTTATAACCCAAAATTAGGGTTTCTAATAGGAAAAATAATTTTCTAATTTAGAAATTAGATTTCGTAATTTGATTATGGTTTTCTAATTATTTATAACTTAAAAATTAGGATTAATATTTCCTACTTAATATTAAAATTATTAAATTATCAATCAGGTTTTCCCTAATTATAAATTAGGGTTTCTTATCCCGAAATTAGGGTTTTCTAAATTTGAAATTAGGGTTTGCTAAATAATTAAGCTTTAACCTAATTAATATTATAATTAATAGCACTTAAGCACTATAATTCTCTGTTAAGTTCCCAGATTAGGGTTTCAAATTTCTGAATTAGGGTTTCGGATTCCCGGAACTAAAATTAGGGTTTCCATAACCGGTTACAGGGTTTCTTATAATTCACTATGGTTTTCTAACCGAACGTTGACGTTCTTAATATTATAGCTAACTAGGATTTGTTACAGATATCGTTTATCTGGTCCACACTTGACCCTTAACCACATATTGTACGCATACATAACCATATTCACATAACATATTCACATATTCCCTTAATCCTAAATAATTCACCTAAATCCTTCACAGAATTTTGAAATCCTCAAAATTCCTTCTCAAAAATATCAAACGCATACACTTATTTTTTGTCTAGGTTCTAATATTGAACCTTAAATCAATAAATTAAAATTTAAAAATTTTCTAAATTCTCGGGTTGTCACATTCACCCCTTCTTCTAAAAATTTCGTCCCCGAAATTTACCTTACACCTTACACCTTACACCTGACACCATACACCACACACCGTTTATTCTCATCATCACATGCTACCTAATACATTCTTCACAAGAATAAAAATTTTGAAATTGTGCTGAAGGGTTTTACAGACTATTGT
Source organism: Panax quinquefolius (assembly GCA_020205615.1). Taxonomy (NCBI): domain Eukaryota; kingdom Viridiplantae; phylum Streptophyta; class Magnoliopsida; order Apiales; family Araliaceae; genus Panax; species Panax quinquefolius. The sequence continues at coordinate 112,776,588 of CM035160.1, read as the reverse complement.
CTGTCATTTTTGCAAAGGTTATATGGAAATTCATCCGCAAACCGTCTTAACTTACAAACATAGTGGGTAATTAGCACGATATGCCATGTACTTATAAAGTAGTTACAGTGCGATCATGCGTTTCATATCCGCCTTGGCGCATAAACTTTTACCTCAGTCTTATTGGATTTCGCACCAAAACAATCTGGTTCGGGAAATTTCTTTCAATGAACACTTAGAGTTTTCATAACCATTGGTCCAGTTGAATCAAATAGCATAAACTCATATCAATAATTCAATTCAATTAAGTGTAGCCAAACCCGGAGTTGCAAATTAAAAATTTTGAAAATATTTTTGAGAATGGCGTCGTGATGTCGTCTTGTATTAACGATCAGGTTTGAGGATGCCGTCATCATATGACTTTGTCATAACAAATCATACAATAGTGGAACAATGATTTTTAGATCGAATTCACACTAAGTACTCCTGTATTTACAATTTTATCAACTTTTTATCATCTCTGCACCAGGTTACATTGTATATGAGTGATGAATAAAAGATATTTTGATATTTCAAATAACATTAATATAATACAATACTATAACTTATTTGACTTATCATAACATTAATATAATACAATACTATTTACAACTCTAATCGCACATATTAACTTTAAGCTGTAACTATCTTTAACCTTTCCTTATATTCGACGCGTTCGTCTTAATCTGCAATGTTTATCATGATATAGGAAGGGTGAGCATAAGATTTGCCCAACAAGTTTAACTTCAATAATTTAACGATATATCATGATTGAAAGAATCTGAATAATAAGCTGGCTATAATTCAACAATATAATTGTGAACTAGCAGGAACAAACTTTTGACTGAACAATTATATAACAAGAACAAATATATCTAGACCGAAGGGTAATGAACGTGATCAGCCTTTCATACCTGACTTATACATGCAATAAGTACATAGTAAAATTCTACAATGGCAATCAGCAATGATTATCCATAAGCATATCTGAATGAAACAACTCTTAGTAGAGGTAAGTAAAAACAAACTTGCCTGAACCGTTGATTACTGCTACACAATTTATAACGCTTTATCCGAAGACCTAATATTAGTAATATAGATCTCCAATATTATAATAATATCATCACAATAAAATACTATTATATATATAGACATACATAAAATAACCTAAACACATAACACATAACACATAACCTAAGCAGTCTATAACACATATAAGACTCGGTATCAAGTAAAATTATTGCAGTCTGAGTTGAACCCGACACAAATTTGACATCCCGACGGTCTAGTCGGACTTTCATCGAGTCTAAGTTCAATTAAACTCTTTCTAACACTTAACAATTATCTCAGATAATTTTAATATCATTAAAAATAATTTTTTATAAGCTCGTAATAATTTTTAAGTAATTTTTACTATTTATCTTGATTTTTCAATCATTAAAATCGTATTTATACGAATTAAATACCACATAATTCCTTTATCATTAATATTTATTTATTATCAAATATTAATGAAATACATCATCATAATATTATAATATATTTATAATATCATTAAGTATTTTAATACTTTAAAATCACCTTTATATGATTTTAAACAATTAAATTCTTTATCCGATAATTGCTTTTAATATTAAAATATTAATATTTTCATGACAAAATATCAAAAGTTATATTTTATAACTTAAAATATTTTTATAACACTTAAATCATTTTTATATGATTTATAAATCATTAATTCTATTTTTCCACAATTTATTTAATAAATTTATTAAATAAATAAATTATCATTAATATTAATTAATTAGTGAAATTCATCACAAAATATTAAAAGTCCTTTGAAAATAACTTTAAATATTTTCTTATACCATAATATTATTTTTTCATGATTTTTCATGTATTAAAATCATTTTAAAATAATTTATTTAATATTATAATTAAATAAATTAAATATAATTTATATTCCAAAATATTAACTATTTATGAAATATACTCTAAATAATTAAAAACTATTTTCGGACTTTAAAATAATTTTTGAATTTATTTAGTATTTTAATAATTAAAACCATTTAATTTGATTTATTTAATCAAAATATGTATTTTACGAAAATAAGTGTTATTAAAGGGGCCTATAGCGGCGGCACTCGTCGCTATAGGTGTTCTTAATCTGCATTTTTCAACTTGAACCGAATTTCTTGTCGTTGGCGAGGTACCTAGTTTGTGGAGATCAGTTTCGTGGTTATTAAGCTTCTGAGTTTGTAATTTTGATAGGATTGTAGTATTCATGTAACACTACAACCTCGATTCAATTTCATGCCCAAACCACAACATAACAGTAAACTATAAGCATCACAAAGTAATGTCACAGCTGTTCTTCATTTCTGGGTTTTCCAGAAATGAAGAACTGTTCGTACTGCCTTCCTTGAAGCTTCATAAGTTGGATTACAATCTTTCTCAGTGTGATCTAAAGGGTCTATCTTGTAGTACTGATACCAGGGAACAATTCTGTAACAACATAACATCATATAAGTATCACCCCAAGAAGATCAAGGTTGGTCAAACTAGGGGTCAGGAAACGGTCCTTGAAGATCTGGGTTTTCCCGAATCTTCATCAGATTATTTGGTGACAGTCGTTTGACCACCATTATCTATGATTCAGTTATGTATCTGGTTGTTCTAGGAGCATTATTGGGTAGTCCTTATATGACGCCCCCAAAATAGGTATACATCACCCATCATGAGTCGCCAAATATATGGTACAGAATTCAAATACAAACTTAATTATACAACAGTCGTGTAAAATATGACTAAACATATGATGTGAGTTTTAATACAAATATTGTCATCTAGACAATATACAAACTCAATGGGGTCCTCATTACATTTATTATCACACTATTTCAGAGAATAGTGAGGACTATTAATGCACCATCTAGGACCATCACTTTGTTCCCCGATTAGTCCCTGCTACGTTCTCATTTCCTGAAGAGAATAATGAAAGTAAAAGGGTGAGCTCAACTAGCTCGGTAAGAAATATTATGCCTAAGATAATGCAGAATAAATTATCATTAGCCTTCAACAGTGTTAAACTGATAAAATATAACAAACATCAAGTTTAAGCTGCGGTGAAACAAGCGATCCATTAGAAGAGTCAAGTAGAGAATAAAATCTATTATCTTACATGATTTAAAAGGGTTTTCATTACTTTTTATTTGAGACTTAGCTTAATAAATAATCCACATCATCCACTGCACTTCGGCCGAGGATATTCATTAGTATCACGACCACAAATTATCCATGCACTACTGTGCCGAGGATATTCGTGTATTCATCAATGGTCAGTGATCATGCCAACAAGCGTCCATCAATGCACTACGAGCCAATGAGGACTTTTTCCACATCATTTGTAACATTACGGACATGATTACCTTTGAATAATCCACAGTCATAATCATACCAAGTCCATCTATGCACCACTGGACCCACGAGATGACTTTCAAAGATAATATAAATATGAGGATGATGACAAGGATATAAGAATTCAATAAAAACAAGTTCAAGAATTAATTTATCTAGGAACTAATAATGTCCAAATTGTCAACATGATTCTTCTTTGTAGAGTAACACTCAAGAATGCTCAGAAGAATATTTCCATGAAAAGATACTGGATGAAGCGCAAATATCAAGGATATTCCACTAATTTCATGGAGTATAGAAGTCAAAACTTTAACCAACTAGGTATAATAAAGAATGGAATAACAAAAAAAATCACTAGGCATGCGATAGACCGCACAGACAGGTTATTCCAACATAATAATAAATACCGGAACCAGGTCATGCGTAAACGCACAGACAAGATATTCCAATAGAATAATAATTAACGGAACCAGGTCATGCGTAAAGCACAGACAGGATGTTCCAACAGAATGATAAATAATGGAACCAGGTCATGCGTAAAGCACAGACAGGATGTTCCAACAGAATAATAAAAATGGAATAACAGAAGAATTTCACTAAGTATAGGGTAGCGCATTATCTGAGTTATTCAACGAGAATAATAAAGAATGGAATAACAGAAGTTCTCTTCATGAATAAGAAAGAAAGAATACCCCTTACGAGTACAACAAATAATATCCCTTACCGTAAAAGAATAGTATTTCGATTGGTAGGGCGAGGATATTCTTGAAGAAAACTTACACTACGCTCAAATCTTCTTAAAACTCTAAAGAAATACGCTCAAGATTATAGAAGAATTCTCTGAACTTCTGGTGTGGTTTTCAATTCTAACTAACCATCCTATTTATAGGAAAATAGAAAGGATACTATCTTTGCTTTATGCTGATAAAATATAATATATATATTCTATATATATATATATATATATATATTATTTAAAATCTAATAAAACAAATAACTTTATAAAAGTATTACATTTTTTATATAAAAAAAAATTACTATGCAAAACACTATCGAGGGCACTATGCAACACTATGCATAATAAAATAAAATATATTCTAATTATTGTCTAATAAAACAAATAACTTTATAAAAGTATTCTATTTTATATAAAAGATTTTACTAAGCAAAATACTACTATAATAGAATATTATATATTACATTTATAGTCTAATGAAACGAATAACTTTATAAAAGTATCTGTTTTTATATAAAAGTTTTTACATTTTATTACATTAATAATACTAATAAAACAAAATTCATCATCATTATTATAATTCACAATATTAATCGACTAGGTGGATTTCTAGGAAAGAGGGGCTTTCAATAAGGTTTCTCCCCATTGACGCTTGATTAGGTAACCAAACCTCTTCTTGCGAGAACTTCAGACATCGTTAATATTGCAAATAATAATATTAATAACTTTTGTCGTCTCAATTATTGATTATAAAATATTGACAATAATTGAATCAAATAACATGAGATACTATGCAGCAATTACTATAACAATAATTGAACAAAACTAAGTGACTTCTCACGTACGCATCAATAATCAATATCGTGTGCTACTCTTTATCTACGATTCTGGCGTATTCTTGTACTTTTAACACAAGGGTGTTTTAACGAGTTAACGGTAAAACTTAATCGTTATTTTCATAAAGTATTTTTGTCGTTTCTCAATCCGACAATAATTCTGTTGTGGGGTCCACCAATGATTGTGCCGTTGTACGAGTATTCCCTGTTAAAACGAATATTCCCCGACCAATCGAATATTATATAACAACTTGCGATCTTTGAAAAATTTATAAATATTACCCATAACTATAACATTATATCAAATTCATTCCATAATATTCAAAAATGATATTTATAGAAAATTCATCTTTATTTATAAAAGTTGGGGTCTTACACCTAATGTCAGGCTACAAGATGAAAACCATAACTTTGCCAAATAACTAAACACGTGCAAGATCTGAGCCTTCAAAATGGTTGTCAGACGAGATCTGGGTTTCTGGGTTGCCCAGAAACTTCAGTCTCGTGAAAACGATCGGCGATGTTTGACCAACAATAACTCACGATCTAGACATTCTATGACCACATTATCGCTTTTGGATCACGGTCCCCGGTCATAAAAATGTGATTCAAAACATAAAACACACAAAACATGGTTAACACATAAAGATCTAAGGCCTCTGACATTCGACTGTCAGGCCACTTTTTCAACATTTCCAGATTTTTGAAATCTTTATATTCGAGCATCTAGATGTTATAGATCCATGATCCAACAACCCAGATCTCTAAAAGGCACCTTCTAACACATATCTAACCAACAACTAACATCAAAACACAAGATTTACAAAAATTAGGGTTTTTACCACTTTGAAGCTTGATCTTGATTTCTGATCTTTGGGATCTGCTCACGGCTTGTTAAAATATGATATTATCTCCACTTATCACTTACTCTCACTCTATATCTCGAAATTCTAGAGAGAGAAAGGGTTGGAGAAAATGAAAAGTCAAGTAGCCTCTCTCTCTCTCATCTATAAAATGACTTGATGCAATGCTAGGAGCTGCTAATTTTGGCTGATTGCTGTGAGATTTAGGCCATATGACTGATATATAGTTGGTCACCAACTCCCCTTTAGCTAGATTTGCAAGTTTCCTTCAATTATTCAACAAAGGGAAAAATGGTCATTAGACTATTAAATTTAATGGCAATTATGTAAATGGTCCAAACCCTTAGGGTTTAGGTTTTAACCCTTAGGGTTTAGGGTTTACCCTTAACTTTGCAATTTAATTCTAAGATTTCTAAATTTTGATTTTTTAAATAAAAATTAATATTTCTAAATTATAATACGAATTTTCTAATTATATTAAAATTTTCTAATCATAATTTAAATCTTGCTAATTAGGATTAGTATTTCCTAATTAAAATTGCTAATTTAGTAATTAGGATCAAAATTGGTTATTAGGGTTTATAACCCCAAATTAGGGTTTCTAATAGAAAATAATTTTCTAATGTAGAAATTAGATTTACGTAATTAGATTATGGTTTTCTAATTACTTATAAGTTAAAAATTAGGATTAATATTTCCTAATTAATATTAAAATTATTAAATTATCAATCAGGTTTTCCCTAATTATAAATTAGGGTTTCTTATCCCGAAATTAGGGTTTGCTAAATAATTAAGCTTTACCCTAATTAATATTATAATTAATATCACTTAAGCAATATAATTCTCCGTAAGTTCCCAGATTAGGGTTTCAAATTTCCGAATTAGGGTTTCGGATTATCGGAACTGAAATTAGGGTTTTCAGAACTGGTTACAAGGTTTCTTATAATTCACTAGGGGTTTTCTAACCGAACGTTAATGTTCTTAATATATACCTAGGGTTTGTTACAAATATCGTTTATCTGGTCCACCCTTGACCCTTAACCACATATTGTACGCATACATAACCATATTCACATAACCTATTCACATATTCACTTAATCCTGAATAATTCACCTAAATCCTTCACAGAATTTTGAAATCCTCAAAATTCTTTCTCAAAAATATCAAACGCATACACTTATTTTATGTCTAGGTTCTAATATTGAACCTTAAATCAATAAATTAAAATTTTCTAAATTTTCTAAATTTTTGGGTTGTCACAAGAATAATGACAATGATATAAGAATTCAATTATAAGAAAGAAAAGGATAAATTTTTAAAGATTAATAACTTAATTTATCCAGAATTCAATAATGTCCAAATTGTCAACATGATACTGCTTTGTGGAGTAAAATTCAAGAAAAATATTTTATCAAAAATGATTTGGACAGCAAAGAAATTAATTTTTGTCATGAATAATTCCCCGTGAATAGTACTCGAGTGAATAGTACTTTGTGAATAGTACCCCGTGAATAGTACTTTGTGAATAGTACCGTAAAAAATGAATACTACTCATGGATAGTAGTCCGACATGAAAATCTTAAAATATAACAAGAATGTGTAAAAAATATCTTTGTGAAATGATACTAGATGAAGCACAAATTTTAAGGATATTCTACTAATTTCATGGAGTATATAAGCAATACCTTAACAAAATGAGGGTATAATCAGGAATACGAGATGAAATAATATTACTCACACACTACAGAGTATGGAAGACAATATTATTCCTATGAATACTGGAAAAAATAATATCCCTTACCTCTAAAAAAGACTGGATACTGGAATAGTGACGTAGCAGACTTCTCTTCTAGTTTCTCTCTAAAGCTTCTCTCTCTATAGCTTCTCTTTCTATAATTGCTCTTGTGAGTCCTAGTGAATTTGTGAGAATGAAAGAAGAATGTGCTTCTATTTATAGGAAAATATAGTTTCGATAATTGTACGTTTTGAGGGCTCAAAATATTACAGTATAATACCTTCATCTTTTTCTTCATTTTTAATTTAGTCCTGCAAGTATTATCAAACTTGCACCACCTCCCCTAATAGTACATCTTGTGAATCAATAGTACAATCATGTGAAAAAAATAATTACAATATAGTACCTTCATCTATACCTTCATTTTTAATTTAGTCATGCAAGTATTATCAATCTTGCACCACCTCCCCTAATAGTACATGTATGTGAATCAATAGTATACACTTGTGAATAAATAGTTATAAGCATGTGAATTAATAGTAATTAATTGCTCATTTATCCGATTAATTACCCGATTGGGTCAATATAACCTCAAGACATCAAGTATTATCGAAATAGATGTCCATTTCCATTAACACTAATAATCCCAACACAATGGAAATATCAATTTTATCTTTAATCAACACGAACTTATTCATCATTAATTTTATAACTTACAATATTTAACAACTAGATCATTCCCAAGAAAGAAGGGGCTTTCCAATAGGATTTCTCCCTATTGGCGCGCAATTAGGTGACTAAGCCTCTCCTTGATAGAACTTTCTAGACATTGTCAATATTGCAAATAATAATATGAATAACTTTGTCGTCTCAATTATTGATTTAATAATATAAGATATTATGCAGATGATACTGTGATAATAATTGAATCAATAATATGAGAGATATGATGCAGCAATTACTGTAGCAATAATTGAGTATGACTGAGTAACTTCTCACGTAAACATCAATAATCAATACCGTTTGCTCCTATACAACCACGCATATTACTGTACTTTTACTACTGGGTAGTTCAACAGTTTAACGGTAAAACTTTCGCCGTTATTTTTAAAAATATTTCAGTCATTTTCTAACTACGACAATACCTCTGTTGTGGGGTCCATCAATGATTGTGTCGTTGTACGAATATTCCCTGTTAAAATGAATATTCCCCGACCAATCAAATATTCCCCGACACAACGAGTATTTTAAATCAACTTCCTGACTTTGCAAAATTTTCAATTGTCACCCTTAACTTTAACCTTTATCAATTTAACAATTTACTAATAAAATAATAATTATAAGAAAATTTAATACTTTCATTTTATAAAATTCGGGGTCTTACATCTATTCCATATCAAATTATTGAAATTACGTACTGACTATAACTAGAGATCAGTTGACAGACTATGAACATTATTTTTAATTTTCGATAAGGTTAAGCAGAACTTCATCTACAAACCGTCATAACTTACAGGCACGGGGGGTGATCAGCCTGTTATGCCCTGTATTGATCAATACTACATGCAAGAACGAGATTATCGTTCATCTTATCTGTCTTTGGCGCACAAAAGTTTCGCATGTACGAGATGTTCATACTTAGTCGGGAATCCGAACCAAAACAATCTAGTTGGATACAATAAAGTTCTATCGTGTTTAACAATATTTTTAAGTTTATGTCTAGCTGAATCAAATAGCTTAGACGGCTTTTAAGTCAATGTTTTACATACTGGAAACTAACTAGTATGTATCGAACATGTGATTAAATACAATGATTATCCAAGTGAGGACACTTGTCTAACCATATTTAGAAATTAACGAACATAATAAATATCTGGTTGTACAATAGTACTGTATTGATAAACAATAATTGGATAATTTAAGAACTTCTATGAATACAAAAGATTGGATACATAATCGATAATAATAGAGTTAATAATCTGTCACAATAATAATATAATTCTGAAACTTTCTTACTCATGTCCATTGCATAAAGGAAATGCAAAGTTAGGATACTTACCTGAGTTGCTGCTTATAATTACGTAACTTAGTTTTATCTTTTATATCACAACCTATCATTAATAAGATCATTCATTCAATTAAAATAATATATTATAACACATAGTACTGCTATTTGTAGTCAGCACATAACCTAATCACATTGTCACATAAGTTTAATAGTCATTGGATCACAAACAATTACGTATCTAATCAAATTATCTAAGTCTGGATCAATTTCTGAAATATTTCGGTGTACCGACGGCTTTATCGGGTAAATATTGAGTCTAAGACTCTATCGTGTAGTTCAATATTACTCTAGATATTTTAAATATCATTCATATTATTTTTCATAGCCTTATAATAATTTTTAAATAATTATTATAATTTTTCATGATTTTTCAAACACTTGAATCATTTTAAATGATTTAAATATTAAATAATTCTATTATCATTAATATTTAATTAATATTAAATTATTAATGAAACAATTGCCAAAATATTAAAGTTATTTATAATCACTCAATTTTTTTAAAACATTTTATTACCCTTAAATTATTTTTTAAAACCTTTAAAATCATTTTTAAATAATTATCGTTGATATTTAAGTATTAATGTATTATTTATCAAAATATTAAAAGTCATTAATTATAAATTAAAATATTTTTAATTTATTTATTTCCTTTTAAATGATTTTAAACCAATAAAACCATTTTTCAATTATTTATTTAATATTATTATTAAATAACTCTAGTATCTTTAATATTAAATTATTAATGAAATTTATCTTTAAATATTAAAAGTTATATTTTATAACTTAAAATATTTTTAAACTATTTATTTTCATTTAAAATGATTTTATAATATTAAAATCATTTTTAATTTATTTATTTAATATAATTGTTAAATAAATCTATTATCGTTAATATTAAATAATTAATTAAATTTGTCTTAAAATATTAAAAGTTATATTTTATAACTTAAAATATTATTAAATACCTTTTTATTATTTAAAATGATTTTTAATATAATAAAATCAATTTTAATCAATTTATTTAATACATTTATTAAATAAATTAAATATTAATAAAATCCAAATAAATATTAAAATTTAGGAAAAATATGTCAAATTATTAAAAGTTAATTTATATAACTTAAAATAATTTTTAAAACTATTTTTGAATTTTAATAATTAATTTCTATTTTAAATGATTTTTAAAAATAAATTAATTAAAATAAAAAAAAGCGTCGTTATAGCCTTTAGCGAAAAAAATGTCATCATTGTGAGTTGTTCTTCATTTATGGGTTACCGAAAAATGAAAACGATTCAACTAATCACTTTGAGGCTTCCATGACTTGTTGCTCGTGTAGTGTTTTTTGTGATCTAAGAGTTTTGATGTGTGTAGACCACATGTAAATGAAGAGATATAATACATATAACTCATATAACAACAACAGAATCAACCGTTAAGATCCGGTCAAACCATGTCGAGGATCAGTGTTCATATGTTTTTCGGGTTTCCGAGAAACACGGTCATCTTTACTGGTTTGACAAGCATCTATATTCACCCAGTTAGATATTTAGGAGATTTTAAGGCATAAACATGTAGTCCATATAACCTACTATAAATTAGATATAACAACAAAAACATATCATCAAACCACTGTCAGATCCAAGCCCATCAAGATCCTGTCAGACTTTTTGGGCACGTTCTGGGTTACCCAGAAATGTTCGGTCAATGTCGGTCAACGTGGTTTGACCACATATATCTAACAATTTGTACACGATCTGGACTTGATTCAAGTTCCAGATCCAAGATCTCATAGCATATTACATATTCAAACCTTTAAACATCAAAAATACATAACAAACTGAGATCTATGGAACCTGACATTCATTGTCAGACAACAAAAATAAAATTTTCCAGATTTTTAAAAACTTCAAATTCGAGCCTCTAGATGTTATGGATCAAACATCTAGCAACACAGATCATCATTATACACTACATACAACATGTTTAACATAAAAAAACTAACATCTAACAGAGGATCAAAGTCATATTTTTAAAATAAGGGTTATACCTCTTTTGAACAAATTCTTGATTCTTAGCTACTGATCTGTTAATGAAAGTCCTGGGGCTTGATTTGGGGACTGGTCCACTACTATATTTCGTGGGTTTTAGAGAGAGAGGGTCGTCTTGGATGAGTATAAGTGTATGAATGAGAAAAAATGTGCACTTTTCTCTCTCTTAACCTATTTATATAACTTAGATGCATTGAATCTAACTTGCAAGGTGTCAAATGGGATAAGATTGGCTGAGATTTGAGCACATGGGAGATCTAGAGTTGGTGACTTACCAAGATATGGCAAGATTTACAAGCAACAAATCTAAGAATAGAATAAAAAGGGTAATTAGTGAAAGTAGTATGCACACAAGCCAATCATGTTTGATGATAAAGCATATACTTTGTAACAATCTTATTCATTTATTAATAAAAAGTATTAATTTATTAAAGGCTTTTAATTATCTACATGATGTTGTTTTATAATATGTGATAAACCCATAGTTTTAAGCAATGCTTTTAGAATAATGATGATGATCATTCTAATGAGATCTAAATTCTTAGAAAGCTTTAAACTAAAATAGTTCCCAATCATTGGATTACTAAATTGGGGATTAGTGAATCCGGATAGATTGGTACATACGTTGCTTGCTCATTGGATGAGGATGATTGATATCATGATCATTTGTGTGGAGACACTAAAGCAAGTATGTAGGTGCTTATTAGAGAATAAGTTCCTTTGAGCATTGGCTCGCTAAGGAATACCTAATGGAGTTTTACTTGCTGTCGATAGGAATTCCTGTAGTGATAGTAGTACAAGTAATCCTTGGACTTGAGATCATCATAGTATCTTGTGTATGATGAGTTATACTTTGACTTATTCCTTAAGACCTTTAGGGTATATCATAGGGTATGCTTGGGTATAATAAGTTGTACATGGAGATAATGTATGATCAATAAAGAATCTACCACTTCTAATAAAAGAAGAGAAATGTCCTATGTGATTCGATAAAAATACAAGGTTCAAAGAATTCAGAAGTGAAACAAATTGGCAATGTATTAAGATTCTTTGATTAGATCAAGGAATAAATACTTGAGCAATATGTTTCTAGATCATCTCAAATGGTTTTCTCATACTAGAAACATCCTGATACGCAATAAATGATTGATGTATCTGAATGGAAAATTCGTACCTTGTTGGACATGGTGTGGTCCATAATAATTTTACCGACATTCCAGTATCCTTCTAGGGTCATATCCTAGAAATGGCTGCATATCTACGAAAATGGTAACCTCAAAATCCGGCCCCAAGACTCCATAAAAGTTATGGACGGGGAGATTCTAATCTTAAGTATGTTAAGATAAGGGTTGTCCAACTTATATGAAAGCGGTTTCAAAGGATAAGCTTGGGACAAGATTTGACAAGTACAATTTGTGGGACATCCTAAAGTAAGTTTAGGGTATATGTTCTATAATCCTACTTAGCAAAAGGTGTTTGTTGCGAAACACGCTTCTAAGATAAAATGTTTATTATTGAAGGGGCTAGTGGGAGGATAATAGATCTTGAAGAGTTCAAGAACCACAAAACACTATAAGTCAAATAAGAGGAACCTATAGATGACCTATTGTACCATAACCCAATCGTAAATCTGGAATATCTAAGAAGATACCTAGGAGGTATGGATTCATCATGGATGATGATGATGAGGTACACATCATAGAAGATGATGATCCATTACATACGATGAGGTAAGTGTTGTGAACACTCGGAGAAATGGATTGAAGCAAGTTTCTCAAATATGGAACATTCGTTTTGATGAGGCAATCAAAAGAGTTTGATTTTATCAAAAATAAGAATGAACATAGTGTGTACAAAAGGGTCAGTGGGTGCATCATGAAATTTCTAGTATTATATGTTGATATATTATGGATGAGGAATTACATACCAATGCTACAATCAGTAAAGATAAAGTTGTCTAAACAATCCTCCATGAATAATTTGGGAAGAGTATCATTATTGGGGATAAAATCTATATAGATAGATTTAAAAGGATGCTCAACTTAACCCAAGGAACGTATATTCATTTGATGCTAAAGTCGTTTAGCATGGCAAACTCAAGAGATGTCTCGTATCGATGAGCTATGGAGTGTATCTCTCTTAATAGTCCCCATGGACTCACACGAAAGAGAGGTCGCATGAGTGACAATCATGTATGCAATGAAATGTACGAGACACGATGTTGATCGGTCGTATTATGGAGAAGTTCACTATGAGTCGGTGAAAAACATCTTAAAGTTCTTAACCCAAGCACTAAAGATGTGAGCATACATGGTGGGTCTAAATTAAAACTAGAGGGCTTAATGGACTCAAGTTTTTCGGAGACGGAGACCAAAGACAGAAAAATCCACTTTAAGGTAAAGGGTTACCTTGAGCAATTAGTGCGATGAATTGAAAGGTTCCAAATAGCAAAAGGTTCTTTGGTTTAGTGATAAAGACAAAGTATATAGCTATAAATGAAGTCGCAAGTTGATTGTTTGGATTAAAAGTTCATTCTGAGAACTAGGAATAGTTCTAAGTCTCATCTTGGATCTAAACATGTGTTGTGGCACTTTTATTTGATTATTAGAATCATTGAAAGATGGGAAATAACTATAGAGATAGTGGACTCTCATGAACAACATTACATATCCATTAACTAAAGCTTATCCAATGAGGAGGATAATCGTCACTTAGAGAAGAAGAGTATAAGATCTGATGGCGATTGGCTTTAGTGCAAGTGGGAGATTGAAAGTAGTATGCACACAAGCCGATCATGTTTGATGATAAAGCATATACTTTGTAACAATCTTATTCATTTATTAATAAAAGTATTAATTTATTAAAGGCTTTTAATTATCTACATGATCTTTGTTTTTATAATATGTGATAAACCCATAGTTTTAAGCAATGCTTTTAGAATAATGATGATGATCATTCTAATGAGATCTAAATTCTTAGAAAGCTTTAAACTAAAATAGTTCCCAATCATTGGATTACTAAATTGGGGAATAGTGAATCCGGATAGATTGGTACATACGTTGCTTGCTTCATTGGATGAGGATGATTGATATCATGATCATTTGTGTGGAGACACTAAAGCAAGTATGTAGGTGCTTATTAGAGAATAAGTTCACCTTTGAGCATTGGCTCGCTAAGGAATACCTAATGGAGTTTTACTTGCTGTCAATTAGGAATTCATGTAGTGATGAGTAGTACTGAAGTAATCATTGGACTTGAGATCATCATAGTATCTTGTGTATGATGAGTTATACTTTGACTTATTCCTTAAGACCCTTAGGGTATATCAAAGGGTATGCTTGGGTATAATAAGTTGTACATGGAGATAATGTATGATCAATAAAGAATCTACCACTTCTAATAAAAAAGAGAAATGTCTATGTGATTCGATAAATGACAACCCGGTAGTCCTTGGTTAAGGCGAGAATGAAATTAGAAAGGAGTTTCTAATTTGCATTATTTGGAGTTGTGCATTTAAGGATCGAAATACATATAATTAAATAAAATAAGACTTGTGATGAATTCCATGTCTTATATTTAATTGGGACATTGTATGGTGGAAGGATTGAATTATGCGGTAACTATTTACTCAAAGGTTCTTTAATGATTAATGTTGAAATCTATATTATACGGAAAGTCGTTGATCGCTAGGGAGGCTTATCCCTATTGTAGAATAAATATTATTTATTTAAATAAATTAATTATTTAATTTATTTATTTAAATAAGATTAGAATTGTTCTAATTGATTTATTCAATAGGTTTAATATGGAGAACCTAAAGGGTCACACCATAAAAGGAAGAATAGTTATTTAAGAAGTTAATGGCATAATCGTAATAATATGTTATGTATATTTAATTTAATCTATGGTGATAGAATAAATTAAATAGCTTAATATTTATTATTTAATATTTTAGAAATATTAAATATAAATTAATAAGAGAGAGTCTTATTAATATTATTACAATTATTATTATTTTAATTTCTAAAAGAGTTTAAGAATTAATTTAATATAAGTACTCTCATTTATTCCTAATTGGATTAGGAAGGAAAATTAGTTAAAGGAGTTTAATTAATTATCCCTAATAAGATTAGGGAGCTTAATTAATTAAAAGAATTTAATTAATTAAATAAATCCCAATTCCTTAATTGTTAAGGTGGGTTACCCACATCTATAAATAAGAGGAGTCTTATTATGGGTGGTGGGGGTAGTTGACTTTTATAACTACGTAATAATTCCAATTTGTTGGAGAGTATGCCTTTTCTATAGAGATAGAAAACTAGGGTTTGAGCCAAATACCCCTTCTTCTTGAATCTTTATTTTTCCTTGGTGGATCACCTCTAGAGGCCAAACACTTGGGTGGCTAACGTTGATCAAAGGAATGAACCAAACCCGGTGGATTCAAGTTGAACGCGAAAGGATTTGGAGGTGAACTTGTACCTGAGGAAGCTCGATCTTCAAGGGTATGACTTTATCCCTTATCTTTTCGTTTAATTAATAATTGTGCATAAAGGGTGATCCGGGTATATGGTTTGTAAAAATTTTAAACTCTGATTTTTTCCACGTTTCCGCACTTTTATGCAATTTGATTTCGTTCTTGAATATTACAAACCTAACAATTAGGTCATTTTCTTACAATTTTAATGGTATTCTTGCCCATTGTACTTGAATCTAGGTTTTAATCAATAGATTTTAAACCTTAAGGTTTCCCAAATAATTTCTAAGGTTTGAAAAATTAAGTTTAAAGTTTAATAAAATTTTAATTAGAACTTACTAATTAAAATTAGGATTTTTAATAAAAAAAATTAGGGTTTTAAATGCTTAGGGTTTCTTGATATTATTAGGGTTTTTCCCAAATTATGAATTAGGGTTTCCTAATTAACATTATAATTTACTAAAATAATAATTAGGGTTACCATTTTAACAATTAGGGTTTTAAATTGAAAATTAGGGTTTCTAGTCAATAATTAGGGTTTACCTAATTAGCATGATATAATTAATAATTATCATTAATCATGTATCACAATTTCTTACCAATCGCAAACTTCGGTTTGAGTTTCAAGTTAGGTTTTAACGAATTAATGCTAGGGTTTTGACATGTCACACCATAATTGACCAACCATTATCAATACGTACATACAGTACATATTTATAGCACTAAAATAAAAATAATTTTATATTAATTATTCTCTTTCCTTATTCCAAATCCAGAATTAGGGTTCGAATACGGCACTATTCACGAATACGATACTATTCACGAATACGGCACTATTCACCGAAAAATGAAATTTTCTCCTTTTTGTCCAAGATGTCTATTATGGTTACTATCTTTGATTGTATCCATGTTTTGATCTTTATTCTTGAATTTTACTTCAAAATTGGTTATTATGCAGTATTATTGATCTTGGATAAACTGTAATATGAATCTCTAATATTTGCTATTTTGTTTCACTGGATTCGTTCCTTTAAAATATTTTTCATCATCCTCAGTCCTAAATGATGATATTACTGAATATCTTTGGCCTGTAGTGCAAAGATGAATGATTAATCGACGAATATCTTTGGCACAGTAGTGCAAAGATGAATGATTACCTAATGAATATCTTTGGCCGTGAGTGCAAAGATGAGCAGTGTTGAGATGAACATGACCGGTGGTGATCTAAATGAATATCTTTGGCCTGTAGTGCAAAGATGAATATTTGATTCAAGATGTATATTGATTGATGTTCTGAGGATAAAATATTGATGATGAACTTTTAAATCTTAGAAGATAGTAGATTTCTTTCTCTACTTGACTATTCTAATGGATTGCTTATTCTACTGCAGTTGTTGATCTAAAACTTGTTGTCTATTATATTTTATCAGATTATTACCTATTGAAGACTAACGATAATTTGTTGTATATTATCTTAGTCATAATATTTTCTTCTTGGGCTAGTTGAGATCACCCTTTTCTTTCACCGTTCTCTTGAAATGAGAATATATTTGGGACTAATGGGGAATGGATTGACGGTCCAGATGGTTGCATTAGTAGTCCACACTATTCTGTGAAATAGCGTATCAATAATTGTAATGAGGACCCCTTTTGAGTTTTTATACTATCTATTAGACAATAGTTGTATTCAAACTCACAGTATATGTGTTGTCGTATTTTGCACGATAATTGTATTACTGAAGTTGTATTTATTTTTGTACCATGTATTTGGCGACTCAGAATGGGTTGGATGGAATGGACCTATTTTGGGGTCGTCACAATAACATTAATATAATACAATATTATTTACAACTTTAATCGCACATATTAACTTTAAGCTGGAACTATCTTTAACCTTTCCTTGTATCCGACGCGTTTATCTTAATCTGCAATGTCTATCATGATATAGCAAGGGTGAGCATAAGATTTGCCCAGCAAGTTTAAGTTCAATAATTTAACGATATATCATGATTGAAAGAATCTGAATAATAAGTCGCCTATAATTCAACAATATAATTGTGAACTAAGCGAGAACAAAATTTTTTGAACAAGTATATATAACATGAACAAATATATACGGGTAGAAGGGTAATGAAGGTGATCGACCTTTCATAACCGACTTATACATGCAATATGTACAGTACAATTCTACAATGGCAATCAACAATGATTATCCATAAGCATATCTCGAATGAAACAACTCTTAGTAGAGTTAAGTAAAAACAAACTTGCTCGAGGCATTTGATTCAAGCTATGTAATTTATAACGCTTTATCAGAAGACCTAATATTAGTAAAATAGATCTCCAATATTAGAATAATATCATCACAATAAAATACTATTATACATATATACATACATAAAATAACCTAAACCACATAACACATAACATATAACATATATAAACCTAGCGGTTTATAACATATATAAGACTCGGTGTCGAAAGTCAAACTATTGCAATACGAGTTGAACCGAGCATAAATCGACATCCCGGCCTGGCCTAGTGGGACTTTTATCGAGTCTAAGTTCAATTAAACTCATCTAACACTTAACAATTATCTCGAGATAATTTTAATATCATTCAAAATAATTTTTATAAGCTCGTAATAATTTTTAAATAATTATTACTATTCATCTTGATTTTCAATCCTTAAAATCGTATTTATCTGAAATAAATACCACATAATTCTTTTATCATTAATATTTATTTTTATCAAATATTAATAAAATACATGTCATAATATTAGAATATATTTATAATATCATTAAGTATTTTAATACTTTAAAATCACCTTTATATGATTTTTAAACAATTAAATTATGTATCAGATAATTGCTTTTAATATTATAATATTAATATTTTCATGACAAAATATCAAAAGTTATATTTTATAACTTCAAATGTAAGACCCTAACTTTTGTGAATAAAGATGAATTTTCCATAAATATCATTTTTGAATATTATGGAATGAATTTGATATAATATTATAGTTGTGGGTAATATTTATAAATTTTACAAAATACATAAGTTGTTATATAATATTCGATTGGTTGGGGAATATTCGTTTTAGCGGGGAATATTCGTATCACAAGCACAATCATTAAGTGGATCCCATAACGAAATTATTGTCGGATTGAGAAAGCGACAAAAGCGACAAAAAAAATTTTAGTTTTAGCGTTAGCTTTGAAACACGGTGTTAAAAGTACGATGTCTGGCGTAGTTACAGATGCTTTACGGTATTGATTATTGATGCTTATGTGATATGTCACTCGGTTTTGTTTTATTGGTATTATTAATGTAATAAAGCAGAAAAACTTTTATATAAAATGAATACTTTTATAAAGTTATTTGTTTTATTAGGCTAATAGTAAAATCTTTTTATATAAAAAGCAGAATACTTTTATAAAGTTATACTTTTATTAAACAATAATTAGAATATATTATATTTTATTATGCATAGTATTTGCATAGTGCTCGCATAGTGTTTGCATAGTAAAATCTTTTATAAAGTTATTCGTTTTATTAGATTATAAATAGAATATATTATATTATATTTAAAAATTTTGCTTTAAATATGAATAGTCGATTAAAAGTAAATCAATCTCATTGTTCAAGTGAGTTAATTACTATATCGATCCATTTTTCTATAAATAGAAGCTCATTCCTTCATTATTTCTTACGAATTCAATGAAACTACAGAGAGAAATTATAGAAGTTTATAGAAAAGTATTCTACTCCTTCCCTACTCTTATATTCGGTTTCTTTTACGGTGAGGGATATTATTTGTTGTGTACTCGTAAGGGTATTATTTCTTTTGTATTCATGAAGAGAACTTCTGTTATTCCATTCTTTATTATTCTGCTGGAATAACCAGTATACACGGACTACCCTATACTTGGTGACATTCTTCTAATATTCCGTCTTTATTATTATTCTGTTGTAATATCTTGTTTGTGCGTTTACGCCAGACCTGGTTCCGTCTTTATTATTATTCTATTGGAATATCTTGTGTGTGCATTTACGCAGGACCTGGTTCCATCTTTATTATTATTACATTTGGAATATCCTCATGCATGCGTGCCTTGGGACTGGTTAAAATCTTTATTATTCTGTTGGAACATCCTGTCGGTGCGAATTTCATCTGACCTGGTTCCGTTACTTATTAATCTGTTGGAATAACCTGTCTATGTGAAGTACCGCATGAATGGTGATTTCTTTTGTTATTCCATTCGTTATTATACTCAGTTGGTTAAAGTTTTGACTTTTATACTCCATGAAATTAATGGAATATCCTTGATATTTGTGCTTCATCCAGTATCTTTTCATGGAAATATTCTTCTGAGCATTCTTGAATTTTACTCTACAAAGCAGTATCATGTTAACTATTTGGACGTTATTGGTTCATGGATAAATTAATTCTTGAACTTGTTTTATTGAATTCTTATATCATTGTCATCATCCTCATGTTTATATTATGTTGAAAGTCAATACGTGGCATTTTGTAGTGCATAGATGGACTTGGTATGATTATGACCACAGATTATTCAGTGTAATCATGACCATAATGTTACAAATGATGTGGTAAAAGTCCTCATTGGCCCGTAGTGCATTGATGGACGATTGTTGGCATGATCGTGACCATTAATGAATACACAAATATCCTTGATACGTAGTGTATGGATAATTTGTGGTCGTGATACTAAAGAATATCCTTGGGTAGTAGTGTGGGGGTGATTCGATGATGTGGATTATTTATTAAAATTTGAGTCCCAATGATAAAAGTCATGAAAAACCTTTTAAATCATAGAAGATAGTAAATTTTATTCTCTACTTGACTCTTAATGGATTGCTTGTTCATTTGCAGTTAAACTTGATGTTTGTTATATTTTATCGGTTTAACAATTTGAAGGCTAATGATAATTTATTATGCATTGTCTTAGTCATAATATTTCTTCTTTGGGCGAGTTGAGCTCACCCTTTCTTTTCTTTATTCTCTTGAAATGAGAATATAATTTGGGGACGAGTGAGGAAGCGGAGTGATGGACGAGATGATAGTATTAGTAGTCCTCACTATTACATTAAATAGTGTGACAATAAATATAATGAGGACTTATTCTGAGAGTGGATATTGTCTAGAAGATAGTATTTGTATTAAAACTCACAGCTCTCTTGTTGTATATTAAAGATTGTATTTGTATTTTGTATCATGTATTTGGCGACTCAGAATATGTGATGTATACCTATTTTGGAGGCGTCACATCAAATATTTTTATAACATTTAAATTATTTTTATATGATTTATAAATCATTAATTCTATTTTTCTATAATTTATTTAATATATTTATTAAATAAACAAATTATCATTAATATTAATTAATTAGTGAAATTCATCACAAAATATTAAAAGTCACTTTGAAAATATCTTTAAATATTTTCAGTATACCATAATATTATGTTTCATGATTTTTCATGTATTAAAATCATTTTAAATAATTTATTTAATATTATAATTATATAAATTAAATACCATTTATATTCCAAAAATATTAACTATTTATGAAATATACTCTAAATAATTAAAAACTATTTTTCAGACTTTAAAATAATTTTTCAAAATTTATTTAGTATTTTTAATAATTAAAAACCATTTAATTCGATTTATTTAATTAAAATAAGTATTTTCTGAAAATAAATGTCACTAAAGGGCCCTATAGCGACGGACCCGTCGTTATAGGTGCTCTTGAGCCTGTTCTTCAGCCAACCCAGAATTTCTTGTCAGTGACCAAGGTACCTAGTTTGACCGATTCTAGATTCGTGGTTATCAAGCTTCTAAGTTTGTAATTTTGATAGGATTGTAGTATTCATGTAACACTACAACTTCGATTCAATTTCATGCCCAAACCATGACATAATGAAGAAACTATAAGCCTCTGAAAGTCATTGTCACAATTTGTTCTTCATTTTGGGTTTTCGAGAAATGAAGAGCGATTCATCTTCGCTTCTTGAAGCTTCATAAGTTGGATTACAATCTTTCTCGGTGTGATCTAAAGGGTCTATCTTGTGAAATGCGATACTGTGGAACAATTCTGTAACAACATAACATCATATAAGTATCACTCCAAGAAGATCAAGGTTGGTCAAACTAGGGGTCAGGAAACGGTCCTTGAAGATCTGGGTTTTCCCAGAATCTTCATTCGGTCATTTGGTTAACGTTCGTTTGACCACCATTATCTATGATTCAGTTATGTATCTGGTTGTTCTAAGAGCATTATTGGGTAGTCCTTATGTCAGGCTACAAGATGAAAACCATAACTTAGCCAAACAACTAAACACGTGCAAGACCTGAGCCTTCAAAATGGTTGTCAGACGAGATCTGGGTTTCTGGGTTGCCCAGAAACTCAGTCTCCGTGAACGGTCAACGATGTTTGACCAACAATAACTCACGATCTAGACATTCTATGACCCTGTTATCAGTTTCAGATCACAGTCCCCTAGTCATAAAACAGATTCAAAACATAAAACACACAAAACATGGTTAACACATAAAGATCTAAGGCCTCTGACATTCGACTATCAGGCCACTTTTTCAACATTTTCAGATTTTTGAAATCTTTATATTCGAGCATCTAGATGTTATAGATCCATGATCCAACAACCCAGATCTCTAAAAGGCACCTTCTAACACATATCTAACCAACAACTAACATCAAAACACATGATTTACAAAAATTAGGGTTTATACCACTTTGAAGCTTGATCTTGATTTCTGATCTTTGGGATCTGTTCATACCTTGTTAAAATATGATATTATCTCCACTTATCACTTACTCTCACTCTATATCTCGAAATTCTAGAGAGAGAAAGGGTTGGAGAAAATGAAAAGTCAAGTAGCCTCTCTCTCTCTCTAATCTATAAAATGACTTGATGCAATGCATGGAGCTGCTAATTTTGGCTGATTGCTATGAGATTTAGGCCATATGACTGATATATAGTTGGTCACCAACTCCCCTATAGCTAGATTTGTAAGTTTCCTTCAATTATTCAACAAAGGGCAAAATGGTCATTAGACTATTAAATTTAATGGCAATTATGTAAATGGTCCAAACCCTTAGGGTTTAGGTTTTAACCCTTAGGGTTTAGGGTTTGACCCTAAGGGTTTAGGGTTTAACCCTTAACTTTGCAATTTAATTCTAGGATTTTTAAATTTCGATTTTTTAAATAAAAATTAATATTTCTAAATTATAATAAGAATTTTCTAATTATATTAAAATTTTCTAATCATAATTTAAATCTTGCTAATTAGGATTAGTATTTCCTAATTAAAATTGCTAATTTAGCAATTAGGGTCAAAATTGGTCATTATGGTTTATAACCCAAAATTAGGGTTTCTAATAGGAAAAATAATTTTCTAATTTAGAAATTAGATTTCGTAATTTGATTATGGTTTTCTAATTATTTATAACTTAAAAATTAGGATTAATATTTCCTACTTAATATTAAAATTATTAAATTATCAATTAGGTTTTCCCTAATTATAAATTAGGGTTTCTTATCCCGAAATTAGGGTTTTCTAAATTTGAAATTAGGGTTTGCTAAATAATTAAGCTTTACCTAATTAATATTATAATTAATAGCACTTAAGCACTATAATTCTCCGTTAAGATCCCAGATTAGGGTTTCAAATTTCTGAATTAGGGTTTCGGATCTCCGGAACTAAAATTAGGGTTTTCATAACCGGTTACAGGGTTTCTTATAATTCACTATGGTTTTCTAACCGAACGTTGACGTTCTTAATATTATAGCTAGCTATGATTTGTTATAGATATCGTTTATCTGGTCCACACTTGACCCTTAACCACATATTGTACGCATACATAACCATATTCACATAACATATTCACGTATTCCCTTAATCCTAAATAATTCACCTAAATCCTTCACAGAATTTTGAAATCCTCAAAATTCCTTCTCAAAAATATCAAACACATACACTTATTTTCTGTCTAGGTTTTAATATTGAACCTTAAATCAATAAATTAAAATTTAAAAAATTTTCTAAATTCTCGGGTTGTCACATTCACCCCTTCTTCTAAAAATTTCGTCCCCGAAATTTACCTTACACCTTACACCATACACCATACACCATACACCGTTCATTCTCATCATCACATGCTACCCAATACATTCTCCACAAGAATAAAAATTTTGAAATTGTGCTGAGGGGTTTTACAGACTATTGTCTGTCATTTTTGCAAAGGTTATATGGAAATTCATCCGCAAATCGTCTTAACTTACAGACATAGTGGGTAATTAGCCTGATATGCCATGTACTTATAAAGTAGTTACGTGCGATATGTTTCATATCTCCTAAGTATAAACTTTTACCTCAGTCTTACTGGATTTCGCACCAAAACAATCTGGTTCAGGAAATTTCTTTCAATGAACACATAGAGTTTTCATAACCATTGGTCTAGTTGAATCAAATAGCATAAACTCATATCAATAATTCAATTCAATTAAGTGTAGCCAAACCCCGTTGGCAAATTAAAATTTTTGAAAATATTTTTGAGAATGACGTCATGATGTCGTACTGTATTAACAGTCCATTTAAGGATGCCGTCATCGTATGACTTTGTCATAACAAATCATACAATAGTGGAACAATGATTTTTAGATCGAATTCACACTAAGTACTCCTGTATTTATAATTCTATCAACTTTTTATCATCTCTGCACCAGGTTACATGGTGCATGAGTGATAAATAAAAGATATTTTGATATTTCAAATCATTTGCGTCTAGCTAAAATAAGTAGCATAGACTATACTTTAAACTGTTTCAAAAATAATTACGAGTCTACATTTTTTTTAATAGCACATAGTGCGTATTTAGCTTGATGTCAAAATTTCAAAGTCTAGCATAGCTAGGACTTTTGGAAAACTTATGTCTCCACTAATAATCATTTGCTTAACAATCTATTTGTTCCTATAATCTTTAATACTCCATTTACACACAACTATACCCAGCTCGTCAAACCACACTTATGAGTTCATTAACTTGCCACAATCATATGAGTTTAAGAACTTGTCCTAGTTAGACCTTTGGCGTCTATTCGCTGAGGGGTTCATAAACATTTCATATAACTATGAATCAAGAATGTCACATAAGTATGAGTTTTAAGAACTCGTACTTAACCTTATATTTTCTACCTATAACCTATCTATCTGTTCTACACATGAGAAAGGAATCACCCTCTTAACATTCATATGACAAATAGCGCGACGCAAACATTTCAATGATTATCATTGCCAGAACTAAGTAGTTTCTACACCAAGTACAATTCCCCACCTACACAAGGAATCATACAACTCAGCTGCTGACACAAGTCCTCAATTGAAATCCCCACCTAATCTTAACTCCCTTCTCCACACGAATTTCATTCAACTCGTATTCATAATCCGGTTCGATACCAACTGTGAGGGCCCCGAATCTGAGGTCCTGAATCACCGCGGATCCGGTTCGATCATTCTATCACTATTACTATATTTGCGGAAGATATAAACATAAATTGTTTATACAATACATTTTACACACTATTCCCCAAGGTCGATAACCTTAACTTATACACAATTCATAACTTATTTGACTTACCATAACATTAATATAATACAATACTATTTACAACTCTAATCGAACATATTAACTTTAAGATGTAACTATCTTTAACCTTTCCTTATATCCGACGCGTTCGTCTTAATCTGCAATGTTTATCATGATATAGGAAGGGTGAGCATAAGATTTGCCCAACAAGTTTAACTTCAATAATTTAACGATATATCATGATTGAAAGAATCTGAATAATAAGTTGGCTATAATTCAACAATATAATTGTGAACTAGCTGGAACAAACTTTTGACTGAACAATTATATAACAGGAACAAATATATCTAGACCGAAGGGTAATGAAGGTGATCAGCCTTTCATACCTGACTAATACATGCAATAAGTACATAGTAAAATTCTACAATGGCAATCAGCAATGATTATCCATAAGCATATCTGAATGAAACAACTCTTAGTAGAGTTAAGTAAAAATAAACTTGCCTGAACCATTGATTACTGCTACGCAATTTATAACGCTTTATCCGAAGACCTAATATTAGTAATATAGATCTCCAATATTATAATAATATCATCACAATAAAATACTATTATATATATAGACATACATAAAATAACCTAAACACATAACACATAACACATAACCCTAGCAATCTATAACACATATAAGACTCGGTATCAAGTTAAACTATTGCAGTCTGAGTTGAACCCGACACAAATCTGACATCCCGACGGTCTAGTCGGACTTTCATTGAGTCTAAGTTCAATTAAACTCTTTCTAACACTTAACAATTATCTCAGATAATTTTAATATCATTAAAAATAATTTTTTATAAGCTCGTAATAATTTTTACTATTTATCTTGATTTTTCAATCATTAAAATCGTATTTATACAAATTAAATACCACATAATTCCTTTATCATTAATATTTATTTATTATCAAATATTAATGAAATACATGTCATAATATTATAATATATTTATAATATCATTAAGTATTTTAATACTTTAAAATCACCTTTATATGATTTTTAAACAATTAAATTCTTTATCCGATAATTGCTTTTAATATTAAAATATTAATATTTTCATGACAAAATATCAAAAGTTATATTTTATAACTTAAAATATTTTTGTAACACTTAAATCATTTTATATGATTTATAAATCATTAATTCTATTTTTTCCACAATTTATTTAATATATTTATTAAATAAACAAAATATCATTAATATTAATTAATTAGTGAAATTCATTACAAAATATTAAAAGTCATTTGAAAATAACTTTAAATATTTTCTTATACCATAATATTATTTTTCATGTATTAAAATCATTTTAAAATAATTTATTTAATATTATAATTAAATAAATTAAATACAATTTATATTCCAAAAATATTAACTATTTATGAAATATACTCTAAATAATTAAAAACTATTTTTCAGACTTTAAAATAATTTTTCAGAATTTATTTAGTATTTTTAATAATTAAAAATCATTTAATTCGATTTATTTAATTAAAATATGTATTTTCTGAAAATAAGTGTCACTAAAGGGGCCTATAGTGACAGACCCGTCGCTATAGGTGTTCTTGAGTCTGTTCTTCAACCAACCCAGAATTTCTTGTCAGTGGCCAAGGTACCTAGTTTGACCGATTCCAGATTCGTGGTTATTAAGCTTCTGAGTTTGTAATTTTGATAGGATTGTAGTATTCATGTAACATTACAACCTCGATTCAATTTCATGCCCAAACCACAACATAACAGTAAACTATAAGCCACACAAAGTAATGTCACAGATGTTCTTCATTTCTGGGTTTTCCAGAAATGAAGAACTGTTCGTACTGCCTTCCTTGAAGCTTCATAAGTTGGATTACAATCTTTCTCAGTGTGATCTAAAGGGTCTATCTTGTAGTACTGATACCAGGGAACAATTCTGTAACAACATAACATCATATAAGTATAACCCCAAGAAGATCAAGGTTGGTCAAACTAGGGGTCAGGAAACGGTCCTTGAAGATCTAGGTTTTCCCAGAATCTTCATCCGGTCATTTGGTCAACGGTCGTTTGACCACCATTATCTATGATTCAGTTATATATCTGGTTGTTCTAAGAGCATTATTGGGTAGTCCTTATATGACGCCCCCAAAATAGGTATACATCACCCATCATGAGTCGCCAAATATATGGTACAAAATTCAAATACAAACTTAATTATACAACAGTCGTGTAAAATATGACTAAACATATGATGTGAGTTTTAATACAAATATTGTCATCTAGACAATATACAAACTCAATGGGGTCCTCATTACATTTATTATCACACTATTTCAGAGAATAGTGAGGACTACTAATGCACCATCTAGGACCATCACTCTGTTCCCCGGACTAGTCCTGGCAACGTTCTCATTTCTCAAGAGAATAATGAAAGTAAAAGGGTGAGCTCAACTAGCCTTCGAAGAAATATTATGCCTAAGATAATGCAGAATAAATTATCATTAGCCTTCAACAGTGTTAAACTGATAAAATATAACAAACATCAAGTTTAACTGCAGCGAAACAAGCAATCCATTAGAAGAGTCAAGTAGAGAATAAAATCTATTATCTTCTATGATTTAAAAGGGTTTTCATTACTTTTTATCGCTGAGACTCAGCTTAATAAATAATCCACATCATCCCTACACTACGGCCAAGGATATTCATTAGTATCACGACCACAAATTATCCATGCACTACAGGCCAAGGATATTCGTGTATTCATCAATGGTCATGATCATGCCAACAACTGTCCATCAATGCACTACGGGCCAATGAGGACTTTTTCCACATCATTTGTAACATTACGGTCATGATTACACCGAATAATCCCTGGTCATAATCATACCAAGTCCATCTATGCACTACAGGCCACAGATGACTTTCAACATAATATAAATATGAGGATGATGACAAGGATATAAGAATTCAATAAAAACAAGTTCAAGAATTAATTTATCTAGGAACTAATAATGTCCAAATTGTTAACATGATTCTTCTTTGTAGAGTAACACCCAAGAATGCTCAGAAGAATATTTCCATGAAAAGATATTGGATGAAGCGCAAATATCAAGGATATTCCACTAATTTCATGGAGTATAGAAGTCAAAACTTTAACCAACTAGGTATAATAAAGAATGGAATAACAAAAGAAATCACTAGGCATGCGATAGACCGCACAGACAGGTTATTCCAACAGAATAATAAATATCGGAACCAGGTCATGCGTAAACGCACAGACAAGATATTCCAATAGAATAATAATTAACGGAACCAGGTCATGCGTAAAGCACAGACAGGATGTTCCAACAGAATGATAAATAATGGAACCAGCTCATGCGTAAAAGCATGCATGTGATGTTCCAAAGAGAATAATAAAAATGGAATAACAGAAGAATTTCACTAAGTATAGGGTAGCCCGCGTATACAGGTTATTCCAACAGAATAATAAAGAATGGAATACCCCTTACGAGTACAATAAATAATATCCCTTACCGTAAAAGAATAGTATTTCGATTGGTGGGCGAGGATATTCTTGAAGAAAACTTACACTACGCTCAAATCTTCTTAAAACTCTAAAGAAATACGCTCAAGATTATAGAAGAATTCTCTGAACTTCCGGTGTGGTTTTCAATTCTAACTAACCATCCTATTTATAAGAAAATAGAAAGGATACTATCTCCGCACTATGCAATAAAATATAATATATTCTAAATATATATATATATATATATATATATTATTTAAAATCTAATAAAACAAATAACTTTATAAAAGTATTACATTTTATATAAAAAGATTTTACTATGCAAAACACTATGCGTGCACTATGCAATACTATGCATAATAAAATAAAATATATTCTAATTATTGTACAATAAAACAAATAACTTTATAAAAGTATTCTATTTTATATAAAAAGATTTTTACTATGCAAAATACTACGCATAATAGAATATTATATATTCTATTTATAGTCTAATAAAACGAATAACTTTATAAAAGTATCCTGTTTTATATAAAAAGTTTTTACATTTTATTATATTAATAATACTAATAAAACAAAACTCATCATCATTATTATAATTCACAATATTAATCGACTAGGTCGTTCTAGAAAAGGGGCTTTCAATAAGGATTTCTCCCCATCGACGCCGCAATTAGGTGACCAAACCTCTCCTTGATGTAACTTCAGACATCGTTAATATTGCAAATAATAATATTAATAACTTTGTCATCTCAATTATTGATTATAAAATATTGACAATAATTGAATCAAATAACATGAGATCTTATCGCAATTAATTGTAACAATAATTGAACAAAACCGAGTGACTTCTCATATACGCATCAATAATCAATACCTGTAGTGCTCGCCGTAACTCACGCGTATTCATTGTACTTTTAACACGGGTGTTTCAACAGTTAACAGTAAAACTTCCGTCGTTATTTTCATAAAGTATTTTTATGCGTTTCTCAATCCGGATAATAATTACATTGCTGTGGGGCCACCAATGATTGTCTTGGTTATTAATATTCCCGTTAAAACGAATATTCCCCATCCAATCGAATATTATATAACAACTTGCATACTTTGAAAAATTTATAAATATTACCCATAACTATAACATTATATCAAATTCATTCCATAATATTCAAAAATGATATTTATAGAAAATTCATCTTTATTTATAAAAGTTGGGGTCTTACACCTAATTTCAGGCTACAAGATGAAAACCATAACTTTGCCAAATAACTAAACACGTGCAAGATCCGAGCCTTCAAAATGGTTGTCAGACGAGATCTGGGTTTCTGGGTTGCCCAGAAACTCAGTCTCCGTGAACGGTCAACGATGTTTGACCAACAATAACTCACGATCTAGACATTCTATGACCACATTATCGATTTTGAGATCACGGTCCCCGACCATAAAATGATTCAAAACATAAAACACACAAAACATGGTTAACACATAAAGATCTAAGGCCTCTGACATTCGACTGTCAGGCCACTTTTTCAACATTTCCAGATTTTTGAAATCTTTATATTCGAGCATCTAGATGTTATAGATCCATGATCCAACAACCCAGATCTCTAAAAGGCACCTTCTAACACATATCTAACCAACAACTAACATCAAAACACAAGATTTACAAAAATTAGGGTTTTTACCCCCTTTGAAGCTTGATCTTGATTTCTGATCTTTGGGATCTGTTCATGGCTTGTTAAAATATGATATTATCTCCACTTGTCACTTACTCTCACTCTATAACTCAAAATTCTAGAGAGAGAAATGGTTGGAGAAAATGAAAAGTCAAGTAGCCTCTCTCTCTCTCTCTCTCATCTATAAAATGACTTGATGCAATGCTAGGAGCTCCTAATTTTGGTTGATTGCTGTGAGATTTAGGCCATATGACTGATATATAGTTGGTCACCAACTCCCCTTTAGCTAGATTTGCAAGTTTCCTTCAATTATTCAACAAAGGGAAAAATGGTCATTAGACTATTAAATTTAATGGCAATTATGTAAATGGTCCGAACCCTTAGGGTTTAGATTTTAACCCTTAGGGTTTAGGGTTTAACCCTTAACTTTGCAATTTAATTCTAAGATTTCTAAATTTTGATTTTTTAAATAAAAATTAAAATTTCTAAAATATAATAAGAATTTTCTAATTATATTAAAATTTTCTAATCATAATTTAAATCTTGCTAATTAGGATTAGTATTTCCTAATTAAAATTGCTAATTTAGTAATTAGTATTTTCTAATCATAATTTACCCTAATTAATATTATAATTAATATCACTTAAGCAATATAATTCTCCGTAAGTTCCCAGATTAGGGTTTCAAATTTCTGAATTAGGGTTTCGGATTACCGGAACTGAAATTAGGGTTTTCAGAACCGGTTACAAGGTTTCTTATAATTCACTAGGGTTTTCTAACCGAACGTTGATGTTCTTAATATATACCTAGGGTTTGTTACAGATATCCTTTATCTATAACCATATTCACATAACCTATTCACATATTCACTTAATCCTGAATAATTCACCTAAATCCTTCACAGAATTTTGAAATCCTCAAAATTCTTTCTCAAAAATATCAAACGCATACACTTATTTTATGTCTAGGTTCTAATATTGAACCTTAAATCAATAAATTAAAATTTTCTAAATTTTCTAAATTTTTGGGTTGTCACAAGAATAATGACAATGATATAAGAATTCAATTAAAAGAAAGAAAAGGATAAATTTTTAAAGATTAATAACTTAATTTATCCAGAATTTAATAATATCCAAATTGTCAACATGATACTGCTTTATGGAGTAAAATTCAAGAAAAATATTTTATCAAAAATGATTTGGACAGCAAAGAAATTAATTTTTGTCATGAATAATTTCCCGTGAATAGTACTCGAGTGAATAGTACCACGTGAATAGTACTTTGTGAATAATACCCCGTGAATAGTACTTTGTGAATAGTACCGTAAAAATGAATACTACTCATGGATAGTACTCCGACATGAAAATCTTGAAATTTAACAAGAATGTGTAAAAAATATCTTTGTGAAATGATACTAGATGAAGCACAAATTTCAAGGATATTCTACTAATTTCACGGAGTATAGAAGCAATACCTTAACAAAATGAGGGTATAATCAGGAATACGAGACGAAATAATATTACTCACACACTACAGAGTATGGAAGACAATATTATTCCTATGAATCTTTGGAAAAATAATATCCTTACCTCCGAAAAAGATCGGATCTTTGGAATAGTAAGGTAGCAGACTTCTCTTCTAGTTTCTCTCTGAAGTTTCTCTCTCTATAGCTTCTCTTTCTATAATTGCTCTTGTGAGTCCTAGTGAATTTGTGAGAATGAAAGAAGAATGTGCTTCTATTTATAGGAAAATATAGTTTCGATAATTGTACGTTTTGGGGGCTCAAAATATTACAGTATAATACTTTCATCTTTTTCTTCATTTTTAATTTAGTCCTGCAAGTATTATCAAACTTGCACCACCTCCCCTAATAGTACATCTTGTGAATCAATAGTACAATCATGTGAAAAAATAATTACAATATAGTACCTTCATCTATACCTTCATTTTTAATTTAGTCATTCAAGTATTATCAATCTTGCACCACCTCCCCTAATAGTACATGTATGTGAATCAATAGTATACACTTGTGAACAAATAGTTATATGCATGTGAATTAATAGTAATTAATTTCTCATTTATCCGATTAATTACCCGATTGGTCAATATAACCTCAAGACATCAATTATTATCGAAATAGATGTCCATTTCCATTAACACTAATAATCCCAACACAATGGAAATATCAATTTTATCTTTAATCAACACGAACTTATTCATCATTAATTTTATAACTTACAATATTTAACAACCAGATCATTCCCAAGAAAGAGGGGGCTTTCCAATAGGATTTCTCCCTATTGGTGCGCAATTAGGTGACTAGGCCTCTCCTTGACAGAACTTTCTAGACATTGTCAATATTGCAAATAATAATATGAATAACTTTGTCGTCTCAATTATTGATTTAATAATATAAGATATTATGCAGATGATACTGTGATAATAATTGAATCAATAATATGAGAGATATGATGCAGCAATTACTGTAGCAATAATTGAGTATGACTGAGTGACTTCTCACGTAAACATCAATAATCAATACTGTTTTCTCCTATACAACCACGCATATTACTGTACTTTTACTACTGGATAGTTCAACAGTTTAACGGTAAAACTTTCGCCGTTATTTTTAAAAATATTTAGGTCATTTTCTAACTACGATAATACCTCATTGTGGGGTCCATCAATGATTGTGTCGTTGTACGAATATTCCCTGTTAAAATGAATATTCCCCGACCAATCAAATATTCCCCGACACAACGAGTATTTTAAATCAACTTCCTGACTTTGCAAAATTTTCAATTGTCACCCTTAACTTTAACCTTTATCAATTTAACAATTTACTAATAAAATAATAATTATAAGAAAATTTAATACTTTCATTTTATAAAATTCGGGGTCTTACATCTATTCCATATCAAATTTTTGAAATTGCGTACTGACTATAACTAGAGATCAGTTGATAGACTATGAACATTATTTTTAATTTTTGATAAGGTTAAGTAGAACTTCATCTACAAACCGTCATAACTTACAGGCACGGGGGGTGATCAGCCTGTTATGCCCTATATTGATCAATACTACATGCAAGAACGAGATTATCGTTCATCTTATCTGTCTTTGGCGCACAAAAGTTTTGCATGTACAAGATGTTCATACTTAGTCGGGAATCCGAACCAAAACAATCTAGTTGGATACAATAAAGTTCTATCGTGTTTAACAATATTTTTAAGTTTATGTCTAGCTGAATCAAATAGCTTAGACGGCTTTTAAGTCAATGTTATACATACTGGAAACTAACTAGTATGTATCGAACATGTGATTAAATACAATGATTATCCAACTGAGGACACTAGTCTAACCATATTTAGAAATTAACGAACATAATAAATATCTGGATTGTACAATAGTACTGTATTGATAAACAATGATCGAATAATTTAAGAACTTCTATGAATACAAAAGATTGGATACATAATCGATAATAATAGAGTTAATAATCTGTCACAATAATAATATAATTCTGAAACTTTCTTACTCATGTCCATTGCATAAAGGAAATGCAAAGTTAGGATACTTGCCTGAGTTGCTGTTTATAATTACGTAACTTAGTTTTATCTTTTATATCAAAATCTATCATTAATAAGATCATTCATTCAATTAAAATAATATATCATAACACATAGTACTGCTATTTGTAGTCAGCACATAACCTAATCACATTGTCACATAAGTTTAATAGTCATTGGATCACAAACAATTATGTATCTAATCAAATTATCTAAGTCTGGATCAATTTTTGAAATATTTCGGTGTATCGACGGCTTTATCGGGTAAATATCGAGTCTAAGACTCTATCGTGTAGTTCAATATTACTCTAGATATTTTAAATATCATTCATATTATTTTTCATAGCCTTTATAATAATTTTAAATAATTATTATAATTTTTCATGATTTTTCAAACACTTGAATCATTTTAAATGATTTAAATATTAAATAATTCTATTAACATTAATATTTAATTAATATTAAATTATTAATGAAACCATTGCCAAAATATTAAAGTTATTTATAATAACTCAAAAAATTTTAAAACATTTTATTACCCTTAAATGATTTTTAAAACCTTTAAAATAATTTTTAAATAATTATCGTTGATATTTAAGTATTAATGTATTATTTATCAAAATATTAAAAGTCATTAATTATAAATTAAAATATTTTTAATTTATTTATTTCCTTTTAAATGATTTTTAAACCAATAAAACCATTTTTCAATTATTTATTTAAATTTATTATTAAATAACTCTAATATCTTTAATATTAAATTATTAATGAAATTTACCTTTAAATATTAAAAGTTATATTTTATAACTTAAAATATATTTTAAACTATTTATTTTCATTTAAAATGATTTTATAATATTAAAATCATTTTTAATTTATTTATTTAATATAATTGTTAAATAAATCTATTATCGTTAATATTAAATAATTAATTAAATTTGTCTTAAAATATTAAAAGTTATATTTTATAACTTAAAATATTATTAAATACCTTTTATTATTTAAAATGATTTTTAATATAATAAAATCAATTTTAATCAATTTATTTAATACATTTATTAAATAAATTAAATATTAATAATATCCAAATAAATATTAAAATTTAGGAAAATATGTCAAATTATTAAAAGTTAATTTATATAACTTAAAATAATTTTTAAAACTATTTTTGAATTTTTTAATAATTAATTTCTATTTTAAATGATTTTTAAAAAATAAATTAATTAAAATAAAAAAAAACTGTCGCTATAGCCTTTAGCGAAAAAATCGTCATTGTCATTGTCGGTTTGATGTCGAGATCTTTTTTCATTTATGGGTTACCAGAAATGAAGAACGATTCGATCGTATCACTTTGGGCTTCCTGACTTGTTTCGTCAGTAGTTTTTTGTGATCTAAGAGTTTCAGTGTGTAGACCACATGTAAATGAAGAGATATAATACATATAACTCATATAACAACAACATAATCAACCGTTAAGATCCGGTCAAACCATGTCAGAGACCGTGTTCATATGTTTTCTGGGTTTCCCAGAAAACATGGTCATGCTGCCTGGTTTGACCGTGCACGATATTCACCCAGTTAGATATTTAGGAGATTTTAAGGCATAAACATGTAGTCCATATAACCTACTATAAACTAGATATAACAACAAAAACATATCATCAAACCACTGTCAGATCCAAGCCCATCAAGATCCTGTCAGACTTTTTGGGCACGTTCTGGGTTACCCAGAAAAGTTCGGTCAATGCCGGTCAACATGGTTTGACCACATATATCAAACAATTTGTACACGATCTGGACTTGATTCAAGTTCCAGATCCAAGATCTCATAGCATACTACATATTCAAACCTTTAAACATCAAAAACACATAACAAACTGAGATCTATGGAACCTGACATTCATTGTCAGACAACAAAAATAAAATTTTCCAGATTTTTAAAAACTTCAAATTCGAGCCTCTAGATGTTATGGATCAAACATCTAGCAACACAGATCATCATTATACACTACATACAACATGTTTAACACAAAAAAACTAACATCTAACAGAGGATCAAAGTCATATTTTTAAAATAAGGGTTATACCTCTTTTGAACAAATTCTTGATTCTTAGCTACTGATCTGTTAATGAAAGTCGTGGGGCTTGATTTGGGGACTGGTCCACTACTATATTTCGTGTGTTTTAGAGAGAGAGAGAGGGTCGTCTTGGATGAGTATAAGTGTATGAATGAGAAAAAATGTGCACTTTTCTCTCTCTTAACCTATTTATATAACTTAGATGCATTGAATCTAACTTGCAAGGTGTCAAAGGGGATAAGATTGGCTGAGATTTAAGCACATGGGAGATCTAGAGTTGGTGACTTACCGAGATACGGCAAGATTTGCAAGCAACAAATCTAAGAATAGGATAAAAAGGGTAATTAGGTCATTTTCTTATAATTTTAATGGTATTCTTGCCCATGGTACTTGAATCTAGGTTTTAATCAATAGATTTTAAACCTTAAGGTTTCCCAAATAATTTCTAAGGTTTGAAAAATTAAGTTTAAAGTTTAATAAAATTTTAATTAGAACTTACTAATTAAAATTAGGATTTTTAATAAAAAAAAATTAAGGTTTTAAATACTTAGGGTTTCTTGATATTATTAGGATTTTTTCCAAATTATGAATTAGGGTTTCCTAATTAACATTATAATTTACTAAAATAATAATTAGAGTTACCATTTTAACAATTAGGGTTTTAAATTGAAAATTAGGGTTTCTAGTCAATAATTAGGGTTTACCTAATTAGCATGATATAATTAATAATTATCATTAATCATGTATCACAATTTCTTACCAATCGCAAACTTCGGTTTGAGTTTCAAGTTAGGTTTTAACGAATTAATGCTAGGATTTTGACATGTCACACTATAATTGACCAACCATTATCAATACGTACATATAGTATATATTTATAGCACTGAAATAAAAATAATTTTATATTAATTATTCTCTTTCCTTATTCCAAATCCAGAATTAGGGTTTGAATTCCATATCTGATATATCTTTCAAATACTTACCATAATTAATTAAATTAAAATAATTAACTTAACTAATTTGAATAAATTCATATAATAAAATATTTATTATAATAACTTTAATAATCATTTCATATATTATTTAAATAATATATAAATCTATTTTCATGGAAAATAAATACTAAAATCATTTCTACTATAAAATTAATTATTATAAGAATATACTTTATAATAATCAATAATTCTAAAATAAAATTATTTGAAATTATCCATGTAATAAATAGATTCTATTTATCACATAAATACATACACATTACCTGGCACATATTACCACCATTATAAATAAATAAAAAATTTATATGCAAAATTTCTTATTTATTTATATAGAAAATTTTGAGTTATTACATTCACCCTCTCTTATAAAGATTCTGTCCCCGGAATCACCGTTTCAAAACTTATACCTATTAGGGTACATAGCATACACAGTCATTGCAAGTAGATCTTGATCAAATTTGATCGGATTGATCTTTAACTATTCATCATAAAACTTGTCTATCTGATTATACGGAATTTTGATTTCTAAAAGAACTCAAATTCCTCCTTCAAAATTTTTTTATAAAATAATTTACTATAAATATGGAAATCATATATACGAAAATAAAAGTTATACGAATAATACCTGGAGTTCCATCACCAGCTGCCATAGTATCCTGGACCGTCATATTGAAGACTCGTGCGGTTGATTTCGATCGTTGGCTTATTTGATGACGTTGGCCCCGTGATCGCCAAAGTCCCGCTGCCTTTTCCCGTGTTCACACTCCCTATCTCCGTTCTCCTTTTCGGACAATCTTTTACCTTATGCTCCGTAGACCCACACAGAAAACACCCACTGTTCATTCTAGGATTGGGGCAGTTGGGAGAGATATGGCCCTCCTGCTCGCACTTATAATAAACAAATTTACCTTTCAGACATTCACTAGAGTGATTCTTCCCACAGTTCCCGCACTGAACCACCTGCTTCTTCACACCTTCCTGCTTCACCTGAATGTTCCAAAAATTATTCCCTTTTCTCTTTTCACCCCTATTCCCACTATTCGTTTCCACCTTCACAGCTCCTAAGACCTTACCTTTGTTCCTTTTCTCCTTGTTGTAGAGGCTCATAACCTCACTCCCTTCTTCGGCTATGATAGACTTTTCCATGAGTGCTGCAAATGTAGAGATCTACAACACCGCCACCTTCTTGTAGAGCCAGGGTTTTAATCCCAGCTCAAACCTCCTTGCCTTCCTAGCTTCCGTATCGACTTGATGCGGAGCGAACCTAGCTAACTCATTGAATTTTGCGGCATACTCCGCAATTGTCATGTTCTCCTATTTTAACTCCAGAAATTTCACCTACATCCTAGCCTGCATACTAGCTGATAGATAGTTTTCAAAAAATAAAGTCTTAAACATAGCCCATGTGACTACACCTTCTCCTGCCCTCGCTTGATTTGCTTCCCACCAAAAGTTAGCCTCCCCTTTCATCATATAGGTGGCAAAAGCGGTCTTTTGCCCCTTATTTACCCTAGAAATTATGAACGCATTCTCTATCTCCTTTACCCAAGTCTAGGCTTCTATAGGGTCAGTTGTTCCCCTGCATTTTGGTGTCCGACTGCTTTAAAATCTTTGAAATTCACTAAGCGATTTTCTGGTTGGTTCCCTGCGGATGGCATTCCCTTTTGCATAGCCTGAGCTACCATGTTTGCGAAGTTCTGCATCGGATCCGGTTGTTGTCCTCCAACATTATTGACAAATTCTTCTAACCTTTGGTTTTGAGTTCGACGTCTTGGCGGCATTATCTGATTAAGTAAAATCATAAATTTAACTTACATTCTAAACCTTATTGTATAAGTTTAACATGTAACACGAAGTTTTATACAAAACTTATTCCATTAATCAAACATAGATTCATATTTATTCAGCTAATTCATAGTACTTTACATAACATAGCACATACTGTTATCCCTTTGTGACAACAAAAGTCGGGATTACTGGTATAACTTATATAAAAATTGGGAATATTACATTACACACGCACATTATCAAACATACATACTCAACTACTAATCCTAATTATTTCCTACACCTTTTTCCTGATTTTGGACAATCTTTCACCCAATGACCTTCTAACCCATAAATAAAACATGCACCTTTCTTAAAGTCGAGACAATGAGGAGAGGTATGTCCCTCATGGCAGCAAATATAACATATCTTTTTCCCTTGATTCTTATCAGATTTTCCTAAGTCATGGTCTTTCATCTTTCTTTTCCCCTTATTGCTCGGAGCTGCACACGATATGTTGCTTTTGGCTCCCATCTGATCAATTTGGATTTTAAGCTTATCTTGTTCTTCCATTGTTTCTATTAACGCCTTTCGCAACTAACTATTTAATAGCTTTTCTATTTCCCACAACTTTTCTAGAGAAGAAACCTTGTTTCTCAGATTCTGCACTTCCATTGATGCTTGATCAGCTCCAACTTCGATGTCTGAATCACTATCTGTTAGTTCCACCGTTTTCGGATCTGGTACTATGTTTTCCAAAATAACCACCTCATCCAAGTTGTTTTCATTATGAGCCTCTATTTCAGCTATTGGCTTCGATATTAGCTCGGGTGAATGGATTTGATCCTTCTTCATGCTATAAGCATATAATAAGCCTTTTCCACCTGACATCTACACACAAATTATCTAGATTAGTATATAATATATACACACAAAAAATAATATTTTTTGTATAGATTATCTTTTATTTTGTTTGACGATGAATTTCTTCAATTCATCTCCTTTTAAACTCTATATGAGTTATTTGTATTTTCAACGTTTCCCTCTCTTCTAAGGTTATAGCCTAAGGTCTATCCCACCTAAGATTTCTAACCCTAAGCTCTAATACCAACATGTGACGCCCCCAAATTCAGGTACTTGAAACCCGAACTCGGTGCTTCACGATACCATTTCTATGAGCGGAAAAATACTAATAATAATAACAATAATATATATGCCAAACTTAGTTTAAATATCAGAGTCTAAATCCCAGGTACGCGACCTTTAAACATTCCTTACATGATAATTAATAAGTATCATCGTCTTAATAAAGTCTAATTATTACATAAGAGAACACAAACTTATTCGACCAGCTTTCATTTCCCTTTGTTCTTGGCAGAGCTTTCTGGTTGATCACGCTTAACTGAAAACATTTAAATTAAGCAAGAATGAGCATTTGATTACCCAGCAAGTAATAGTAAATAATAAGTGTTAGCTGAACGAAGTAAATGTTTTCTTTGAATGACACTTCTATAACGAATCAATAGTGGTGAAGTAAGCTGAACCAATAATAACAACATATCTATTCCATATCAAATTTTTAAAACTACGTACTGACTATAACTAGAGATCAGTCGATAGACTATGAACATTGTTTTCAATTTTTGATAAGGTTAAGCAAAACTTCATCTATAAACCGTCATAACGTACAGGCACGGGGGGTGATCAGCCCTTATGCCCTGTATTGATCAATACTACATGCAAGAACTGTTAGGTTTGTAATATTCTTGAACGCAATCAAATTGCAAAAATTAAGCGGAAGCGTGTAAAATCAGAGTTTAAAATTTACAAACCATAAACCCGGATCACCCTTTATGCATAATTATTAATTAAACGAAAAGATAAAGAATAAAATCATACCCTTGAAGATCGAGGCTTCCTCGGTACAAGTTCACCTCCAAATCCTTTGGCGCTCAACTTGAATCCACCGGGGTTTTGTTCCTTCCTTTGATTAACGTTAGCCACCCATATGTTTGGCCTCTGAGGGTGATCCACCGAGGAAGAAGAAAATTCAAGAAGAAGGGTGGTTGGCTAAACCCTAGTTTTCTATCTCTATAGAAAAGGTGTACTCTCCCAACAATTGGAATTATGTCAGTATGTTGAAAAAGTCAACAACCCCTACCACCCATAATAAGACTCCTCTTATTTATAGATGTGGGCAACCCATCTTAATAATTAAGGAATTGGGTTTTATTTAATTAATTAAATTCTTTTAATTAATTAAGCTCCCTAATCATATTAGGGATAATTAATTAAACTCCTTTAACTAATTTTCTTCCTAATCCAATTAGGAATAAATGAGAAATACTTATATTAAATTAATTCCTAAACTCTTTTAGAAATTAAAATAATAATAATTGTAATAATATTAATAAGACTCCTCTTATTAATTTATATTTAATATTTCTAAAATATTAAATAATAAATATTAAGTTATTTAATTTATTCTATCACCATAGATTAAATTAAATATACATAACTTTATATTATTACGATTATGCCATTAACTTCTTAAATAATTATTCTTCCTTTTATGGTGTGACCCTTTAGGTTCTCCATATTAAACGGGTTGTGAATAAATCAATTAGAACAATTCTAATCTTATTTAAATAAATAAATTAAA
Source organism: Panax quinquefolius (assembly GCA_020205615.1). NCBI lineage: Eukaryota > Viridiplantae > Streptophyta > Magnoliopsida > Apiales > Araliaceae > Panax > Panax quinquefolius. The sequence goes on along the minus strand of CM035160.1, from coordinate 112,734,451 downwards.
CAATTAATTTATTTAAATAAATAATATTTATTCTCTGATAGGGATAAGCCTCCCTAATGATCAACGACTTTCCGGATAATATAGATTTCAACATTAATCATTAAAGAACCTTTGAGTAAATAGTTACCGTACAATTCAATCCTTCCACCATACAATGTCCCAATTAAATATAAGACATGGAATTTCATCAAGTCTTATTTTATTTAATTATATGTATTTCGACTCTTAAATGCCTAACTCAAATAATGCAAATTAGAAACTCCTTTCTAATTTCATTACGCCTTAACCCGAGGACTCTTTTGGGTTGTCATTTATCGAATCACATAGGACATTTCTCTTCTTTTATTAGAAGTGGTAGATTCTTTATTGATCATACATTATCTCCATGTACAACTTATTATACCCAAGCATACCCTTTGATATACCCTAAGGGTCTTAAGGAATAAGTCAGTATAACTCATCATACACAAGATGCTATGATGATCTCAAGTCCAAGGATTACTTGTAGACTACTATCACTACAGAATTTCTATTGACAGCAAATAAAACTCCATTAGGTATTCCTTAGCGAGCCACGTTCGGTGAACTTATTCTCTAATAAGCACCTACATACTTGCTTTAGTGTCTCCACACAAATGATCATGAGATCAATCATCCTCATCCAATGAGAAAGCAACGTATGTACCAATCTATCCGGATTCACTAATTCCCAATTTAGTAATCCAATGATTGGGAACTATTTTAATTTTAAGCTTTCTAAGAATTTAGATCTCATTAGAATGATCATCATCATTATTCTAAAAGCATTGCTTAAAACTATGGGTTTATCACATATTATAAAACAACATCATGTAGATAATTAAAAGCCTTTAATAAATTAATACTTTTTATTAATAAATGAATAAGATTGTTACAAAGTATATGCTTTATCATCAAACATGATTGGCTTGTGTGCATACTACTTTCAAGAACGAGATTATCGTTCATCTTATCCGCCTTTGGCGCACAAAAGTTTCTCATGTACGGGATGTTCATACTTAGTCGGGAATCCGAACCAAAACAATTTGGTTGGATACAATAAAGTTCTATCTTGTTTAACAATATTTTTAAGTTTATGTCTAGCAGAATCAAATAGCTTAAACGGCTTTTAAGTCAATGTTTACATACTGGAAACTAACTAGTATGTATTGAACATGTGATTAAAGGGATAAGGTCCAAAAATGTTCTTGACATTTTCCTAAATGTCTACCGAGCACCCTATACTTTTTTTTGTCCAAAAATACCCCTAACGTTATATTTTTTGGGTCATTCGTGCCCCTGTCGTTGACAGGCATGCCACATAGACTAACATTCGTCCAAATTACTTACGTGGCTGCCACATGGAAATAATTAAAATACTAATTAAAAAAATACTAAATACTGATTAAAAAAATATTAAAATACAAAATAACTTTTTTTAACAAATTATTTTTTAAACTATTTTTAACAAAAAAAAATTTAAACTGTTATAATTTTTTTTTTAAAACTGTTTTTTAACAAAAAAAATTTTAAACAAAATATTTTTGTTAACAAATTTTTTTAAAACTGTTTTTAACATTTTTTTGTTAAATCTGTTATAATTTTTTTTTTTCTTTGTTATAAATTTTTTTTAACACAAAATAAATTTTTTGATTGTTTTTAGAAAAAAAAAAAAAATTAAATAGGTTTTAACAAAAAAATTTAAAATCTATAAAAAAAAATTTTACCAAAAAACAAAAAACTTTTTTAATTGTTTAAAATTTATTGGTGTTCAATTAGTTTGATCATCCTTATCCAAAATTTATTTTAAAAATAAGGAATTATTTGAAAATAATAAGGAATTCAACAAATAAATTTATTTTAAAAATTATTACCAAAACCAAAAACTTTTTTTTAAATGTATAAATTTTTTTTTAAAACCAAAAACTTTTTTTAACTTTTTTAGCAAAAATAATTTAAACTGTTATACATTTTTTTAATCGTTATAAAAAAAATTTAAAACAAAATTAAAATTTTATTGGTTTTTTAGCAAAATTTTTTAAACCGCTTTTAACAAAAAAAAATTTAGATTAAAAAAAAAATTTAAACTATTATATTTTTTAACTGTTTTTTAGCACATTTTTTTAAAATCGTTATATTATTTTATAAAATTTTTAAAACAAAATAAAAAAAAATTTAACAAAAATTTTAGAAAAAAAAATTATAACAGTTTTTAACAAAAAAAATTTAAAAGTTTAAACAAAATAAAAAAAATTTAGAAAGCAGTTTAAAAATTTTGTTAAAAAGCATTTTAAAAATTTTATTTTGTATTAATTAATTTAAGAGGACGAATTTTTGTTATTTGTGTTAATGAATTAAATATAAATATAAATATTTATTTTGTTTATTAAATATAAATATTAAGTTTGATATTAATTATTTATTTTATTTTTCTTTAAAACAAAATAAATATCAACAAATATTGCCATGTCAACAAATATTGACACGTGTCAGCCACGTCATAGAGGATTTAACACCCGTTTGTCTAGTTGACACAGTTGTTAACGGCAGGAGCACGAATGACCCAAAAATTGTAACGTTAGGGATATTTTTGGACAAAAAAAAAGTATAGGGTGCTCGGTAGACATTGGGGAAAATGTCAGGGACATTTTTGGACATTATCCCTGTGATTAAATACAATGATTATCCAAGTGAGGACATGTGACGCCCCCAAAATAGGTAGACATCACCCATCTTGAGTCGCCAAATACATGGTACAAAATTCAAATAAAACTTAATTATACAACAGTCGTGTAAAATACGACTAAACATATGCTGTGAGTTTTAATACAAATATTGTCATCTAGACAATATACAAACTCAATGGGATCCTCATTACATTTATTATCACACTATTTCACAGAATAGTGAGGACTACTATTGCACCATCTAGGACCATCACTTTGTTTCTCCCGACTAGTCCCTGCTACGTTCTCATTTTCTGAAGAGAACAATGAAAGCAAAAGGGTGAGCTCAACTAGCCCAGTACGAAATATTATGACTAAGATAATGCAGAATAAATTATCGTTAGCCTTCAACAGTGTTAAACTGATACAATATAACAAACATCAAGTTTAACTGCAGCGGAACAAGCAATCCATTAGAAGAGTCAAGTCAAGAATAAAATATATATATTCTATGATTTAAAAGGTTTTTCATTACTTTTATCGTTGAGACTCAGCTTAATAAATAATCCACATCATCAAATCATCCCTGCACTACAAGCCAAGGATATTCTTTAGTATCACGACCATGAATTATTCATGCACTACGGGCCAAAGATAATCGTGTTTTCGTCAATGGTCCTGGTCATGCCATAAAACAATTCATCTTTGCACCCTTGGCCGAAGAGAATCCATAGCCATAATCATACCAAAAACTGTCCATCAAAGCATTATGGGCCAATGAGAACTTTTTCCACATCATTTGTAACATTACGGTCATGATTACACCGAAATAATCCCTGGTCATAATCATACCAAGTTCATCTACGCACTACAGGCCACAGATGACTTTCAACATAATATAAACATGAGGATGATGACAATGATATAATAATTCAATAAAACAAGTTCAAGAATTAATTTATCCAGGAACCAATAACGTCCAAATTGTCAACATGATACTGCTTTGTGGAGTAAAAATTCAAGAATGCTCAGAAGAATATTTTCATGAAAAGATACTGGATGAATCACAAATATCAAGATATTTCACTAATTTCATAGAGTATAGAAGTCAAAACTTTAACCAACTGAGTATAATAAAGAATGGAATAACAAAAGAAATCACTAGGCATGCGATAGACCGCATAGACAGGTTATTCCAACAGAATAATAAATAACGGAACCAGGCCATGTGTAACGCACGGACATGATATTCTAATAGAATAATAAATAATGGAACCAGGTCATGTGTAAATGCACAGACAGGATATATGTTCCAACAGAATAATAAATAACGGAACCAGGTCATGCGTAAACAAACAAACAGGATGTTCCAACAGAATAATAAAGAATGGAATAACAGAAGAATTTCACCATGTATGTAAAAGATTACTTTGCATGGCAGAGTTATTCCAACATAATAATAAAGAATGGAATAACAGAAGAATTTCACCAAGTATAGGGTAGCCCGCGTATATAGGTTATTCCAATAGAATAATAAATAATGGAATAACATAAGTTCTCTTCACGAATAAGAAAGAAAGAATACCCCTTACGAGTACAACAAATAATATCCCTTACGAGTACAACAAATAATATCCCTTACCTTAAGAAGAAGAGTATTGGATGTAGGAGTAGTGAAGTAGAAGAATACTTTTTTTCTTTCTCTCTATAGTTTCTCTCTCTAGAGTTTCAGTGAATTCGTAAGAAATAATGGAGGAATGAGCTTCTATTTATAAAAAAAATGGACTGTATAGTAACTAATTCATGAACGGTCCAGATTGATTTACTTTAAACGGACGGTCCAGATTTAAAACAAAATATTTTAAATAAAATATAATATATTCTATTTATAATCTAATAAAACGAATAACTTTATTAAAGTATTATGTTTTATATAAAAATATTTTACTATGCAAAATATTATGCAGACTACTATGCAATACTATGCGTGCACTATGCAACACTACGCATAATAAAATATAATATATTCTATTTATAGTCTAATAAAACAAATAATTTTATAAAAGTATTCTATTTTATATAAAAAGATTTTACTATGCAAAACAATATGCATAATAGAATATAATATATTCTATTTATAGAATAACTTTATAAAAGTATTTTGTTTTATATAAAAAGCTTTTCTTTTATTACATTAATAATACTAATAAAACAAAACTGTGAGTGACTTATCACGTAAACATCAATAATCAATATTGTGTGCTACTATGCAACCACGCGTATTACTATACTTTTACTACCGAGTAGTTCAACAGTTTTAACGGTAAAACTTCCACCGTTATTTTCATAAAAATATTTTTGTCATTTTCTCAATCCGACAATAATTCCGTTGTGGGGTCCACCAATGATTGTACCGTCGTACGGATATTCCCCGACAAAAAGAATATTCCCTGACCAATCGAATATTATACAACAACTTGCATACTTTTCAAAATTTATAAATATTACCCACAACTATAACACTATCTCAAATCCACACCATAATATTCAAAAATATATTTCGAGAAAATTAAATCTTTATTCATAAAATCTGGGGTCTAACAATCTCTTCTCCTTATGAAATTTTGCCCTCGAAATTTACGTACGTACCTGGTATGCCGAAGAGGTGAGGATACCTTGACTTCATTTCATATTCTAATTCTTGAGGTATAACCTTTGAGTGTTGAATACGATCTTTCTTATCCAAGATTTTAACACGTATCTCCTCATACGTTAAATCTTCTGCTATATCGTTTAGTTCTAATTTAATAATGTGGTTCGGGTTATCCACATATTTACGTAACCTCGATACGTAAAAAAAACGTTCTAAACACGCAACATACTTGGCGGTAAAACGAGTCTATAGGCCACTGTTCCTACTTTATCAAGGATTTCAAATGGGCCAATTAAATCGAGGGTTGAGATTTCCTCTCTTCGTCGATTATTGCTTCTAGAATAACGCCCTCTTGAACCTTCTTCTTCACATTCATCAGCTCCGGGTGTGTAGCTTGAGCGGCTTTAACTTTATCGATTAAAGTCAATTCTAATCGTATATTTTTTATCTTCACGTGGGTCCTTAGAGTCTTTAACTCTATCTTCATCATTTATAAGTTATAAGAAATGGGTCTTTGTGTTAACAACATTGCACTCGCATACGATATTCTACTAAACGCGTCAGCAACCACGTTCGCACTTCCACGATGATATTGAATGGTACGATCGTAATCTTCAACAGCTCGAGTCAACGTCTTTGGCGCATGTTACGTTCATTTTAGTTGAAGAAATATTTGAGGGTTTAAGAAATGGGTTTTATACTGGGGTCAATACAAAATTTGATTTCACGCTCTAGGGGTAGGCTAAGAAGTCTTCAAGAATACGTCAGGAAATTTATTAACGATAGAATTATCATTTAAAAATTGTGACTCTCATCCAAGACTTGGATAGTACGTCACATTGATACCTATCAACTTGCCATCGTCATTCACGACGTCGCCTACAGAAAGTATGGCTTCGGTGCATTCCATACAAGGAAGTCAACAACGAAAGGACCAGGGCTATTTACTTATGGCTTAATATGATAATGATTGACGTTAGTGGTTTGGTTGTTTGAATTCTCATAACAGGTTGGTTAGGAATATGAAAGCTAACAACCTTATGAAAAGCATGATGAGTAGTTAACCAATCGATTCTTAAAATTGCATCAAAGGCAAGTATTTTCAAAGAGATAAGATTGACAGGTAACGTGAAAGTGTCAATTTGAATTAAACAAGATTTATAAATAGTGGATGTAACGAAGGTTTCTCCCAACTGAGTTTCAACAGATAAATCAAAATCTAACTTCTCCAGAGTTAAATTCAAACATTGAACATAACTAAGTGAAATAAAAGAATGGGTAGAACTGGTATCTAATAAGGTATAAACTTCGCAAGAGTTTATCATTAAGTTTCCAGTAATAGCTTCGTTCAGGTTCCTCGACAAACGCTCTCACTTAAACTACTGGATTTGACTTTGCTATAGGGTACATTCCACCCTTAAGTGCTTCCTCACATTCCTGATCCATGATTTGAATCATTACTCTCTGATCCATATCGAATTGGGGTTGACTGCTATGCACAGGGTAATTCTGAATTCTCTCCCAATTGTTGTCCAAAAAGCAAAATCCATTTCATCTATTTTGGCTTTATTGGATCGGACGTCTTTTTCTACAATATCTACGCGTCGTGCGGCTTTTACCCATACATCATCTATTCTCCTTCATTCAGTTGTTTCTTCTTTCATCAGAACTTTGATCATAGCATTCTCAGATTATAGCTCTAATATCCTATACTCTGCCAAAGAGTGCTTCTGTTCAAGCGTCGCACATCGAGTAACACAATTTGGAATTGTTACATCTTTTTGCTCCACGACCGCCTGCCATTCTTCAGCCTGCTCTTCTAACTCATGAATATGATTTTGTAATTCTAAGTTTTGATCATAAAACTCTTCTAACCAATTCTCCTCAGGTTCCTCTTCTTCTTCTTCTTCCTCACTTTCAGCTGCTACCTCTGCAACTAGCTCAGATGCAACTATTAGTTCTTTACTCACCACATAGATATCTCTAATTTCTTCTTCATTTGACATCACATTAACCTGGTTAGTGATTAAAGGTATCTCAACGGTCTCATTCACTCCATTGTGAACATTTTCAGCTGCCATTTTCAAACACTGTCAAAAAAACAAGGGTTAATTAACATATCACATATTATCCCTATACTTTGACCGACAAATTAAATACCAAATAAACTTAGGTAGGTCATACTAGCGAAGGAATTCATCGTCTCTCCCCTCCTAGTTCTTGTCTCACATCTTAGCCAGGGATCAAATCCCTAAGCTTTGATACCAACTGTGACGCCCCCAAAATAGGTAGACATCACCCATCTTGAGTCTCCAAATACATGGTACAAAATTCAAATACAACTTAATTATACAACAGTCGTGTAAAATACGACTAAACATATGCTGTGAGTTTTAAAACAAATATTGTCATCTAGACAATATACAAACTCAATGGGGTCCTCATTACATTTATTATCACACTATTTCACAGAATAGTGAGGACTACTATTGCACCATCTAGGACCATCACTCTGTTTCCCCCGACTAGTCCCTGCTACGTTCTCATTTCCTGAAGAGAACAATAAAAGCAAAAGGGTGAGCTCAACTAGCCCAATAAGAAATATTATGACTAAGATAATGCATAATAAAATATCGTTAGCCTTCAACAATGTTAAACTGATACAATATAACAAACATCAAGTTTAACTGCAGCGGAATAAGCAATCCATTAGAAGAGTAAAGTAGAGAATAAAATCTACTATCTTCTATGATTTAAAAGTTTTTTCATTACTTTTATTGCTGAGACTCAGCTTAATAAATAATCCACATCATCAAATCATCCCTGCACTACAGGCCAAGGATATTCTTTAGTATCACGACCACGAATTATTCATGCACTACTGGCCAAAGATAATCGTATTTTCATCAATTGTCCTGATCATGCCATAAAATAATTCATCTTTGCACCCTTAGCCGAAGAGAATCCATAGCCATAATCATACCAAAAAATGTCCATCAAAGCATTACGGGCCAATGAGGACTTTTTCCACATCATTTGTAACATTACGGTCATGATTACACCGAAATAATCCCTGGCCATAATCATACCTAGTCCATCTACGCACTACAGGCCACAAATGACTTTCAACATAATATAAACATGAGGATGATGACAATGACATAATAATTCAATAAAACAAGTTCAAGAATTAATTTATCCGGGAACCAATAACGTCCAAATTGTCAACATGATACTGCTTTGTGGAGTAAAAATTCAAGAATGCTCAGAAGAATATTTTCATGAAAAGATACTGGATGAATCACAAATATCAAGATATTTCACTAATTTCATAGAGTATAGAAGTCAAAACTTTAACCAATCGAGTATAATAAAGAATGGAATAACAAAAGAAATCACTAGTACGCGATAGAATAGATAGATAAAGTTATTCCAAAAGAATAATAAATAACGGAACCAGGCCATGTGTAACGCACAGACATGATATTCCAATAGAATAATAAATAATGGAACCAGGTCATGTGTAAATGCATTGACAGGATATATGTTCCAACAGAATAATAAATAACGGAACCAGGTCATGCGTAAACAAACAAACAGGATGTTCCAACAGAATAATAAAGAATGGAATAACAGAAGAATTTCACCAAGTATAGGGTAGCCAGCGTATACAGGTTATTCCAACAGAATAATAAATAATGGAATAACATAAGTTATCTTCACGAATAAGAAAGAAAGAATACCCCTTACGAGTACAACAAATAATATCCCTTACTAGTACAACAAATAATATCCCCTATCTTAAGAAGAAGAGTATTGGATGTAGGAGTAGTGAAGTAGCAGAATACTTTTCTTCTTTCTCTCTATAGTTTCTCTCTCAAAAGTTTCAGTGAATTCGTAAGAAATAATGGAGGAATGAGCTTCTATTTATAGAAAAATGGACTGCATAGTAACTAATTCATGAACGGTCCAGATTGATTTACTTTAAACGGACGGCCCAGATTTAAAACAAAATCTTTTAAATAAAATATAATATATTCTATTTATAATCTAATAAAACGAATAACTTTATAAAAGTATTATGTTTTATATAAAAAGATTTTACTATACAAAACACTATGCAGGCACTATGTGTGAGACCCCGAATTTTATGAAATAAAAGTATTCAATTTTTCTATTTTGGTAAATAGTTAAATTTATAAAAACTTAAAGTTAAGGGTGATATTTGAAAAATTTTCAAATTAGACAAGTTGTCATAAAATACCCAGTTACTATTTACTCTAGTATTGTTCATTCGAGTATTTGGGGCACTTTTTATGTCAGAGTACTATTCACGAGTTACTATTCATAAGTTACTATTCACCTAAATTACTATTCACTCGAATATTATTCACTCGGGTATTTGGGGTATTTTTCGTGTCAGAGTACTATTCACGAATTACTATTCACGGGTTACTATTCACCCAATTACTATTCACTCTAGTATTGTTCACTCGAACACTTTTTGTGTCGGGGTACTATTCACAAGGTACTATTCCCAAAGTACTATTCATGGGGTACTATTCACCCGAAAAATATATTTCTTTTCGGTCCAAATTATTTTTGAGTACAATATTATTCCATGAAGAGATGTACTAATTTTTCAGACCGTTGGTTGAAATTATAATAAAAGTGATAAGTTTTGTTTTATTGGTATTATTAATATAATAAAACAGAAAAGCTTTTTATATAAAACAGAATACTTTTATAAAATTATTCTATAAATAGAATATATTATATTCTATTATGCATAGTGTTTTGCATAGTAAAATCTTTTTTATATAAAATGAATACTTTTATAAAATTATTCTATAAATATAATATATTATATTTTATTATGCATAATGCCAAAGATAGTGTTTGCATAGTAAAATCTTTTATAAAGTTATTCGTTTTATTAGATTATAAATTGAATATATTATATTTTATTTAAAAGATTTTGCTTTAAATATGGACCGTTAGATTAAAGTAAATCAATCTGGACCGTTCATGAGTTAGTTACTATGCAGTCTATTTTTCTATAAATAGAAGCTCATTCATTCATTATTTCTTACGAATTCACTGAAATAATAGAGAGAAAAACTATAGAGAGAGTTCTTCTTCTATAATCTTGAGCGTATTTCTTTAGAGTTTAAGAAAGCTTTGAGCGTAGTGCAAGTTTTCTTCAAGTATATTCCCGCCCTACCAGTCGGAATACTTTTCTTTTTAAGGTAGGGGATATAATTTTCATACTCGTAAAGGATATTATTATTATTTATTATTCTGTTGGAATAACCTGTATACGCGGACTACCCTATACTTGGTGAAATTCTTCTGTTATTCCATTCTTTATTATTATGTTGGAATAACTTGTTTATGCGAAGTACCGCATACATGGTGAAATTCTTCTAATATTTCGTTCTTTATTATTACGTCGAATATCACATGTAATGCGTTTCTGGGACCGGTTCCATTATTTATTATTCTCGCCGTAATATCCTCGCCCATGCGTTCTGTGGGGATTCGGTTCCATTATTTATTATTCTATTTGAATAACTTGCATGCGTGTGGATTACGCACGCATGGTGAAATTCTTCTATTATTCCATTCTTTATTATTATGTTGGAATAACTCGCTATCTGCAATAATCTGCATACATGGTGAAATTCTTTTATTATTCCATTCTTTATTATTATGTTGGAATAACCTCGTCCATGCCAAGCAATCGCGCATACATGGTGAAATTCTTTTATTATTCCATTCTTTATTATACTGTTGGTTATTGGTTTTACAGTTGAATATCTTTTGCCTGTAGTTCAAAGATGATCTGTTGTTTGATAGCTTTGACCCGTAGTGCGAAGATGGACAGGTGTATGACATGATCATGACCACTAGTGATACTAGCGAATATCCTTGGTCGTAGTGCATGGATAATTCAATGATGTGATTGGCAGGATCATGACCATTAGTTAACAGTTGAATGTCTTTGGCCGTAGTGCACTGGTAAGCAATTGATTGGTATGATCATGACCATTGGTTTTATAGTTGAATATCTTTGGCCCGTAGTGCAAAGATAGGCAACTGATTGGTATGATCATTGTTATTACATTTGAATATCTTCAGCCTTTGGGCAAAGGATATTGAGTAAACGTTCTATTAAGCCTTTGTGGCAAGAAGGAACTGTTAATTCACATTATTATAAATATGAATTGTGAATTTAACTAACATCTTTGGTGGTTCAGGTGAAGACAAGTGATGGAATTTCTATTTGTCTTGAGTATAACAAAGAACTGTTGATGAGTAGTACAGGAATAAAATATCAACGATGGACTTTTAATCTAGAGAAGATAGTAGATTTTATTTCCTACTTGACTCTTCTAATGGATTGCTTGTTTCGCTGCAGTTAAACTTGATGTTTATTATATTTTATCAATTTAACACTGTTGAAGGCTAACGATAAATTATTCTGCATTATCTTAGTCATAATATTTCTTACTGGGCTAGTTGAGCTCACCCTTTCTTTTACTGTTCTCTTCAGGAAATGAGAACGTAGATGGGACTAGTCGGGGAACAGAGTAATGGTCCTAGATGGTGCATTAGTAGTCCTCACTATTCTGTGAAATAGTGACATAATAAATGTAATGAGGACTCCTTTTGAGTTTGTATACTCTCTAGCAGGAAATATTTGTATTAAAACTCACAACATATGTTTAGTCGTATTGTACACGACTGTTGTATTATTAAGTTGTATTTGTATTCTGTACCATGTATCTGGCGACTCAAGATGGGTGATGTATACCCTATTTTGGGGGCGTCAAACTATGCAACACTATGCAGGCACTATGCAACACTATGCATAATAAAATATAATATATTCTATTTATAGTCTAATAAAACAAATAACTTTATAAAAGTATTCTGTTTTATATAAAAAGATTTTACTATGCAAAATAATATGCATAATAGAATATAATATATTCTATTTATAGAATAACTTTATAAAAGTATTATGTTTTATATAAAAGCCTTTTCTGTTTTATTACATTAATAATACTAATAAAACAAAACTAAGTGACTTATCACGTAAACATCAATAATTAATACCGTGTGCTACCATGCAACCACGCGTATTACTATACTTTTACTACCGAGTAGTTCAACAGTTTTAACGATAAAACTTTCACCGTTATTTTTATAAAAATATTTTTGTCATTTTCTCAATCCGACAATAATTCCGTTGTGGGGTCCACCAATGATTGTACCGTCGTACGGATATTCCCCGACAAAAAGAATATTTCCCGACCAATCGAATATTATACAATAACTTGCATACTTTTCAAAATTTATAAATATTACCCACAACTATAACACTATCTCAAATCCACACCATAATATTCAAAAAAATATTTCGAAAAAATTAAATCTTTATTCATAAAATCTGGGGTCTCACAGGACACTTGTCTAACCATATTTAGAAATTAATGAACATAATAAATATCTGGATTGTACAATAGTACTGTATTGATAAACAATGATCGGATAATTTAAGAACTTGTATGAATACAAAAGATTGGATACATAATCGATAATAATAGAGTTAATAATCTGTCACAATAATAATATAATTCTGAAACTTTGTTATTCATGTACATTGCATAAAGGAAATGCAAAGTTAGGATACTTGTCTGAGTTGATGATTATAATTACGCAACTTAGTTTCATCTTTTATATCACAACCTATCATTAATAAGATCATTCATTCAATTAAAATAATATATCATAACACATAGTACTGCTATTTGTAGTCAGCACATAACCTAATCACATTGTCACATAAGTTTAACAGTCATTAGATCACAAACAATTACGTATCTAATCAAATTATCCAAGTCCGGATCAATTTCTGAAATATTTCGGTGTACCGACGGCTTTATCGGGTAAATATCGAGTCTAAGACTCTATCGTGTAGTTCAATATTACTCTAGATATTTTAAATATCATTCATATTATTTTTCATAGCCTTATAATAATTTTTTAAATAATTATTATAATTTATCATGATTTTTCAAACACTGGAATCATTTTTAAATGATTTAAATAATAAATAATTCTATTATCATTAATATTAAATTATTAATGAAACCATTGCCAAAATATTAAAGTTATTTATAATAACTTAAAATATTTTTAAAACATTTTATTACCCTTCAATGATTTTTAAAACCTTTAAAATCATTTTTAAATAATTATCGTTGATATTTAAGTATTAATGTATTATTTATCAAAATATTAAAAGTCATTAATTATAACTTAAAATATTTTTAATTTATTTATTTCTTTTTAAATAATTTTTAAATCAATAAAACCATTTTTAAATTATTTATTTAATATTATTATTAAATAACTCTAATATCATAAATATTAAATTATTAATGAAATTTACCTTTAAATATTAAAAGTTATATTTTATAACTTAAAATATTTTAAACTATTTATTTTCATTTAAAATGATATTTATAATATTAAAATCATTTTTAATTAATTTTTTAATATAATTGTTAAATAAATCTATTATCATTAATATTAAATAATTAATGAAATTTTTCTTAAAATATTAAAAGTTATATTTTATTACTTAAAATATGTGAGACCTTAATATTATGGTGTGGATTTGATATAATGTTATAGTTGTGGGTAATATTTACAAATTTTGCAAAGTAAACAAGTTGTTATAAAATATTCGATTGGTCGAGGGATATTATTTTTGTCGGGGAATATTCTTACGACGGCACAATCATTGGTGGACCCCACAACGGAATTATTGTCGGAGTTAGAAAACGACAGAAATATCTTTTTATGAATATAATGGCAGAAATTTTACCGTTAACTGTTGAATCACACAGTGATAAAAGTACAGTAATACGCGTGGTTTCATAGTAGCACACGGTATTGATTATTGATGCTTACGTGAGAAGTCACTCAGTTTTGTTCAATTATCACGCAGAATTCTTTGATAGTATCTCATGTTATTTGATTCAATTATTGTCGATATTTTATATGTTAGTAAATCAATAATTGAGATGACAAGTTATTCGAATTATTATATGCATAATTAACAATGTCTAGAAAGTTCTGTCGAGAAAAGGGGTTTGGTCACCTAATTGCGCGCCAATAGGGAGAAATCTTTATAGGAAAACCCCCTCTTTCTTGGGAACGTTCTGGTTGTTAATATTCCGAGTTATAATAATATGAATAAAGGTTGTTAAAAATATTGAGGGGATTTTTTATGAAGTATTTGATGCAAATTTTGCCTATTTTATGGACCCCCATTTAACCATTTTTCAAAATAATCGGTAGAAAATTATTTAATATAATAAAGGTGGGGGCCACATGTGGGGCCCATATGTGTTGAAAACTGATTTTGGAAATGGGGGTGGGAGGGAGTTTACGTAAGGGGAGGGGAATTGTATATATATATATATATATATATATATATATATATATGATTGATAATGACATTTGGGGTGGGGCCCACATGTTGGAAGAAGGAATTGGGGGAGGAATCCTACAAAATTGTTGTACGGGAGGGAAATGGGGGCAGAAGGGAGTTGCTTTACAAAGAGGTAATTAGTATTATATATATATATATATATATATATATATATATATATTTTGTTTTGTTCTTATTGGTTCAATTGCTTGAAAATTTGCATCCGTGGTTTATCAAAATTTTCATCCGTGATTTGCATAACTGTTGCGTCCGTGAATTTCCTTACACAATGCCCTTTCCATTCTCCTATAAATAGGATGCTTATTTAGAATTGAAAATCACACTAGAATCAGAGAATTCTTCTTCTATAATATTGAGCATATTTCTTTCGAGTTTTAAAAAGCTTTGACTTTAGAAAATAGTGAAAGTTTTCTTCAAGAATATATCCGCTATACCAGTCAGAATTACTTTCTTTTTGAGGTAAGGGGTATTATTTCTTTCGTATTCATGAAGAGAATTATTTTCTTTCAATACTCGTATGGGCATTACTTATTTCATATTTTGAAGAGATATTATTTTTCGTATTCGTTTGAATATTATTTCGTTCAATATTCGCAAGAAATATTATTTTCATTTAATATTCGTAAGGAATATTATATTCGTTCAATATTCGAAAGGAATATTATTTTCGTTTAATATTCGTAAGGGATATTATTTTTTCAGTATTCATAGGAATAATATTGTCTTCCATACTCTGTAGTATGTGAGTAATATTATTTTGTCTCGTATTCCTGATTATACCTTCATTTTGTTAAAATATTGCTTCTATATTTCGTGAAATTAGTAGAATATCCTTAAAATTTGCGCTTCATCTAGTATCATTTCACAAGGATATTTTCTACACATTCTTGTTAAATTTTAAGCTTTTCATGCCGGAGTACTGTCCATGATTAGTATTCATTTTTATGATACTATTCACCAAGTACTATTCACGAGGTACTATTCACAAAGTACTATTCACGGGTACTATTCAAAAACTACTATTCATGAGTACTATTCACAAAGTACTATTCACGGTGTACTATTTCCGAAATACTATTCACGGGGTTCTATTCACTCGGGTACTATTCACCCGTGGAATTATTCATGACAAAAATTAATTTCTTTGATGTCCAAATCATTTTTGATAAAATATTATTCTTGAATTTTACTCCACAAAGCAGTATCATGTTGACAATTTGAACGTTATTGAATTCTGGATAAATTAAATTTAAAGTCTTTAAAATTTATCCTTGAACTTGTTTTATTGAATTATTATGTCATTATCATCATCCTCATTCTTATATTGTTATGAAAGTCATCTTTGGCCGTAGTGCATAGATGGACTTGGTATGATTATGACCAGGGATTATTCGGTATAATCATGACCGTAATATTACAAACGATGTGGTAAAAGTCCTCATTGGCCCGTAGTGCATTGATGGAAAATTTTTGGCATGATTATGGCCATGGATTCTCTTCGGTCAAGGGTGCAAAGATGAATTATTTTATGGCATGATCATGATCGTTGATGAAAACACAATTATCCTTGGCCCGTAGTGCATGGATAATTCATGGTCGTGATACTAAAGAATATCCTTGGCCCGTAGTGCAGGGATGATTCGATGATGTGGATTATTTATTGTCGAGTTTTTGAATAAAATTGATGATGAACTTTTTAAATCATAGAAGATAGTAGATATCATGCTCTACTTGACTTCTTCTTAATGGATTGCTTATCCTACCGCGATTGTTGATCTAAAACTTGTTGTTTATTATATTCTATCGGTTGTTATCTTGTTGAAGGCTAAGGATAATTTATTCGCATTATCTTAGTCATAATATTTCTTCTTTGGGCTAGTTGAGCTCACCCTTTCTTTCATTGTTTCTCTCTTGAAATGAGAATATAATTTGGGACTAGTCGGGGAACGGAGTGACGGTCCAGATGGTAGCATTAGTAGTCCTCACTATTCTGTGAAATAGTGTGATAATAAATGTATTGAGGACTTATCTTGAGTTTGAATAATGTCTAGAAGACAATATTTGTATTAATGTCTAGAAGATAATATTTGTATATTTTGAGTTTGAATAATGTCTAGAAGACAATATTTGTATATTTAAGTTTGTATTTGTATTTTGTACCATGTATTTGGCGACTCAGAATGGGTGATGTATACATATTTTGGGGGAGTCACAAAATATTATTAAATACCTTTTTATTATTTAAAATAATTTTTAATATAATAAAATAATTTTTAATCACTTTATTTAATACATTTATTAAATAAATTAAATATTAATAATATCCAAATAAATATTAATATTTAGGAAAAATATGTCAAATTATTAAAAGTTAA
This sequence comes from Panax quinquefolius, assembly GCA_020205615.1. Classification (NCBI taxonomy): domain Eukaryota; kingdom Viridiplantae; phylum Streptophyta; class Magnoliopsida; order Apiales; family Araliaceae; genus Panax; species Panax quinquefolius. Next base: position 112,717,210 of record CM035160.1, on the reverse strand, counting down.
TTTTTTTAACTTAAAATAATTTTTAAAACTATTTTTAGAATTTTTAATAATTAATTTCTATTTTTAAATGATTTTTAGAAAATAAATAAAACTGTCGCTATAGCCTTTAGCGACAAAATCTGTCGCCTTAGGTGTTCTTTAGTCCTCAAGAACATTCATAGCAGTTAACAAGTGAGCACGTTTGACCAAGCATTCCACTCTGATTATTATGTTTTTGGGCAAGTACATGATTAGAGGTTGTAGTATTAATGTCAGACTACACGATCCAACAACAAACATGGCCAACAAGCATAAAACCAGAGAGATCTAGGCCCACAAAGTAGTCAGTCGATGTTATTCATTTTGGGTTACCTGTAAATGAAGAAAAACGATTCGATCGTCCACTTTGGGCTTCCACAACTTGTTGCTCGTGTAGTGTTTTTGTGATCTAAGAGTTTTAGTGTGTAGACCACATGTAAATGAAGAGATATAATACATATAACAACAACCGAATCAACCGTTAAAATCCGGTCAAACCATGTCGAGATCAGAATTCATATGTTTTCGGGTTTCCAGAAAACAAAAAAATACGGTCGTATACCAAGTTCGACTGCGTACGTATATTCACCTGATTAGATTTTTAGGAGATTTTAAGGCATAAACATGTAGTCCATATAACATACTATAACCTAGATATAATAACAAAAATATATCATCAAACCACGCTGATCCAAGATCCGCCAAGATCCTCGTCAGATTTTTACGGCACGCTCGGGTTACCCGTAAACGTTTCATTAATGCTTGGTCAACGTGGTTTGACCACATATATCTAACAATCTGTACACGATCTGGACTTGATTCGAGTTCCAGATCCAAAATCTCATAGCATACTACATGTGACGCCCCCAAAATTAGGTATACGTCACCCATCTTGGGTCGCCACTTACATGGTGCATAAATTCAAATACAACTTAATTATACATCTGTCGTGTACAATACGACAATACATAAACTGAGAGTTTTAATAGGAATATTGTCATTTAGACAATATCCATACTCAAGGAGTCCTCATTACATTTATTGTCACACTATTTAACAAAATAGTGAGGACTACTAATGCTATCCTCTGGACCATCACTCCGTTCCCCGACTCGTCCCAGCTATGTTCTCATTTCCTAAAGAGAACAGTGAAAGAAAGGGTGAGCTCAACTAGCCCAGTAAGAAATATTATGACTAAGATAATGCAGAACAAATTATCAATAGCCTTCAACAGTGTTAAACTGATAAAATACAATAGACAACCGGTTAATCTGCAATGAATATGCAATCCATTAAAAGAGTCAAGTTGAAAATAAAGTCTACTATCTTTTAGGTTTTAAAAGGTTTTCATCACTTTTTATCACTAAGACTCGGTTTAATGAATAAACCACAATATCTAATCATCCCTCGTATTCACGGCCAAGGATTTTCATCAAATTATCAATGGTCATGACTATACCGAATCACCCCTAGTCATAATCATACCAAAAACTATTCATCATTGCATTACAGACCACTGAGGACTTTTGTCACATCATTTATATCAAGCCATGATTATACCGAATGATCCTCGTCATAATCATACTAAGTTCATCTATGCACGTAAGCCAAAGATAACATAATATAACATGAGGATGATGACAATGACATAATAATTTAATAAAACAAGTTCAAGAATTATTTTATCCAGGAATTATTAACGTCTAAATTGTCAACAAGATCTTGCTTTTGTAGAGTAAAATTCAAGAATGATCGAAGAATATTTCCATGAAAAGATATTGGATGAAAAACGCAAATATCAAGGATATTCTACTAATTTCATGGAGTATAGAAGTCAAAGTTTTAACCAACTGGGTATAATAAAGAATGGAATAACAAAAGAAATCACCACGCATGCGGTACTTAGATGATAGATGCGTTATTCAATGTAATAATAATAACGGAACGAAGTCGGTGAAATTTACAATCGATGGGATGATCCAACAGTAATAATAAATTTGAATATTAAACAATGGAACTGTGTCGGTGTAAAACACACGCATGAGGATATTCCAAATGAATAATAAATGCGGAATAATAAACAATGGAACGGTCAGTCCTGTAAAACACACGCATGTGATATTCCAAATGAATAATAAAGAATGGAATAATGAAGAAGATCACCAAGTATAGGGGATTAAGCGTATCTGAGTTATTCCAAGAATAAATAAGAATGGAATAACATAAGGATTTCACCAAGTATAGGGTACGCCGCATATACAAAGTTATGTATAGGGTATACCACTTTTTACAAAAGTTATTCCAATGTAATAATAATGAATGGAATAATGAAGTTCTCTTCATGAATAAGAAAGAATAACACCCCTTTACAGGTACAACAAATAATACCCCTTACCGTGTAAAAAGACTTTGGATATCAAAGTAGATGAAGTAGCGAGAATACTCTTCTTCTTTCTCTCTATAATTTTCTCTCTATAGCTTCTCTCTATAATTTCTCTCTAGAGTTTCAATGAATTCAGTAAGAAAATAATGAAGGAATGAGCTTCTATTTATAGGAAAATGGAATGCATAGTAACTAATCCATGACGGTCAGATTGATTTACTTTAATCGACGGTCCATATTTAAAGAAAAATCTTTTAAATAAAATATAATATATTCTATTTATATAAAAACATTTTACTATGCAAACACTATGCAATACTATGCAAAACACTATGCAACACTATGCATAATAAAATATAATATATTCTATTTATAGAATAACTTTAATAAAGTATTCTATTTTATATAAAAGATGTTTCATTTTATTACTTAATAAAACAAAACGTCATTATCGATGTTCCCTCCCACCAACATGTCATTATCACTATAATAATTAAAACAAAACGTCATTATCGCTATAATAATTCATATTAATAATCGATAATAATTGAAATAAACCGACCGACTTCTTACATAAATAGCAATAATCAATACCGTAGTGTGCTACTATGCAACAACGCCAGACATCGTACTTTTACTACCGAGTAGTTCAACAGTTTTAACAGTAAAACCTCCGTCGTTATTTTCATAAAATATTTTGTTCGGGTGAATAGTAACTCATGAATAGTAATTCGTGAATAGTAACCCGTGAATAGTAACTCGTGAATAGTAACTCTGACACAAAAAGTATCCCAAATACTAGAGTGAACAATACTAGAGTGAATAGTAATTTCGGTGAATAGTAACCCGTGAATAGTAACTCGTGAATAGTAACCGGGTATTTTATGACAAATTGTCTACTTTGAAAAATTTTCAAATATGACCCTTAACTTTAAACTTTTATCAATTTAACTATTCACCAAAATAGAAAAATTGAACACTTTTATTTCATAAAATTTGGGGTCTCACACTACATATTCAAACCTTTAAACAACGAAAACACATAACAGACTGAGATTTATGGGACCTGACATTCATTGTCAGATAACAAAAATAAAATTTTCTAGATTTTTAAAAACTTCAAATCCAAGCCTCTAGATGTTATGGATCAAACATCTAGCAACCCAGATCACCATTATACACTAAATACAACATGTTTAACACAAAAAAACTAACATCTAACAGAGGATCAAAGTCAAATTTTTAAAATTAGGGTTATACCTCTTTTGAACAAATTCTTGATTCTTAGTTACTGATCTGTTAATGGAACTCATGGGGCTTGATTTAGGGACTGGTCCACTACTATATTTCCTGGGTTTTAGAGAGAGAGGGTCGTCTTGGATGAGTATAAGTGTATGAATGAGCAAAAATATGCACTTTTCTCTCTCTTAACCTATTTATATAACTTAGATGCATTGAATCTAACTTGCAAGGTGTCAAAGGGGATAAGATTGGCTGAGATTTGAGCACATGGGAGATCTAGAGTTTGTGACTTGCCAAGATATGGAAAGATTTGCAAGCAACAAATCTAAGAATGGGACAAAAAGGGTAATTAGGTCATTTTCTTGTAATTTTAATGGTATTCTTGTCTATGGTACTTGAATCTGAGTTTTAATCAATAGATTTTAAACCTTAAGGTTTCCCAAATAATTTTTAGGGTTTGAAAAACTAAGTTAAAGTTTAATAAAATTTTAATTAGAACTTACTAATTAAAATTAGGGTTTTTAATAGAAAATTTGGGTTTTAAATACTTAGGGTTTCTTGATATTATTAGGGTCTTCCCCAAATTATGAATTAGGGTTTCCTAATTAACATTATAATTTACTAAAATAATAATTAGGGTTACCATTTTATCAATTAGGGTTTTAAATTGAAAATTAGAGTTTCTAATTTACAATTAGGGTTTTTAGTCAATAATTAGGGTTTACCTAAATATCATGATATAATAATTGTCATTAATCACGTGTCACAATTTCTTACCAATCGCAAACTCCGGTTTGAGTTTCAAGTTAGGGTTTAACGAATTAATGCTAGGGTTTTAACATGTCGCACCATAATTGACCAGCCATTATCAATACGTACATACAGTTCATATTTATAGCACTGAAATAAAAATAATTTTATATTAATTATTCTCTTTCCTTATTCCAAATCCAGAATTAGGGTTTAGATTTCATATCTGATATATCTTTCAAATACGTTTACCATAATTAATTAAAGGGTTAAGTTCAGATGACCACCTGGGGTTTGACCGGTTTCCCACTTAACCACCTGTAGTACGTAAACCTACATTTAAACACCCGACTTTTTGAGTTAAAGTGAAAAAATGCTTTCTGTCATAACTCTGTTACTTAAATTGGATAAAGACTTAATTACCCTTCTTATATATAAACGACAGATGAGAGAAGATGTCAGGGAAGAACATAAAGGGAGAAATAATTGGTAAAGAAAGTTTTATTTGATAATTCAAAGAGAATAAATTTGCAAGATGATGGGGAGGATAAAATCAGAAACGAATCCATGCTCAAAGATTCTATTCAACGCACCATCCACGTAACTCAAGAAATTGACACTTAAAAATAAGAGCATCTCCATAGAATCACACGGATAGTATTTCAATATTGAATCTCATAAAAAAATTTAACTTCACTTGATCACATTACCACCGACTCCATCTCGCAACCTTAGCAAAAGCGCAATGTATTTACCATATACTAATTTACAACTTTTGCATCAGATCTACACAGAAGCTTATGTAGAGCATGAGGAAATGCAACGACGAATGATCTTACCAAAAAAGCAGAGCATGTATATATAGAAACTCTTGAACGCGCACATCAATTAGACCATTTTGGACCCACTCATCATCATTGCATCATTCATCAATGAGACATTGCATTCACCTACGAACAATAGCTACTCAACGCCTCAACCCCTCTTCCATTACCCAAACCACCACCGCCATTCATTCATTTACTCGATTCCTCCGCCTTCGTAAGCTTATCATTCAATTTCCACCCTATATGAGAAAGGATTTTGAAGCATAAAACATTATCGAACGAAGCATTACTCCATGAATGCTAACAAAATCCTTACGAATGTCCATCATCTCATTACTTAATTCACTCTCTCTGTTGTAAAGACTCCATCCTTGCGCCCTTTCTTTTCCTTCACTCGCTTCAATTCTTTCCTTCAATTCCTCTTGAAGTTGCAAAGTTAAAATCTATATCAAGACACAATGAATAATCGTGAGGTTGTCAAGCTTCAATTAAAGGAGGCATCAATTGATTAAAAGAGACATTAATCTTCATGACCAACATCACTTAATTTTTGAACAAAAATACAACCATAAGAGGAAAAAATGAAATACCCATATTGAAAATGGGTATTTCAAGGGACTTTTGGAGAAGTGAAGCAGAAGATCAAAGGTCAATAATTTTGGAGAATATGAAATACCCTTTCAAAGTGAAGCAACGGATGAAATACCCTTTCAAAGTGAAGTAGAAGATCAAAGGTCAATATTTTTTGAGAATATTGATGTTCTTCTGGCTGAGCACAAAGTTGAAGTAGCAGTAGAGGTGATTAGTCCAGAAGAAAAAAAAAGCCTTGGGAGATACATCATCTACTGAACCATCATCTTACAAGTCTGCTTTTCTGAAAAGAAAGGCAATTCTTGAGAATCAACTAGTTGAGATCACGGAACAACCTTCAGTTGGTATTACTGAACTAAAGGAGGCTTTATCTGGTTTGATAAAGCTTGGAAAAGGTTCATTGGCTCATCAACTACTGCTGAAATCATATGGGTCTCGCCTTCAAAGAAGTGTTGAGGCATTTCTTCCAGTCGATCAAATGGGAATTTGGGAAACTCATCAAAATAATAATTTTGGGGAAAAGGGTTTTCAAGAAAAGTATCAACATTAGTGTAGAAATCATTTACCCCATTAGTGTAGAAATCATTTACCCCATTCTCTCCTATCTCGATCCCGGTAATAATCCACGACAAGCTTAAGCTTAAGTGTAGAAATCCGTGAATCTGAAACTTCGGACTCGACGGACCCAAACCCGATCTCCAAATGGGTTTTGTTCAATCTTCATCCATTACTAACCCTAGAAAATTCATGTACTGACTTCTTTGGTGGATTTGAAATGGGAAGAACCTAGAAAATTGGGAATCCTACTACGATTTGGAGATAGATTGAGAAGAAAAGAAGGGATGATGATGGGATGAAGCAATTTGGGTTTCAATGATGAAGAAGAAGAGAGAGACCAAGAGAGCGAGGAAGATAACGAGGAAGAAAAGGGTATTTTAGACATTTACTACCTTTTTTGGATCGTTATAACCCTTCTCACGCGCTTTTTTGGCGTCGACATACCACGCACTTGTTAATTTAGAAGCGGAAAAGGTAACGATTTCACTTTAACTCAAAAAGTCGGGTGTTTAAATGTAGGTTTACGTACTACAGGTGGTTAAGTGGAAAACCGGTCAAACCCCAGGTGGTCATCTGAACTTAACCCTTAATTAAATTAAAATAATTAACTTAACTAATTTGAATAAATTCATATAATAAAATATTTATTATAATAACTCTAATAATAATTTCATATATTATTTAAATAATATATAAATCTATTTTCATGGAAAATAAATACTCAAATCATTTCTATTATAAAATTAATTATTATAAGAATATACTTTATAATAATCAATAATTCTAAAATAAAATTATTCTAAAATAATCAAGTTTTATTTTTTTGATTATATGCATTTCGATTCTAAAATGCACAACTCTAGTTAATGTAAATTAAAATCTCATTTTTAATTTCCATTCAACCCTGGCCATGGATTTTTGAGTTGTCACTTATCAAATCACATACGACATTCTCTCCCTTAACTGGAACTAGTAGATCCTTTGATAATAATTTATCTATATCCTTACATATAAACATTCAACTCATGAAAATAAACATTAAATATATATATTGATATCATTTAATGAGCAATATTAGTTAACATGAAATCTAATTTCTAGTTCAAAATAAACTTCTTTTTTTTTTAACATTAAATTTGCTGAAAAATAAAATATGGAATCCAATTCCAAATCAAAATAAACTCTTTTATTTTAGTCAACGTTGAATCTAATTCCAATTAAAATAAATACATTTATTTTATTCTAAATCCAAATCAAAATAAACCTTTTATCTTAATTTGAAACTAAATAATTTTTTATTTTATTTACATCTTAGCGCCGCGACGCCTTGGACAAGCGCCGCGGCTCAAGCCTTAGTGTCGTTGCGCTTGAGTGCCTGACTTCGGATTTCAGGTTTTTTTAGATCGAAATTGTTGTTGTTTTTCTCCAAAAACATGATTTACACCGATAATCGACGTTTTAAAATTCAGACCGAATTAACGGTCAGATCGGTAAAAACCAGAACAGTTTCGCCTTCCGGTCTAGTTTAGACTAATGACCCGATTTTGGTCAAAATTGAAGTTGGCCCGTTGACCACCAATCCAACCGGTGGTCCCGATTAACTAACCTAATTGACCCAGTTTTTTTTAAAAAAGTAGCAATTTTTTTTAATATTAAAATTAACCACTTTTATAAATATTGTAACTCATCTTTATTATGTTTTAGTTCATAAAAAAAATAAGATTTTTAATTTTTTATTAATTACTAATAATACATACTTTGATAAATTAATGAAGTCATTGGGTCAATAACGGTTCGACCACTGGTTGGACTAGTGACCCATCCATCTGATACCTTTTTCGATTCGATTAATGATTCAGTTTTGAGAACCTTACCAATAATTATGACAAATTAAATTATTCTAAACACATATCAACATATATATCGAATCAAAATAATTAATAATTTGCATAAGGATGACTGTGATGCCACTGTTAGTTTGCATAAACAAGATCAAACATATAATCATATTATAAATAGAGCGAAAACATAACATAAACTGAATATAAATTTTTCTACAATCCCGGAATCACCTTATGCAATATTATTAATTGAGGAAGATTATAATATATATACCTCATAGATGTTGTAACCTTTTGATCAAATTTTCAAGTTCCAATCCTTTGCTCTTCTGTGCTTCTCCAATTACTCGAATCAAACGTTCGTTACCCAAATGTGCAACGCCCAAAAGTTGATCCACCAATAGTATATAGATTGAAGAACTAAACTTAGATTCTACAAGATCTTGGGTGGTTAACCCTAATTCTCTATCTCCTAACTCTTTTAGGTTTTGAGAATACTAATGATATGTATGATTAGTCTTCAATCCAAATAAGACCATTTTATTTATAGATCACCCTTCTATCCTAAACCTTTTAGAACTTAGGGTTTTAATAATAATCTTCATTGAAAGAACATGGAATTTAATGTTGGAGATCATGTGCTATTACGTGTCGCTCCATGGAAAGGAGTTACAAGATTTGGAAATAGAGGAAAGCTCAATCCTTGATTCATTGGCCCATTTGAAATCCTTGACCGAGTAGGAACTATGGCCTATAGACTCGTCTTACCGCCAAGTATGTCTCGTGTTCATAACGTTTTTCACATATCTATGTTACGTAAATATGTGAAAGACCCGAACCACATTATTGAATTAGAACAAGACGAGATAGCAGAAGATTTAACATATGAAGAGGTACCTGTTAAAATCTTGGATATATATGAAGGATCATATTCTACACTCCAAGGTTATACCTCAAGTCAAAGTTTTGTGGAGAAACCACGATGTTGAGGAAATGACCTGGGAGTTAGAATCTGAAATGAAGTCAAGGTATCCTCACCTCTTCGACATACTAGGTATGTACCCTAATTTAGAGGAAAATATTTTATAAGAACGGGAGGTTGTAAGACCCCAACTTTTATGAATAAAGATTAATTTTTCTCGAAATATATTTTTGAATATTATGGTGTGGATTTGATATAATGTTATAGTTGTGGGTAATATTTACAAATTTTACAAAGTAAGCAAGTTATAAAATATTCGATTGGTCGGGGAATATTCGTTTTAATAGGGAATATTCGTACGATGGCACGATCATTGGTAGACCCCACAACGAAAGTATTGCCGGAGTTAGAAAACGATGGAAATGTCTTTTTATAAAAATAACAGCGAAAGTTTTACCGTTAAACTGTTGAACTACCCTATGGTAAAGTAAATGCGATGTCGCTGCGTGGTAGATAAGAGCACTACCGGTATTGATTATTGGTGTTTATGTGAGAAGTCACTCAGTTATACTTAATTATTGCTACAATAATTACTGCATAATATTTTATATTTTTAAATCAATAATTGAGACGACAAAGTTATTTATATTATTATTTGCAATATTGATGATGTCTAGAAAGTTCTATCGAGGAAAGGGGTTTGGTCACCTAATTGCGCGCCAGTAGGGAGAAATCCTTATCGGAAAGCCCCCTCTTTCCTAGGAATGATCTGGTTGTTAAATATTATGAGTTATAATATTAATGATGAATAAGTTCATGTTGATTAAAGATGAAATTATTGATAAAAATATTTCCATTGTGTTGGGATTATTTGTGTTAGTGGAAATCGATATTTATTTCAATAATAATTGATTTCTGGATGTTAAATTGACCAAACGGGAAATTAATCGGATAAATGAGCAATTAATTGCTATTAGTTCACATGCATATAACTATTTGCTCATATGAATGGAACTATTGGTTCACATGCATTACTATTAGGGGAGGTGGTGCAAGATTGATAATACTTGCAGGACTAAATTAAAAATAGAGGAAAAGATGAAGGTGTCATACTGTAATAATTCGATCCCCAAAACATGTAATTATCGAAACTATGTTTTCCTATAAATAGAAGCTCATTCTTCTTTCATTCTCATAAATTCACTAAGACTCACAAGAGCAATTATAGAGAGATAAGCTATAAAGAGGAAGAAGAAGTGTATTTTTCTATTTCACTTAAGGGATATTATTTTTGTTCAGTATTCATAAGGAATAATATTTTCTTCCATAATCTGTAGTATGTGAGTAATATTATTTTGTCTCGTATTCCTGAATATACCTTCATTTTGTTAAAGTATTGCTTCTATACTCCGTGAAATTAGTAGAATATCCTTGAAATTTGCGCTTCATCTAGTATTGTTTCACAAGGATATTTTCTGCACATTCTTGTTAAATTTTAAGCTTTTCATGCCAGAGTACTGTCCATGAGTACTATTAATTTATACGGTACTATTAACAAGGTACTATTCACCCGAAGTACTATTCATGACAAAAAATGATTTCTTTTCGGTCCAAATCATTTTTGATACAATATTATTCTTGAATTTTACTCCACAAAGCTGTATCATGTTGAAAATTTGTGTGACGCCCCCAAAATAGGTATACAACACCCATTCTGAGTCGTCAAAATACATGGTACATAAAGAACTACAACTTTATTAATACAATATAAAAACTGTGAGTTTAAATACAAATATTGTCATCTAGACAATATCCACACTCAAATAAGTCCTCATTACAATTATTGATACATTATTTTACAAAAATGGTGAGGACTACTAAAACGACTTTCTAGAACCTTCATTCCATACCCCGACTAGTACTCGTTACATTCTCGCCTCATGAGAAGAAAAATGGAACAAAAAGGAAAAGGGTGAGCTCAACTAGCCCAGTAAAGAATATTATGACTAAGATAACATAGAACAAATTATCGTTAGTCTTCAACAGGGAAAAATCTAATAAAATACAATTGACAAACCGCTTTTAAATCAATCTTCGCAATGAAATAATAATTCATTAGAAGAGTTAAGTAGAGAATGCAAACTACTATCTTCTATATATGAATTTAAAAGTTCATCGTCGATATTTTATCCCTATAACATCAATCAATATATATCTGGAATTAAATATTTATCTTTGCACTACAGGCCAAAGATATTCATCAGTTGGTTATGTTCATCTAAACACATGTTCATCTTTTCACTACGGGCCAAAGATATTCATCAGAAAATCATTCATCTTTGCACTACATGCCAAAGATATTCAGTAATATCATCATTTAGGACTGAGGATGATGAAAAATATTTTAAAGGAAACGAATCCAGTGAAACAAAAGAATAAATATTAAGGATTCGTATTTCAGCTATTCCGTGTCCAAAAATACCTCATAAATAATCATAATGGAGTAAAATTCAAGAATGATCAAAACATGGATACACTCAAAGCTAGTATCCATAATAGATATTTTGGATGAAAATTTAAAATTTTATTTTTCTGTGAATAATGACGTATACGTGAATAGTAACCCCGACACTAAAAGACAAGAATTTCACAAGAAAAATACTCACAATATTCCGGCATAATGATATTGAAAGAATTAATATCATTTTTTTAAAAAAAATGTCCCTTGCCTCGTAAAGACAGTACTTCTAGTTGAAACACCGGATATAGGCTATAACTTGAACTTGTACCGTATAGCAACACTCAAAGTATTAAAATACTCACAAGAATACGCTCTATATATCGAGAGAGAGAAAGAGAGAGAAAACTTCAATTTCTGGTGTGATTTTCAATTCTAACCTAAGCACCCTATTTATAGAAAAATGCTTAGAACACCAAAGCAGAAAATTTAATATAATATTAATATATTATATATAAATTCCTACGCACACATTCTAGGATCTGAATTCAGCCATGCTTGACAACAAATAAGCCCACCAAACATATCAAAAACGTTTTTCTTTTAAAACAAATTTAAAACTTAAAAAAATAATTATTTCGGAACTTCAGAACTTCAATAATTCACAATAAATAGCCCTTCTATCAGAAAAATTTGAACCTCATGTCTTTTCCATAGGAAATTTCATTCTCTACAACTTTGCAGAAGAAAAATTTTCCAAATTTCAAATAGAAATGGACCGAAATCCACAAAAGGACGATTTTACAGGCTATAATTAAATTTCAGTTAAGAAATGGGGTTCACCGACACACAAAGTATGTGTTTATCATTTATTGAGCAAAAATACTCTTCTTCCTCATATACTCATATATCCCACATTCATTGTAAAAATATCACCATTATTATATTATAATAATATAATAAAATATTATTTTCTCCATCTATATCCACATAAAATGAATATTTTACTCATCATATAAATCAATAATTAATTATTCACAAATAATATTACAGAATCACAATCAATCGACAACTGTGCAGGTTCCTGTGAAAGAGGGGCTTCCAATAAAAATTTTTCCTTCTCATCGCGTAATTAGGTGACCAAACATCTCCTTAGATGTAACTTTCTAGACATTGCCAAGAATGTTATCTAATAATATTATTCGAGATAATGTAAGACCCGACTTTTATAAATAAAGATGAATTTTTTCTATAAATATTATTTTGAATATTATGGAATAAATTTGATATAATGTTATAGTTGTGGGTAATATTTATAAATTTTGCAAAGTATGCAAGTTGTTATAAAATATTCGTTTGGTCTGGGAATATTCTTTTGTTAGGAATATTCGTGACAATGGCTCAATCATTGGTGGATCCCCTAATGTAATTATCATTTCGGATCGAGAAAACGACAAAAACATTTTATAAAAATAACTACGGAGGTGTTACCGTTAAAACTATTGAACTACCCTATGGTAAAAGTAAAGAATGCGATGTCCAGCGTAGTTTCATAAGTAGACACTCAGATTGATTATTGATGCTTACGTGAGAAGTCACTCATTTATGCTCAATTATTGCTCACAAGAAGAATCATTTTGCATCATATCTCTTATATTATTGATTCAATTATTGTCACAAAGATCATCTCGTATAATATGTTATAGTATTAAATCAATAATTGAGACGACAAGTTATAAATGATTAATAATTGTTGAAAGATTAAATATGTGTTGATGAAAAAAATGATTTGTGGTAAGTTTGATTATTTTATGGGGGCTCATATGTCATCATCTAATCTAAGTCCCTTCAATAATAGTAATTACCTTCGTCAATAGTAATTACCCTTGTTAATATATTTACCTTCGTCAATAGTATTTACCTTCGTTAATAGTAATTACCTTTACCAGACGTCGAACCACTTGTCGCTTCACATTACTAAAAGGCCGAACCACTTGTCGTTTCACATTATAAAAGCGCCGAACCACTTGTCGTTTCACATTACAAAAGCGCCAAACCACTTTTCTTTTCACATCATTAGTCGTCAAGCCACTCGCTTTTTTCACAGCAGTGCTAAGCTAGAAATCTTCTATAAATAGAGGCCTAGGGCTTCATTATTTTTCACGAATTCATTCAAGCTATAGAGAGAGAAAGTATAGAGAGAATAAGAGAGAAAGAAGAAGAGTATTTTGTTACTACACGCCGTCAAGCAGATTCAATCTCCTACCAAATGTAAGTGGGTGTTATTCTTTTTCTTATTCATGAAGAGAATCTGTTGTTATTCCATTGCTTATTATTCTATTGGAATAACTTTGTATAAGTGGTTTACCCTATACTTGGTGACATTCTTCTATTATTACATTGGAACATCCACGCTCGTGTGTTTTACACCGGACTTCGTAAAATCTTTTTATTATTATTCGTTGGAACATCCCTGCTCGTGTGTGTTTTACAAGGACTGGTTCCGCCTCTTTATTATTACGTTGGAACATCCCGTCTGCGTGTGTTTTACACCGGACTGGTTCCGCCTTTTATTATTCTCGTTAGAATATCCTATCGTGTGTTTTACACCGGATCCGGGTTCCATCTTTATTATTCTCGTTGGAACATCCCGCTTGTGAATTTCACCCGACTTCGGTTGGATTCTTTATTATTTCTGTTGGAATAACCTGTCTGTGCGGTCTATCGCATGCATGGTGATTTCTTTTGTTATTCCATTCTTTATTATACCTATTTGGTTAAAACTTTGACTTCTATACTCCATGAAATTAGTGGAATATCCTTGATATTTGCGTTTCATCCAAAATATCTTTTCATGAAAATATTCTTCGATCATTCTTGAATTTTACTCTACAAAACAAGATCATGTTGATAATTTGGACGTTAATAATTCCCGGATAAAATAATTCTTGAACTTGTTTTATTGAATTCTTATATCATTGTCATCATCCTCATATTTATATTTTTTTAAAGTCATCTCGTGGCTGTAGTGCATAGATGGACTTGGTATGATTATGACCGAGAGACTATTCGGTGTAATCATGACCGTAATGTTACAAATGATGTGGTAAAAATCCTCAAAGGGTCAGTAGTGCATTGATGGATGCTTGTTGGCATGATCATGACCATTAATGAATACACAAATATTCTTGGCCCGTAGTGCATGAATAATTGTGGTCGTGATACTAAAGAATATCATCGTCAGAAAGTGGGGGTGATTCGATGATGTGGAATATTTATTAAAGTTGAGTCTCAACTATAATGATGATGAAAACCTTTAAAACCTAAAAGATAGTAGACTTTATTTTCTACTTGACTCTTTTAATGGATCAGATATTCACTGCAGCTTAAACGGGTTGTCTATTGTATTTTATCGGTTTAACATTGTTGAAGACTATTGATAATTTATTTCGCATTATCTTAGTCATAATATTTCATCGGGCTAGTTGAGCTCACCTTTTCTTTCACCGTTCTCTTTGAAATGAGAATATAGTTGGGATGAGTCGGGGAAACGAGTGATGGTCCTGAAGATAGCATTAGTAGTCCTCACTATTCTGTGAAATAGTGTGATAATAATTGTAATGAGGACTCCTTTTTGAGTTTGTATAATATCTAGTAGACGATATTTGTATTTAAACTCACAGTTTATGTCGTATTATACACGACAGTTATGTTAGTAAGTTGTATTTAAATTCTGTACCATGTAAGTGGCGACCCAAGATGGGTGATGTATACCTAATTTTGGGGGCGTCACAGATAATATGAATTATTGCTTCGATAATGGAAAATACTGTGTTGTGACAATTATTGAAACAATAGTAATATAAAATATCAATGTAGCAATTATTGAATCAATAAAATAAAATACTGAATAGTAATTACTGTAACAATTATTGAGAAGTGCCTTCTTACGTAAGAATCAATAATTGGTGCAATACCGTGCTCTTCTTGCAACAACACGACATCGTATATTAACCACCGGGTATTCCAACAAGATAATCGGTAATAACTACGCCGTTATTTATAAATAACTTATACTTGTCGTTTTCTTCATCCAATTGCTTTCCGTTATGGGGCCCACACAAGGCTGCGCAATCGTACGAATATTCCCCTACAGTAAGAATATTCCACGACCAAACGAATATTCTCCGATAAAAATGAATATTTAATAACCACTTGCTTATTTAAAATATTTGCGCATTTTACCCATAACTAACCACATTAATCAAATCAACCCTCACTATTTCAAAATAATAAATAGAGGAAATTAAATTTTATTTATAATAAGTTGGGGTCTTACAACCTCCCCTCCTTATGAAATTTCGTCCTCGAAATTAACATACGTACCTGGTGTTTCGAAAAGATGAGGATACCTCGCTTTCATTTCCGTTTCCAACTCCCAGGTCATTTCCTCAATAGCATGTGTAAAACCCCAACTTTTTGAATAAAGATGAATTTTCTATAAATATTATTTTTGAATATTATGGAGTGAAATTGATATAATGTTATAGTTGTGGGTAATATTTATAAATTTTGCAAAGTACGCAAGTTGTTATATAATATTCGATTGGTCGAGGAATATTCATTTTAACGGGGAATATTCGTACAACGGCACAATCATTGGTGGACCCCACAACGACATTATTGTTGGATTGAGAAAACGACAAAAATACTTTATGAAAATAACGGCGAAAGTTTTACCGTTAACTGTTGAAACGCCCGGTGTTAAAAGTACAGTAATACGCGTGGTTGCATAGTAGCACACGATATTAATTATTGATGCTTACGTGATAAGTCACTCAGTTTTGTTGGTATTATTAATGTAATAATACAGAAAAAAAATTTATATAAAACAGAATACTTTTATAAAGTTATTCTATAAATAGAATATATATTATATTCTATTATGCATAGTGTTGCATAAGTATCGCATAGTATTTTGCATAGTAAAATCATTTTATATAAAATGTAATACTTTTATAAAGTTATCATTTTATTAGACAATAATTATAATATATTATATTTTATTATGCATAGTGTTTGTATAGTGCCATCATAGTATCTACATAATAAAATCTTTTATAAAGTTATTCGTTTTATTAGATTATAAATAGAATATATTATATTTTATTTAAAAGATTTTGCTTTAAATATGGACCGTCGATTAAAGTAAATCAATCTAGACTGATTTCATGAGTTAGTTACTACGTTGATCCATTTTTCTATAAATAGAAGCTCATTCCTTCATTATTTTCTTACAAATTCCTTTGAAACTCTAGAGAGAAACTATAGAGAGAAAGAAGAAAGTATTCGCTTACTTCACTATTTATATATCCAAGACTCTTCTTCTTAAGGTAGGAAATATTATTTGTTGTACTCGTAGTAAAGGGTGTTATTCTTTTTGTATTCATGAAGAGAACTTATGTTATTCCATTCTTTATTATTACATTGGAATAACTTTGTATCTGTGAGGATACCCTATACTTGGTGAAATTCTTACGTTATTCCATTCTTTATTATTGCATTGGAATAACTTTGATATCGAAGCTACCCTATACTTGGTGAAATCCTTCATAATTCCGTCATTATTATTACATTTGGAATATCATATCATGTGTTTTACGTGGGACCGATTCCGTCTTTATTATTCATTGGAATATCCTATTCATGCGTTTTTACGTGGGACTGGTTCCGATCTTTATTATTATTACATTTGAATATCCACATTCGTGCGCGTTTTACGTGGGACTGATTCCATCCTTATTAGCATTCTCTTGGAATAACTTTCGTCATGGCAAGTACCGCATGCATGGTGATTTGTTGTTATTCCATTCTTTATTATTCGTTGGAACATCCCGCTTGCAATTTAATTTCGCCTCGACCGGTTCCGTTATTTAGTATTCTCATTGGAATTACTCGTCATGCAAGTACCGCATGCATGGTGATTTCTTTTGTTATTCCATTCTTTATTATACTCAGTTGGTTAAAGTTTTGACTTCTATACTCCATGAAATTAGTGAAATATCCTTGATATTTGCGCTTCATCTAGTATCTTTTCATGGAAATATTCTTCTGAACATTCTTGAATTTTACTCTACAAAGCAGTATCATGTTGACAATTTGGACGTTATTGGTTCATGGATAAATTAATTCTTGAACTTGTTTTTATTGAATTCTTATATCATTGTCATCATCCTCATGTTTATATTATGTTAAAAGTCATCTGTGGCTAAGATGTGAGACTAGAACTAGGAGGGGAGAGACGGGGAATTCCTTCGCTAGTATGACCTATTTAAATTTATTTTGTATTTAAATTAGTTGGTCAGAGTTTAGAGATAATATGTTACATGTCAACTAACCCTTATTTTGTGGCAGTATCTGAAAATGACATCCGAGAATGTTGAGAATAGCAATGGAGCACAATAGACCGTTGAGTCTTCACATATTAATAATTAGGATAATGTGCATCAGGAAGGCGACAATCCTCATGCAAACAACAACACGGACCAAATGATGAATGATGGATTGTTCAGAGGCTTTATGCAATTCATGCAACATCAGGTGAGAGCGGCTCCTGTCCAAAATGTAGGTGGAAATACTGGAAACTCTCGGACGGTCACCGCTAAACAGTTCAAGGAGCTGGGACCACCGGAGTTTATTGGAGAGCTAAAACCACTTAAGGCGGAAGCATGGATAAAGCAGATCACCAAGATATTTGATGTCTTGGGATGCTCCGAGGAGCAAAAGGTCCCCTTCGCCACCTTCATATTGCGTGAAGAGCGCAGACATGGTGGGAATCAGAAACGACCAAATTACTTAACGCACTCAAGATGTCTTGGGAAATGTTCCAAGAGCTATTCAACAACAAGTACTTTCCCGAGAGTATTCCTCACATGAAAGAGGTGGAGTTTATCAAGTTGGAACAAAACAATATGACCGTGTTGCAATACGAGGCTAAATTTGCGGAGTTATCCTGGTTTGCATCCCATTTGGTCGATAACGAGGAGCGAATGACGCGAATATTTTTAAGAGGTTTAAAACCGGAGATACGTCAATATCTTATTTCTCATAAACTGTGTTTGTACTCAGATGCTGTAAATAGGGTTCAGTTATTGGAGTGCGGTAACGAGTCGACGTAACTAAGAGAAAACAGCCGGCAGCATGAAAATACCAGTGGTATCAGTCATCGAAGCGGTGACAACAAACGTGGAGGGAATCAATATGCCAGAAATGGTAACCACTTCGGTGGTAATCATGGCCAAGACAATAAAATAGACATTTCAAGAAAAGGAGATTCAACAATGATGAAAAGACGTCAGCACCAGCAACTGTGGTTAAGGAAGGAGAACAACCACCTATTATATGCTTCAAATACGGAGGGGAGGGACATATCAGTCCAAACTGTGCGATGCCATCCAAAGCGTGTTATAATTGTGGAAGAGAAGGTCACCTAGCCCGATTTTGTCGTTCACTGAAGACAAGTTCAGCTAGGATGGAGGCACCAAAGGCCGTCCCAGAAAAGTCAAAGCCGGTGGTGCAAGGGAGAGCATTTATCGTGACCTCCCAGAAAGCAAGGAACCCGAATGAGGTCATCACGGGTAAGCTTATCATAAACTCTAGCGAAGTCTATACCTTATTTGATACCGGTTCTACCCATTCTTTTATTTCTCCTACTTGCGCTCAACGATTAAATTTGACTCCGGAGAAATTAGACTTTGACTTATCTGTGGAAACTCCGTTGGGAGAAACCTTCATTACATCCACTGTTTATAAGTCTTGTTTGGTTCAAATCGGTACCCTTACATTACCTGTCGATCTTATTTCATTGAAAATACTTGCATTTGATGTGATTCTAGGGATTGATTGGTTAACTACTCATCATGCAAAAATTGATAATTTTTGTAATGTTGGTAGCTTTCATATTCCTAACCTACCTATTATGCGAATTCAAGCAACCAAACCATTAAAATCAATCACAGTAATCTCAAGCAATAAAGCTATTCGTTTATTGAAAAACAGATGTCAATCTTTCTTAGCTCATGTCACGGATCTAAACAAAAATACTTCAGTTTTGAATAATATTTCTATTGTTAATGAATTTCCTGACATATTCCCTGAAGAACTTCCTGGCCTACCCCCAGAGCGTGAAATTAAATTTTGTATCGACCTTGAACCCGGTACAAAACTCATTTCCAAAGCCCCATATCAAATGGCTCCTATTGAACTTCAAGAGTTAAAGACTCAACTGCAGGAATTGCTAGACATTGGCTTTATTCGTCCTAGTACTTCTCCTTGGGGTGCTCCTGTTCTATTCGTGAAGAAGAAAGATGGGAGTATGCGACTTTGTATTGATTATCGGGAGTTGAATCATGTCACCATCAAAAATAGGTACCCATTGCCACGTATTGATGACCTGTTTGACGACCAACATTAAGGAGCCAAATTCTTTGCAAAGATTGATCTTCGTTCCGGATATCACCAATTGAAGATTAGAACCGATGACATTCCAAAGACGGCTTTCAGAACTCGGTACGGGCATTATGAATTCCTAGTCATGTCCTTTGGATTGACTAATGCTCCTGCTGCCTTCATGGATATGATGAAACGAGTATTCAAGGAATATTTGGATCACGTTGTGGTTGTTTTTATTGATGACATCCTTATTTATTCCAAAAGCCGTGAAGATCATGAGCAACACTTAAGGCTGATACTCCAAAAGCTTCGTGAATACAAGCTTTATGCCAAGTTGAAGAAATGTGAGTTCTGGCTTGAGGAAGTAGCATTCATTAGGCACGTGGTATCAAGTCATGGAATATCTGTTGACCCAAAGAAAGATTGAAGCTATTCAAAGTGGGGAGCAACCTAAATCGAATGATCAAGTATCACGTAGCTTTCTAAAGCTTAGCTTGTTATTATCGGAGATTCGTAGAAGGGTTTTCTCAAATCGCTACTCCACTAAATCAGCTGACTCGGAAAGATACAAAGTTCGGTTAGAGCGAGGAATGTGAGAAGAGTTTTCAAGAACTCAAGAGGAGACTCATTTCGGCACATGTTCTAACAATACCATCTGGTTTGGAGGGATATGTCATCTACAGTGATGCTTCGGGCAAAGGGTTAGGATGTGTTCTCATGCAACATGGGAAAGTCATAGCCTATGCCTCACGACAACTCAAAGTATATGAGAGGAATTATCCCACTCATGATCTAGAGTTGGCAATTGTTGTCTTCGCACTAAAGATTTGGAGGCATTACTTGTATGGGAAAAAAGTGGAGATCTTTAGGGATCATAAAAGCCTCAAGTATTTCTTCACTCAAAAGGAACTCAACATGTGACAACGACGTTGGCTTGAATTGTTGAAAGATTATGATCATACCATCCAATACCATCCTAGAAAAGCGAATGTGGTAGCTGACGCATTGAGTAGAAGATCATATGCAAGTACGAGTACGATATTGTCAACATAAAGGCCCATTTTGTGTGACTTGCAAAGGATGGAGATAGAGTTAAAAACTTCAGGGACCCATGTGATGATGGCAAATATACGAGTAGTACCGACTTTAATTAATAAAGTTAATGCTGCTCAAGCTATGACCTGGAGCTGATGCGTATGAGGAAGAAAGTGCAAGAAGGTGCTATACCAGAAGCAAGAATCGATGGAGAAGGAATACTTCGAGTCAACTCCAGACTTTGTGTTCCTAACGACCCTGATTTAAAGTATAAAATCATGATGGAGGCGCACAACACACCGTTTGTAATCCATCCTCGGAGTACCAAAATGTATCATGATCTTCGACATATATTTTGGTGTGGCAATATGAGGATAGAGATAGCGTTGTTTATCTTAAGGTGTCTAACGTGTCAACGAGTCAAGGCGGAGCATCAAGTACCAAAAGGTCCATTGCTACCACTTGAAATTCCAGAATGGAAGTGGGAGAACATTACCATGGATTTCGTTATCGGTCTTCCTAAGGTTTCTCAAGGTATAGATGCGATTTGGGTCATTGTTGATAGATTGACTAAGTCTGCTCATTTCTTACCGATACGAGAAACTTATACACTTGAAAGTCTTGCTCGTATATACATAAACGAGATTGTAAGACTGCATGGTATGCCACTATCCATAGTTTCTAATCGAGACCCAAGATTCACTTCACGATTTTGGGTTAGTTTGCAAAAAGCTATAGGCACAGATTTACGATTTAGCTCGGCATATCATCCTCAGATGGACGGACAGCGGAGAGGACTATTCAAACTCTTAAAGATCTATTAAGACTCTGTGTCCTTGATTTCAAGGAAAGTTGGGACGAGTTCTTACCATTGGTGGAGTTTTCCTACAACAACAGTTATCAAGCAAGTATTGGCATGGCTCCATTCGAAGCGTTGTATGGAAGAAAGTGTCGTTCTCCAGTATGCTGGGATGAGGTGGGTGAAGCAACGTTGTTGGGACCGGAGTTGGTACGTATGACTACGGAAAAGATTCAAACGATCCGAAAATGTATAAAAACCTCACAAGATCGACAAAAGAGTTATGATGATCTTCATCGAAAGGATGTGGAATTCGATATAGGAGATCATGTGTTGTTACGAGTTGCTCCGTGGAAAGGAGTTACGAGATTTTGAAAGAGAGGAGAGCTTAATCCTCGATTCATTGGCCCATTTTTAATCCTTGATCGAGTAGGAACTATGGCCTATAGACTCGCTTTACCGCTAAGTATGTCTCGTGTTCATAACGTTTTTCACATATCCATGTTACGTAAATATGTGGAAGACCCGAACCACATTATTGAGTTAGAACCGGACGAAATAGCAGAAGATTTGACATATGAAGAGGTTCCTATTCAAATCTTGGATAAGAAGGAATATATTCTACGCTCCAAGGTTATACCTCAAGTTAAAGTTTTGTGGAGAAACCACGATGTTGAGGAAATGACTTGGGAGTTAGAATCTGAAATGAAATCAAGGTATCCTTACCTCTTCAATATACCAGGTACGTACCCTCATTTCGAGGGCAAAATTTAATAAGAAGGGGAGATTGTAAAACCCCAACTTTTTGAATAAAGATGAATTTTCTATAAATATTATTTTTGAATATTATGGAGTAAAATTGATATAATGTTATAGTTGTGGGTAATATTTATAAATTTTACAAAGTACGCAAGTTGTTATATAATATTCGATTGGTCTGGGAATATTCGTTTCTTTGGGATATTCGTACAAGCGGCACAATCATTGGTGGACCCCATTAACGGAATTATTGTCGGATTGAGAAACGACAAAAAATACTTTATGAAAATAACGACGGAAGTTTTACTGTTAACTGTTGAAACACCCTTGTTAAAAGTACAATAATATCTGGCGTGGTTGCATAGTAGCATACCAGATTAATTATTGATGATTACGTGATAAGTCACTCGGCTTTTGTTGGTATTATTAATGTAATAATACGTAAAATCTTTTATATAAAATATAATACTTTTATAAAGTTATTCTATAAATAGAATATATTATATTCTTTTATGCATAGTGTTGCATAGTGTCTGCATAGTGTTTTGCATAGTAAAATCTTTTTATATAAAACAAAATACTTTTATAAAGTTATTTGTTTTATTAGACAATAATTAGAATATATTATATTTTATTATGCATAGTGTTTGCAAGTGCCAACATAGTGTTTGTATAGTAAAATCTTTTATAAAGTTATTCGTTTTATTAGATTATAAATAGAATATATTTTTTTTTATTTAAAAGATTTTTCTTTAAATGTGGACCGTCAGATTAAAGTAAATCAATCTAGACCGTTCATGAGTTAGTTACTATGCAGTCCATTTTTCTATAAATAGAAGCTCATTCCTTCATTATTTTCTTACGAATTCACTGAAACTCTAGAAAGATAAACTATAGAGAGAAAGAAGAAAGTATTCAGCTACTTCACTACTTATATATCCAGTACTCTTCTTCTTAAGGTAGGGAATATTATTTGTTGTACTCGTAAGGGGTGTTATTCTTTTGTATTCATGAAGAGAACTTATGTTATTTCATTCTTTATTATTCTGTTGGAATAACCTGTATACGCGGGATACCCTATACTTGGTGAAATTCTTCTATTATTCCATTCTTTATTATTCTGTTGGAATAACCTGTATACATGGGCTACCCTATACTTGGTGAAATCCTTCTATTATTCCGTCTTTATTATTCTTGGTTGAATATCACATCATGCGTTTTTACTTTGGGATTCGATTCATCTTTATTATTCGTTGAAATATCACATGCATGCATTTTATCTTTGGGACTGGTTTAAATCTTTTATTATTATTCGTTGGAATATCTTATCTGTATGTTTTTACGGACTTGATTTAAATCCTTATTAGTATTACTCGTTAGAATAACATGTCTATCATAAGTACCGCATGCATGGTGATTTTGTTGTTATTCCATTCTTTATTATTCTGTTGGAACATCTTGTCGGTCTTGTAATTTACTTTGACTGGTTCCGTTATTTAGTATTTTGTTGGAATAACTTTATGCTAAGCAACCGCATGCATGGTGATTTCTTTTATTATTCCATTCTTTATTATACTCAAATTGGTTAAATTTTTGACTTCTATACTCCATGAAATTAGTGGAATATCCTTGATATTTGCGCTTCATCCAAAGATCTTTTCATGGAAATATTCTTCTTCGAGCATTCTTGAATTTTACTCTACAAAGTAGTATCATGTTGACAATTTGGACATTATTAGTTCCTGGATAAATTAATTCTTGAACTTGTTTTATTGAATTTTTATATCATTCTCGTCATCCTCATGTTTATATTTTTTTAAAGTCATCTATGGCCTGTAGTGCATAAATGGACTTGGTATGATTATGACCAGGGATTATTCGGTGTAATCATGACCGTAATGTTACAAATGATGTGGTAAAAGTTCTCATTGGTCCGTAGTGCATTGATGGATAGTTGTTGGCATGATCATGACCATTAATGAATACACAAATATTCTTTGCCTGTAGTGCATGGATAATTGTGGTCATGATACTAAAGAATATCCTTGGTCAGAAAGTGTGAGGGTGATTCGATGATGTGGATTATTTATTAAGTTGAGTTCAAATGATAAAAGTGATGAAAACCTTTTAAATCATAAAAGATAGTAGATTTTATGCTCTATTTGACTCTTTTAATTGATTGCTTGTCCTGCTGCAGTTAAACTTGATGTTTGTTATATTGTATCAGTTTAACACTGTTTAAGGCTAATGATAATTTATTCTGCATTATCTTAGTCATAATATTTCTTATTGGGCTAGTTGAGCTCACCTTTCTTTCACTATTCTCTCTGTGAAATGAGAACGAATGGGATAAGCTCGGGAGCGGAGTGATGGTGGGATGATAGTATTAGCTAGTAGTCCTCACTATTCTGTTAAATAGTGTGACAATAAATGTAATGAGGACTCATTCTGAGAGTGGATATTGTCTAGAAGACAGTATTTGTATTTAAACTCACATCTCTCTTGTTGTATAATTAAGATTGTATTTATGTTCTGTACCATGTATTTGGCGACTCAGAATAGGTGATGTATTCCTATTTTGGGGGCGTCACAGCATGGTTTCTCCACAAAACTTTAACTTGTGGTATGACCTTCGTGTGTAGGACATGCTCCTTCCTATCCAAAATCTTGATAGGTATCTCTTCATACGTTAAATCTTCGGCTATCTCGTCCGGTTCTAACTCAATAATGTGGTTCGGGTCTTTCACATATTTACGAAGCACAGATATATGAAAAACATTATGAACACGAGACATACTTGGAGGTAACGCGAGTCTATAGGCCACATTTCCTACTCGATCAAGAATCTGAAATGGACCAATAAATCATGGATTGAGCTTTCCTCTCTTCCCGAATCTTGTAACTCCTTTCCATGGAGCAACACGCAGTAATACATGATCCCCAATACTAAATTCCACGTCCTTTCGATGAAGATCTGCATAACTCTTTTTGTCGATCCCGTCTTGCTTTTGTATCGTTGTCGAATCATTTGGATCTTTTCTATAGTCATATGTACCAACTCGGGTCCCAACAATGTTGCTTCACCCTCCTCATCCCAACATATTGGAGAGCGACAATTTCGTCCATACAATGCTTCAAATGGAGCCACACCTATACTTGTCTGATAACTGTTGTTGTAGGAGAATTCCACCAATGGTAAATACTTATCCCAACTGCCTTTGAAGTGTAGGACACAGAGTCTTAATAGATCTTCAAGAGTTTGAATTGTCCTCTCTAATTGTCCGTCCGTTTGAGGATGGTATGCCGAACTGAACCGTAAATCCGTGCTCATAGCTTTTTACAAGCTAACCCAAAATCTTGAAGTGAATCTTGGGTCACGATCCGAAACTATGGATACTGGCATGCCATGCAGCCTCACAATCTCATTCACGTACATACTAGCAAGACGTTCAAGGGAATAAGTCTCCCATATCGACAAGAAATGAGAAGACTCGGTTAATCTATCAACAATAACCCAAATAGCATTTATGCCTTGAGAAACCGTGGGAAGACCCGTAACAAAATCCATGATAATGTGTTCCCACTTCCATTTCGGAATCACAAGTGGTTGCAACGAACCCTTAGGTACTTGATGCTCCGCCTTTACACGTTGACAAGTTAAACACCTCGAGATAAACTTTGCAATCTCTCTCTTCATATTATTCCACCAAAATTTATGTCAAAGATCACGATACATTTTGGTACTTCCAGGATGGATTGCAAATGGTGTATTGTGTGCCTCCATCATGATCTTGTACTTCAAATCAGAATCATTAGGAACACAAAGTCTGGAGTGGACTCGAAGTATTCCTTCTTCATCGATTCTTGCTTCGAATAGCACCTTCTTGCACTTTCTTCTTCATACGCATCACTTCAAGATTCGTGACTTGAGCAACTTTAACTTTTCGATTAAAGTTGGTTCTATACGTATACTTGACATCATTGCATGGGTCCCCGAGTCTTGAATTCTATCTTCATCTTTTGTAAATCACACAAAATAGGCCTTTGTGTTAACAACATCGCACTTGCCTCAAGATATGATCTTTACTCAACGCAACGCGTCACTACCACGTTCGCTTTTCCGGGATGGTATTGAATAGTGTGGTCGTAGTCTTTCAACAGCTCAAGCCAACGTCATTGCCGCATGTTGAGTTCCTTTTGGGTGAAGAAATATTTGAGGCTTTTATGGTCTGAATATATCTACACTTTCTCCCCATATAGATAGTGCCTCCAAATCTTTAGCTGAAACGATCGTTGCTAACTCTAGATCATGGTAGTAGGATAATTCCTCTCATATTCTTTAAGTTGTCATGAGGCATAAAGGCTATGACTTTCCCACGTTGCATGAGAACACATCCTAACCCTTTGCCTCGAAGCATCGTTGTAGATAACAAATCCATCCGAACCGGATGGTATTATCAAAACAAAATAAATGAGTCTCCTCTTGAGATCTTGAAACTCTTATCGCATTCCTCGCTCCATACTGCAATTTTGTATCTTTACGAGTCATCTGAGTTAAAGGAGTAGTGATTCGAGAAAATCCTTCCACAAATCTCCGATAATAACCAGCTAAGCCCAAAAAGCTATGTACTTCGGTCACCGATTTCGGTTGCTCCCAACTTTGTATTGCTTCAATCTTCACCGGGTCAACAGATACTCCATGTTTTGACACCACGTGCCCAAGGAATGCTACTTCCTCAAGCCAGAACTCGCATTTCTTCAGCTTGGCATATAACTTGTTATCACGAAGCCTTTGCGATTACCCGACTTCAAATGGTGCTCATGATCTTCACGGCTTTTGGAATATATGAGGATGTCATCAATAAAGACAACAACGAACTGATCCAAATAATCCTTGAATACTCGGTTCATCATATCCATAAAAGCCACAGGAGCATTAGTTAATCCAAAAGACATGATTAGGAATTCATAATGCTCGTACCGAGTTTTGAAAGCAGTCTTCGGAATATCCTCAGTTTTAACCTTCAACTGATGATATCCAGAACGAAGATCGATCTTTGAAAAGAATTGTGCTCCTTGCAACTAGTCAAACAGGTCATCAATACGAGGTAGCGGATACCTATTCTTGATGGTAACATGGTTTAATTCCCGGTAATCAATACAAAGTCGCATACTCTCATCTTTCTTCTTTACGAATAAAACAGGAGCACCCCAAGGAGATGTACTAGGACGAATGAAACCGATGTCCAACAACTCCTGTAGTTGGACCTTTAACTCCTGAAGTTCAATAGGAGCCATTCGATATGGGGTTTTAGAAATGGGCTTTGTACCAGGTTCAAGATCAATAAAGAATTCAACTTCATATTCCGAGGGTAGGCGGGAAGTTCTTTGAAATACGCCGGAAAGTCAATAACAACAGAATATTATTCAAATATGGCGTGTCTTTATTCAAATCCATAACATGGGCTAAGAAAGCTTGACATCCATTTTTAATAAACGAATGGCTTTATGAAGCGATATAACGGTGATTGATTTTAATGGCTTAGTTGCTTGAATTCGAACAACAGGTTGATTAGGAACATGAAAACTAACAACCTTACAAAAACAATCAATTTTGGCATGATGAGTAGTTAACCAATCAATCCCTAAAATCACGTCAAATGCAAGTATATTTAAAGAGATAAGGTCAATAGGTAAGGTGATGGTGCCAACTTGGATCAAACAAGATTTATAAATAGTGGATGTGATGAAAGTTTCTCCTAACGAAGTCTCCACAGATAAATCGTCTAATTTCTCCGGAGTCAAGTTTAAACGTTGAGCACAAGCAGGAGAAATAAATGAATGGGTAGCACCGGTATCTAGTAAGGTATAAACTTCGCATGAATTTATGATTAGCTTACCCGTGATCACCTCGTTTGGGTTCCTCGCATGTTGACCAGTCAATACAAACGCTCTTCCAGGAACCGTTAACTTTGACTTTTCTGGGACAGCCTTTTGAGTCACCATCCCCGCTGGACATGGTTTCGCTATAGTACAATCTCGAGCGATATGTCCTTCCTTTCCACAATTATAGCATACTTTGAACTGTTGTGGACAATTTGGGCTGATATGTCCTTCTTTTCCACATTTATAGCATATGACCGGTGGTCGTTCTCCTCCCTTAAAACCGATTCTTGTCTGCTGCCGACGCGTCTTCATGATGTCATTGTTGAATCTCTCTTTTAAAATCTCCCCCAACTCGCTTCGCTATTTTCATGGCCACGATTACCACCAAAGTGGTTGTCGCTCTTGTCCGTATTTTTCTTTCTCCGCTGGTTATCGTTGTTCTGATGACTGTTGTCACCGGTATGATATTGGTTGTGGTCCCTCGGTTGACTGTACTCGTTATCTCACTCTAATAATTGAGCCCTGTTGACAACATCTGAATAGAGAGAAAATTTATGAGAAATGAGATATTGACGTATGCCGGGTTTCAAACCTCTCAGAAACATCTGCGTCATACGTTCCTCATTCTCCACCAAATGAGGTGCAAACCTGGACAAATCTGCAAACTTCGCCTCGTACTAGGACACCATCATGTTATTCTACTCCAATCTAATAAACTCTACCTCCTTCATATGACGAATACTTTCAGGAAAGTACTTGTCATTGAATAGTTTCTGAAATGTCTCCCAAGATATCTTTGAAAAGTTTGGATGGGTACGCTTCACAGACTCCCACCAAGAGATTCCGCCCCGCCACGGAACATAAAGGTAGCGAATGGAACCTTCTATTCCTCCGTGCATCCCAAGACATCGAATATCTTGGTAATTTGTTTAACCCACGTCTCTGCCTTGATCGGATCCGACTTTCCAATAAATTCTGGTGGTCCCAACTCTTTGAACTGCTTGGCTGTGACAAACCGTGAATTGCTATCATTTCCTCCGTATTTTAAACACAAGTCTCCTCTAAATCGATTTTTGCATGAACCGCAAAACCTTCTAAATATCCCATCGTTCATCATCTGCTCAATGGTGTTGTTCACAAGAGGAACATTGCCCGCTTGTTGCACGTTCTCCTCGTTGGTGAGTACAGGTGTCTCCACGGTCTCATTTACTCTCCATCATTAGCGGTCTCATTCGACATTCTCAAATCATCGCCATAAAACAAGGGTTAATTTAACAAATTAACATATCACATAATACCCCTATATTATGACCGACCAACAAATAAGCTTAGGTAGGACACACTAGCGAAGGATTTACTCATCTCTCCCTCCTAGTTCTATTCCCGATCTCCGCATGAGAGATCATATCCCTCACGCCTCGATATAATCATGACGCCTCAAAATAGGTATACATCACCCATTCGAAAGTCGTCAAAAATACATAATATGAAACAACTACAACTTTATTAATACAACATAAAAAGCGTGAGTTTAAATACAAATATTGTCATCTAGACAATATCCACACTCAAATAAGTCCTCATTATAATTATTGATACATTATTTTACAAAATGGTGAGGACTACTAAAGCGACTTTTCTAGAACCTTCATTCCATATCCCGACTAAGTACTTTCGCTACATTCTCGCCTCACGAGAAGAAAAATGGAACAAAAAGGAAAAGGGTGAGCTCAACTAGCCCCCAAGAAGAATATTATGACTAAGATAACATAGAACAAATTATCGTTAGTCTTCAACAGGGAAAAATCTAATAAAATACAATAGACAACCAGTTTTAAATCAATCTTCGCAGCGGAAATAATAATTCATTAGAAGAGTTAAGTAGAGAATGCAAACTACTATCTTCTATATATGAATTTAAAAGTTCATCGTCGATATTTTATCCCTATAACATCAATCAATATATATCTGGAATTAAATATTTATCTTTGCACTACAGGCCAAAGATATTCATCAGTTGGTCATGTTCATCTAAATACTTATTCATCTTTACACTACGGGCCAAAGATATTCATCAGAAAATCATTCATCTTAGCACTACATGCCAAAGATATTCAGTAATATCATCATTTAGGACTGAGGATGATGAAAAATATTTTAAGGGAAACGAATCCAGTGAAACAAAAGAATAAATATTAAGGATTCGTATTTCAGCTATTCCGTGTCCAAAAATACCTCTTAAATAATCATAGTGGAGTAAAATTCAAGAATGATCAAAACATGGATACAATCAAAGCTAGTATCCATAATAGATATTTTGGACAAAAATTTAAAATTTTATTTTTCTGTGAATAGTGCCGTATACGTGAATAGTAACCCCGACACTAAAAGACAAGAATTTCATAAGAAAAATACTCACAATATTCCGGCATAATGATATTGAAAGAATTAATATCATTTTTAAAAAAAATAATATCCCTTACCTCGTAAAGACAATACTTCTAGTTGAAACACCGGATATAGGCTATGACTTGAACTTGCACCGTATAGCAACACTCAAAGTATTAAAATACTCACAAGAATACACTCAATATATCGAGAGAGAAAGAGAGAGAAAACTTCAATTTCTGGTCTGATTTTCAATTCTGACCTAAGCACCCTATTTATAGGAAAATGCTTAGAACACCAAAGCAGAAAATTTAATATAATATTAATATATTACATATAAATTCCTACGCACGCATTTTAGGATCTGAATTCAGCCATTCTTGACAACAAATAAGCCCACCAAACATATCAAAAACGTTTTTCTTTTAAAACAAATTTAAAACTTAAAAAAATAATTATTTCGGAACTTCAGAACTTCAATAATTCACAATAAATAGCCTTTCTATTAGAAAAATTCGAACCTCGTGTCTTTTTCATAGGAAATTTCATTCTCTACAACTTTGCAGAAGAAAGTTTTTCCAAATTCCAAACAGAAATTGACCGAAATCCACAAACGGACTATTTTACAGGCTATAATTAAATTTCAGTCAAGAAATGGGGTTCACCGACACACAAAACATTTATCATTTATTGAGCAAAAATACTCTTCCTCCTCATATACTCATATATCCCACATTCATTGTAAAAATATCACCATTATTATATTATAATAATATAATAAAATATTATTTTATCTGAAAAGATAAAATATCAATTTTTAACAATTGTCACTTTAAAAATTTTCTCCATCTATATCCACATAAAATGAATATTTTCCTCATCATATAAATCAATAATTAATTATTCACAAATAATATTATGAGAATCACAATATTGTGAACCAGTAGTTCCATGAAAGAGGGGCTTTCAATAAGAATTTCTCCTTCAAGCGGTGCGCGCAATTAGGTGACCAAACCTCTTCTTAGACAGAACTTTCTAGGCATTGCCAGTAATGTTATCTAATAATATTATTCAGATAATATGAATTATTGCTTCGATAATAGAAAATACTGTGTAGTGACAATTATTGAAACAATAGTAATATAAAATATCAACGTAGCAATTATTGAATCAATAAAATAAAATACTGAACAGTAATTACTGTAACAATTATTGAGTAGTGTCTTCTTACGTAAGAATCAATAATTGGTGCAATAATTGGTGTCTTTATTATTGCAACAACGCGTATTATTGTATATTAACCCACGGGTATGCCAACAAGATTAATATGTAATAACTACGCCGTTATTTATAAACAACTTATACTTGTCATTTTCTTCATCCAATCGCTTTCAGTTATGGGGCCCACATTAAGGTCAAGGTAAATGCATTTAATATTTCGCTTACAAGAATATTCCACGACCAAACGAATATTCTCTCGATAAAAATGAATATTTAATAACCACTTGCTTATTTAAAATATTTTAGCATTTTACCCATAACTAACCACATTAATCAAATCAACCCTTACTATTTCAAAATAATAAATGGAGGATATTAAATTTTATTTATAATAAGTTGGGGTCTTACAATTTGGACATTATTGAATTCTGGATAAATTAAATTATAAATCTTTAAAATTTATCATTTAATTGAATTCTTATATCATTGTCATCATCCTCATGCTTAGATTATGATGAAAGTCATCTTTGGACGGAGTGCATAGATGGACTGTTGATTGGTATGATTATGACCAAGGATAATTCGGTATAATCACGACCCGTAATGTTACAAATGATGTGGTAAAAGTCCTCATTGGCCCGTAGTGCATTGGTGGACAGTTGTTGGCATGATCATGACCATTCGTGATTAGACGAATATCCTTGGCCCGTAGTGCATGGATAATTTGTGGACGTTATACTAATGAATATCCTTGGCCCGTAGTGCATGGATAATTCAGTGATGTGGATTATTTTTTAAGCTGAGTCTCAGCTATAAAAATTTGATGATAAATATTTTAAATCATAGAAGATAGTAGATATCATGCTCTACTTGACTCTTCTAATGGATTGCTTATTCCGTTGCAGTTAAACTTGATGTTTATTATATTTTATCAGTTTAACACTGTTGAAGACTAATGATAATTTATTCTGCATTATCTTAGTCATAATATTTTTTACTAGGCTAGTTGAGCTCACCCTTTTACTTTCATTGTTCTCTTCAGGAAATGCGTACGAGATGGTTGTTTTAGCAGTCCTCACTATTTAGTGTGATAATAAATGTAATGAGGATTGAATTTGAGTTTGGATATTATCTATAAAACAATATTCATGTAAAAACTCTCAGCTGCGTTTTGTTGTATTGTATAAAAGAAGTTTGTATTTGATTTCTGTACCATATATTTGGCGACTCAGAATGGGTGATGTATACCTATTTTGGGGGCATCACATTTGGTATCAATGCTTAGGGATATGATTGTTGGTCAGAAAACTGATCACTAAACACGCGCAAGTATACGCAGTCTAACAAGTAATACAGTGATAAGTAGAATGTCGTGCCCACGAGAAACTATGACTAATATTTACCAAGTACCGACTTTGTATCGCTAAAGTCTTTTTTGAACAGCAGTAAATGGAAGTGTGATTAATCTAATCAAAACTAATTAACAAAGCAAGTAAATGGATAACGAATGGTAATCTAAAGAATTACAAGCTAAGGTCACAACTTCACCCCACACAAGCATTCTGTCGAACACCTGGCGAGCTATGTTTCATCAAACTTGCTACCCTCCTCTCTTTGGTCTTAATGGTCACGACAATTTGTCGACCAAGAACACACAGGTGCTTAAGCACCTCTGTCGAGGTATGCACAAACATATCCTCTCCAGATCCACCCAAAAGGGAATAGAATAGAAAAGAACGTCCAAGCTAGATACAATCCTACACATGTCTATGCGAATTAATCATAACAAAGATTTAAGCATAAGTTCTCAATTAGGTCGCACGTGGCGCACAGAGATATGTCTATTCTACGCATAACTTATGCAATCGAAACCCACAATCACATGCCAATATATTTAGGTGTAAATCTACATTCCTTCTGTCGATATCATGTAAATTACCAAAATCATCACTAATGTCTTAGCGAGAATCATTAAGCACAAATATATTAAACCAAATCATATGGTGCCAACCAAAGAGGTAAGACAGTCAATTTAAATAACAAAGGGTTCCATTATAACTTTAGAGCCAATATTCAGTTCATAGCTATTGAACAAAATACAAGTAGCAATAAAGACAATATTTATAGAATACAAAATTAGATGAAATAAATGGATAAGAGGAAACTATGTCAAAGTCCTTCAATCTCCACGCATTCTGCTCAAATCAAGCTTTCCAATCCGTGTCGCTCATTGCTCTTGTGCTCCAAAGAAATGTCAGACTTCTCCCTAATCTACCTAATCTATATTTACAACAATGAGAAAGAAAGAGAAATTACAGAATAAAACTAATCTAAGCTAAGCTATACTATTCTAAGGTCTCATATGATATAGGTTATGAGATATATGAAATGCAGAGGCTTACTTCTGTTATATACACATCTGCCTCTTCAAGCTAGGTCGAAATCAAGCCTTTAGTGTCTGGACACCGAGGTCGTACCGCAGGTATGCTGATATATACCTATGGGTGTAAAATACGCCACGCGTGTGCAAGAAGGAAAGAACCAGAGCTCGCACTGCAACGCGAGTCCATATAGGATAGTGGTATGCATGGTGTAGTCGAAATGACATCGACCAAGGACCAAAGACGGCGCCACATGAGATTAACATTGGGCATTGGCCTGTACTTCAGTATAGAAAATGACCGTTTTGCCCCTGAATGCTAGAAAACACATGATAAGCCCTGCATTGCATCAATTAAGCACAATAACACTAGGATCATATAAAACCATTTAAAATCTACGAGAACAGGCAACTATTTAAGTCATAAAGTATCCGATTCGCGGGTATAAATTCTACTCATCAATGATCCATGGCTGAGATGTGAGACTAGAACTAAGAGGGGAGAGGCGGGTATTCCTTCGCTAGTATGACCTACCTAAGTTTATTTGTTATTTAATTGGTTGGTCAGAGTATAGGGATAATATGTGGTATGTCAATTAACCCTTGTTTTGTGGCAATGTTTGAAAATGGCATCTGAAAATGTTGAGATAAGCAATGAAGCACATGAGACCGTTGAGTCACCAACAATCAATACCCAGGATAATGTGCATCAGGAAGGCAATAATCCTCAGGTAAATAACAACACCGACCAGATGATGAACGATGGGATGTTCAGAGGCTTTATGCAATTCATACAACATCAGGCGAGAGAGACTCCTGTTCAAAATGTAGGTGAAAACACTGGTAACTCTCTGATGGTCACTGCTAAGCAGTTCAAGGAACTGGGACCACCGGAGTTTGTGGGAAAGCCAGAACCACTAAAGTCAGAGACGTGGATAAAGCAGATCACCAAGATATTTGATGTCTTGGGATGCTCCGAGGAGAAAAAGGTTCCCTTTGCCACCTTCATGTTGAGAGGAGAGGCAGGTTACTGGTGGGAATCAGTAAAACGTACTCAGCCTACCGCGCTCAAAATGTATTAGGAGAAGTTCCAACAACTGTTCAACGACAAGTATTTTTCCCGAAAGTATTCGTCACATGAAGGAGGTGGAGTTCATCAAGCTAGAGCAAAACAATATGACTGTGTCGCAGTACGAAGCTAAGTTTGCCGAGTTGTCCCGATTTGCGTCTTATTTAGTTGATAATGAGGAGAGAATGACGCGGATGTTTCAAAGAGGTTTGAAACCTAAAATACGTCAATATCTCATTTCTCACAAATTTTGTTTGTATTCAGATGTTATAAATAGGACTTAGTTATTGGAGCGCGATAATGAGTCAACCCAACCAAGAGAGAGTAGTCAGCAAAACAATACTACCAATGGTAGCAGTCATCGAAGCGGTGAAAAAAAACGTGGAGGGAATCAACATGCCAGAAATGGTAACCACATCGGTGGTAATCATGGTCAAGACAATAGAAGTGGAAATTTTTTAAGAAGAGGAGATTCAATAATTATGGAAAGACCTCAGCACCAACACCCATTGTTAAAGAAAGAGAATGATCATCGATCGTATGCTACAAATGCAGAGGAGATGGACACATCAGTCTGAACTGTACGCATCAATCCAAAGCGTGTTATAATTGTGGAAGAGAAGGTCACCTAGCCCAATTTTGTCGTACAGTAAAGTCAAGTCCAGCTAGGATGGAGGCACCATAGGCCATCCCAGAGAAATCAAAGTTGGTAGTTCAAGGGAGAGCGTTTGTCATGACCTCCCAAAAAGCGAGAAACCTGAACGAAGTCATCACGGGTAAGCTAATCATAAACTCTAGCGAAATCTATACCTTATTTGATACCGGTTCTATCCATTCTTTTATTTCTCCTACTTCCGCTTAATGTTTAAATTTAACTCCGGAGAAAATAGACTTTGACTTATCTGTTGAAACTCCGTTGGGAGAAACCTTCATTACATCCATTGTTTATAAGTCTTGTTTGATTCATATCGGCAACCGCACGTTACCTGTCGATCTTATCTCTTTGAAAATACTTGCATTCGATGTGATTCTAGGGATTGATTGGTTAACTACTCATCATGCTAAAATTGATTATTTTCGCAAGGTTGTTAGCTTTCATATTCCTAACCAACCTATTATGCGAATTTAAGCAACCAAACCACTAAAGTCAATCACTGTCATATCAAGCCATAAAGCTATTCGTTTATTGAAAAATGGATGTCAAGCTTTCTTAGCCCATGTCACAGATTTAAACAAAAATACGTCAGTTTTGAATGATATTTCTATTGTTAATAAATTTCCTGACGTATTCTCGAAGAACTTCTGGCCTACCCCAGAGCGTGAAATTAAATTTTGTATCTACCTTGAACTCGGTATAAAACCCATTTCCAAAGCCCCATATCAAATGGCTCCTATTGAACTTCAGAAGTTAAAAACCCAACTACAGGAATTGTTAGACATCGATTTTATTCGTCCTAGTACGTCTCCTTGGGGTGCTCCTGTTCTCTTTGTGAAGAAGAAAGATGGGAGTATGTGACTTTGTATTGATTATCGGGAGTTGAACCATGTCACCATAAAAAATAGGTACCCGTTGCCTCGCATTGATGACCTGTTTGACCAGTTGCAAGGTGCCAAATTCTTTTCAAAGATCGATCTTCATTCCGGATATCATCAATTAAAGATTAAAACTGATGACATTCCAAAGACTGCTTTTAGAACTCGGTACAGGCATTACGAATTCATAGTCATGTCTTTTGGATTGACTAATGCTCCTGCTGCCTTCATGGATATGATTAACCGAGTATTCAAGGAATATTTGGATCATTTTGTGGTCGTTTTTATTGATGACATCCTCATATACTCCAAAATTCATGAAGATCATGAGCAACACTTGAGGCTGATACTCCAAAAGCTTCGTGAAAACGAGTTATATACCAAGTTAAAGAAATGCGAGTTCTGGCTTGAGGAAGTAGTATTCCTTGGGCACATGATATCAAATCACGGAATATATGTTGACCCGACAAATATTGAAGCAATTCAAAGCTGGGAGCAACATAAGTCAGCGACCGAAGTACGTAGCTTTCTCGGCTTAACTGGTTATTATCGGAGATTCGTAGAAGGGTTTTCTCGAATCGCTACTCCATTAACTCAGCTGACTCAAAAAGATATAAAATTCGGTTGGAGAGAGGAATGTGAGAAGAGTTTTCAAGAACTCAATAGGAGACTTATTTCAGCACTTGTTCTAACAATATCATCTAGTTAAGAGGGATTTGTCATATACAGTGATGCTTCCGGCAAAGGTTTAGGATGTGTTCTCATGCAACATAGGAAAGTCATAGCCTATGCCTCATGACAACTCAAAGAATATGAGAGGAATTATCCTACTCATGATCTAGAGTTGGCAACTATTATTTTCGCACTTAAAATCTGGAGGCATTACCTGTATGGGGAGAAAGTGGAGATCTATACGGATTATAAAAGCCTCAAATATTTCTTCACCCAAAAAGAACTTAACATGCGACAACGACGTTGGCTCGAGTTGTTGAAAGATTATGATCATACCATTCAATACCATCCTAGAAAAGCGATAT
Source organism: Panax quinquefolius (assembly GCA_020205615.1). Lineage (NCBI taxonomy): Eukaryota > Viridiplantae > Streptophyta > Magnoliopsida > Apiales > Araliaceae > Panax > Panax quinquefolius. Next base: position 112,679,062 of record CM035160.1, on the reverse strand, counting down.
TATGCGGGTAGAACGTAGTAGCTGACGCATTGAGTAGAAGATCATATGCGGGTACGAGTACGATATTGTCAACGCAAAGGCCCATTTTGTATGACTTAGAAAGGATGGAGATAGAGTTAAAGACTCTAGGGACTCACGTGATGATGGCAAATATACGAGTAGAACCGACTTTAATTGATATAGTTAAAGTTGCTCAAGCTATAGACCTGGAGCTGATGCGTATAAAGAAGAAAGTACAAGAAGGTGCTATCCCAGAAGCAAGAATCGATGAAGAAGGAATACTTCAAGTCAACTCCAGACTTGGTGTTCCTAACGACCCTGATTTAATGTATAAGATCATAATGGAAGCGCACAACACATCGTTCAATCCATCTTGGGAGTACCAAAATGTATCGTAATCTTTGACATACATTTTGGTGGAGAAATATGAAAAGAGAGATTGCAGAGTTTATCTCAAGGTGTTTAACGTGTCAACGAGTCAAAGCGGAGCATCAAGTTACAAAAGGTCCATTGCAACCACTTGAAATTCCAGAATGGAAGTGGGAGCACATTACCATGGACTTCGCTACTGGTCTTCCCATGGTTTCTCAAGGCATAGATGCAATTTGGGTCATTGTTGATAGATTGACCAAGTCTGCTCATTTCTTACCTATACGAGAAACTTATTCACTTGAACGTCTTGCTCGTATTTACATAAATGAGATTGTAAGACTGTATGGTATGCCAGTATCTATAGTTTTTGATCGAGACCCAAGATTCACTTCATAATTTTGGGTTAGTTTGCAAAAGGTTATGGGCACGGATTTACGATTTAGTTCGGCATATCATCCTTATACGGACGGGTAGTCGGAGAGAACTATTCAAACTCTTGAAGATCTATTAAGACTCTATGTCCTTGACTTCAAAGAAAGTTAGGACAAGTTATTGCCATTGGTAGAATTTTCCTACAACAACAGTTATCAAGCAAGTATTGGCATGGCTCCATTCGAGGCGTTGTATGGACGCAAGTGTCGTTCTCCAGTATGTTGGGATGAGGTGGGTGAAGCAACGTTGTTGGGACCAGAATTGGTACGCATGACTACGGAGAAGATTCAAATGATCCGACAACGTATAAAGACCTCACAAGATTAACAAAAGAGTTATACTGATCTTCATCGAAAAGACGTATAATTCAATGTTGGAGATCATGTGTTATTACGTGTTTCTCCATGGAAAAAAGTTACAAGATTTGGAAAGAGAGGAAAGCTCAATCCTCAATTCATTGGCCCATTTGAAATCCTTGACCGAGTAGGAACTATGGCCTATAGACTCGACTTACTGCCAAGTATGTCTCGTATTCATAACATTTTCTACATATCTATGTTACGTAAATATGTGAAAGACCCAAACCACATTATTGAATTAGAACCGGACAAGATAGCGGAAGATTTAACGTATGAAGAGGTGTCTGTTAAAATCTTGGATAAGAAGGATAATATTCTACGCTCCAAGGTTATACCTCAAGTCAAAGTTTTGTGGAGAAACCACGATGTTGAGGAAATGACCTGGGAATTAGAATTTGAAATGAAGTCAAGGTATCCTCACCTCTTCGACATACCAGGTATGTACCCTAATTTTGAGGATGAAATTTCATAAGAAGGGGAGGTTGTTAGACCCTAACTTTTATGAATAAAGATTAATTTTTCTCGAAATATATTTTTAAATATTATGGTGTGGATTTGATATAATGTTATAGTTGTGGGTAATATTTATAAATTTTGCAAACTAAGCAAGTTGTTATAAAATATTCGATTGGTCGGCGAATATTCGTATGATGGCACGATCATTGGTGGACCCCACAACAAAAGTATTGTCAGAGTTAGAAAACGACGAAAAATGTCTTTTTTATAAAAATAATGACAAAAGTTTTACCGTTAAACTATTAAACTACCTGGTGGTAAAAAACATACGATGTCTGGCGTGGTTAAGTAGTAGCTACCAGTATTGATTATTGATGCTTATGTGAGAAGTCACTCAGTTACACTCAATTATTGCTACAGTAATTGCTACATAATATCTCTCATATTATTGATTTAATTATTGTCATAGTATCATCTGCATAATATTTTATATTTTTAAATCAATAATTGAGACGACAAAGCTATTCATATTATTATTTGCAATATTGACGATGTCTAGAAAGTTCTACCGAGGAAAGGGGTTTGGTCACCTAATTGCGCGCCAGTAGGGAGAAATCCTTATCGGAAAGCCCCCTCTTTCCTAGGAATGATCTAGTTGTTAAATATTGTGAGTTATAATATTAATAATGAATAAGTTCATGTTGATTAAAGATGAAATTATTGATAAAAATATTTCCATTGTGTTGGGATTATTTGTGTTAATGGAAATCGATATTTATTTCAATAATAATTGATTTCTGGATGTTAAATTGACCAAACGGGAAATTAATCGGATAAATGAGCAATTAATTGCTATTAGTTCACATGCATATAACTATTTGCTCATATGAATGGAACTATTGGTTCACATGCATTACTATTAGGGGAGGTGCAAGATTAATAATACTTGCAGGACTAAATTAAAAATGGAGGAAAAGATGAAGGTACTATACTATAATAATTCGGGCCCCAAAACGTGTAATTATCGAAACTATGTTTTCCTATAAATAGAAGTTCATTCTTCTTTCATTCTCACCAATTCACTAAGACTCATAAGAGCAATTTTAGAGAGAGAAGCTATAGAGAGGAAGAAGAAAAGTATTCTGCTACTTCACTATTCCAGTATCCAGTCTTCTTCTAAGGTAAGGGATATTATTTTTGTTCAGTATTCATAAGGAATAATATTTTTAGACCTGGAAAACATAGCCCAAGCTCATGGTAGGTAAAACTGCTTCGCCACGGGCCCAAGTATGGGTTATAATTTTTTAGCCCAAAAAATTAAGACCTTTTGGCGATCCGGTTTTGGTTAAAACAGTGAAAGTAGGCTTTCATGGTGGCTTTGGCACGCTTAAATGGTCTGTGAATTTTTTTTATATATAAAATATTTCTTATGGATTTTGAGACTTGAACACAAGGCTTATAAGTAAATAAATAAGAGTCTGAATCGTCCTCTATCTCATCTCACACTTTATTGCCAATTACAATAAAATTATCATAAAAAAAGAAATAATATTTGAATTCCATGTTATGCACACACATCTAAAATAAATAATAAGTCTTACAAGTAGAGTTTATTATATACTTATATCCTTCCTACTTTGTTATGAAGATATGAAAATTTCAAACCCATTTCAAGATGAGATATATCCCATCATTTTTTAATGTCACAATTCCTTTTCTTTTTTTTTTAAATTACACGCTATTTAAAAATAATTTATCATATTTTAAATTAATTATAAAGTTGATAACTAATTTTCTTCATATTGCATAATTAAATTCTTTCTGAGAATCAGGACAATAATTTAGGGATAGAAGAACATGCATGAATTTGTATTGGTTTTAATTTGCATGAGTTTGGCAAACCATCCTAAATCCTCGCATGGGATAACGTAATATTGTTTAATCTAAATATGACAGCCACGTGGATCATTGCCCAGGTTAAAGGAATTTTGAAAATTGGTCACCATCAATTACGAATCCAAAATTTTCTGCTAAATAGCCAATAATTAAAGAATAATCTAAAATATGGAGAATTAATTCTTCTAATTTTATCCAATTAAATGTATTTATATATTAATTATATTATTATTTTTAATATTTATTATTATTATTATTTTAAAAAAAGCAAAAAAAAATTAAATGAAAAGACCGGTAGGTAAATACCAACTGAAGCCCCAGGCCTCACATTTCTAAGTTCGATAAAACCCAAAGCCATTTTGGCCTACCCATATACCCTTCCCAGCCTTACTTAAATGCCTTTGTTTGCCGGTCTAAATATTTTTTTCCATACTCTGTAGTATGTGAGTAATATTATTTAAATGCAGTATTCGATTATACCCTCATTTTGTTAAAGTATTGCTTTTATACTCCGTGAAATTAGTAGAAAGTCCTTGAAATTTGCGCTTCATCTAGTATCATTTTACAAGGATATTTTCTGCACGTTCTTGTTAAATTTTAAGCTTTTCATGCTGGAGTACTTTCCATGAGTACTATTCATTTATACGGTACTATTCACAAAGTACTATTCATGAGGCACTATTCACGGGTACTATTTATGAAGTACTATTCACGAGTACTATTCATAAAGTAATATTCATGGGGTACTATTCCCGAAATACTATCCACGGGGTACTATTCACTCGGGTACTATTCACTCGGAGTACTATTCATGACAAAAATTGATTTCTTTTTGGTCCAAATCATTTTTGAATCAATATTATTCTTGAATTTTACTCCACAAAGAAGTATCGTGTTGACAATTTGGACATTATTGAATTCTGGATAAATTAAATTATAAATATTTAAAATTTATCATTTGCTTTCATTTAATTGAATTCTTATATCATTGTCATCATCCTCATGCTTATATTATGATGAAAGTCATCTTTGAGGCTGGAGTGCATAGATGGACTGTTGATTGGTATAATTATGACCAGGGATCATTCGGTATAATCATGACTCGTAATGTTATAAATGATGTGGTAAAAGTCATCATTGGCCCGTAGTGCATTGATGGACAGTTGTTGACATGATCATGACCATTGGTGATTACACGAATATCATTGGCCCGTAGTGCATGGATAATTTGTGGACGTGATACTAATGAATATCCTTGGCCCGTAGTGCATGGATAATTCAGTGATGTGGATTATTTGTTAAGCTGAGTCTCAGCTATAAAGTTGATGATAAACTTTCTAAATCATAGAAGATAGTAGATATCATGCTCTACTTGACTCTTCTAATAGATTGCTTGTTCTGCTGCACTTAAACTTGATGTTTATTATATTTTATCAGTTTAACACTATTGAAGGCTAATTATAATCTATTCTGCATTATCTTAGTCATAATATTTCTTACTGGGCTAGTTGAGCTCACCCTTTTGCTTTCATTGTTCTCTTCAGGAAATGAGAACGTAGCTGGGACTAGTCGGGGAATGGAGTGACGGTCTGAGATGGTTGTTTTAGCATTCCTCAATATTTAGTGTGATAATAAATGTAATGAGAATTGAATTTGAGTTTGGATATTGTCTATGAGATAATATTCGTGTAAAAACTGTAAGACCCCAACTTTTATAAATAAAAATTAATTTTCTATAAATATCATTGTTGAATATTATGGAGTAAATTTGATATAATGTTATAGTTGTGGGTAATATTTATAAATTTTGCAAAGTACGCAAGTTGATATATAATATTCGATTGGTCGGGGAATATTCATTTTAACAGGGAATATTCGTACAACGGCATAATCATTGGTGGACCCCACAACGGAATTATTGTCGGATTGAGAAAACGACAAAAATATTTTATTGAAAATAACGGCGGAAGTTTTACCATTAATATTTTTGAACTATTCGGTAGTAAAAATACAGTAATACAGGAGGTTGCATAGTAGCACACGGTATTGATTATTGATGCTTATGTGATAAGTCACTCAGTTATGTTTTATTGGTATTATTAATGTAATAAAACAGAAAATCTTTTTATATAAAACAAAATACTTATATAAAGTTATTCGTTTTATTAGATTATAAATAGAATATATTATATTTTATTTAAAAGATTTTGCTTTAAATATGGACCATCGATTAAAGTAAATCAATACGGACCGATTCATGAGTTAGTTCTTATGCAGTTCATTTCTCTATAAATAGAAGCTCATTCCTTCATTATTTCTTTTAATTCTTTGAAACTCTAGAGATAAACTATAGAGAGAAAGAAGAAAAGTATTCTCGCTACTTCACTACTCATATATCCAAAGATACTCTTCTTCTTAAGGTAGGGGGTATTATTTCTTTTGTATTCATGAAGAGAACTTACATTATTCCATTCTTTATTATTACTGTTGGAATAACTTTGTATCTGTGAGCTACCCTATACTTGGTGAAATTCTTCTATTATTCCATTCGTTATTATTATGTTGGAATATCTTATTATATGCGTTTTACAGGACTGATTAAAGTCTTTATTATTCTTTGAATATCACATGCATGCGTTTTACTGGGACACGGTTCCATCTTTATTATTATTACTGTTGGAATATCACATGCGTGTGTTTTACAGGACTGGTTAAAATCTTTATTATTCTCATTGGAACATCCCGTCGGTTAATTTACTTTGACTGGTTTCGTTATTTATTATTCTGTTGAAATAACTTGTTTATGCAAAGTACCGAATGCATGGTGATTTTTTTTGTTATTCCATTCTTTATTATACTCAGTTGGTTAAAGTTTTGACTTCTATACTCCATGAAATTAGTGGAATATCCTTGATATTTGCGCTTCATCCAGTATCTTTCCATGGAAATATTCTTCTGAGTATTCTTGAATTTTACTCTACAAAGAAGTATCATGTTGACAATTTCGACGTTATTAGTTCCTAAATAATTCTTGAACTTGTTTTATTGAATTCTTATATCAATTTCATCATCCTCGTGTTTATATTTTTTTGAAAGTCATCTGTGGCCTGTAGTGCATAGATGGACCAGGGATTATTCGGTGTAATCATGACCGTAATGTTACAAATGATGTCGTAAAAGTCCTCATTGGCCCGTAGTGCATTGATGGACAGTTGTTGGCATGATCATGACCATTAATGAATACACAAATATTCTTGGCCCGTAGTGCATGGATAATTGTGGTCGTGATACTAAAGAATATCATTGGTCGTAGTGCAGGGGTGTTTCGATGATGTGGATTATTTATTAAGCTAAGTCCTAGCGATAAAAGTGATGAAAAACCTTTTAAATCATAAAAGATAGTAGATTTTATTCTCTACTTGACTCTTTTAATGGATTGATTGTTCCGCTGCAGTTAAACTTGATGTTTGTTATATTGTATCAGTTTAACACTGTTTAAGGCAAATGATAATTTATTCTGCATTATCTTAGTAATAATATTTCTTCTTTGGGCTAGTTGAGCTCACCCTTTCTTTCACTTTGTTCTCTTGAGAAATGAGAATATATTTGGGACGAGTCTGGGAACGGAGTGATGGACCAGATGATAGTATTAGTAGTCCTCATTATTCTGTTAAATAATGTGATAATAAATGTAATGAGGACTTATTCTGAGAGTGGATATTGTCTAGAAGACAGTATTTGTATTTAAACTCATAGCTCTCTTGTTGTATATTAAAGATTGTATTTGTATTCTGTACCATGTATTTGGCGACTCAGAATAGGTGATGTATACCTATTTTGGGGGCATCACAGTTGGTATCAAAGCTTAGGAATATGATCCTTGGCTAAGATGTGAGACTAGAACTAAGAGGGGAGAGACGGGGAATTCCTTCGCTAGTATGACCTATCTAAGTTTATTTGGTATTTAATTGGTCGGTCAGAGTATATGGATAATATGTTATATGTTAATTAACCTTTGTTTTGTGGCAGTATCTGAAAATGACATCCGAGAATGTTGAGAATAGCAATGGAGCACAGGAGACCGTTGAGTCTCCATAGATCAATAATTAGGATAATGTGCATCAGGTAGGCGACAATCCTTAGGCAAACAACAACACTGACCAGATAACGAACGATGGAATGTTCAGAGGTTTTATCTGATTCATGCAACAATGGAAAGAAGCGGCTCTATCCAAAATGCGGTGGAAACATCGAAACTCTCCTGGACGGTCACCGCTAAGCAGTTCAAGTGGGGACCACCGGAGTTTATTGGAGAGCAAAACCACTTAAGGCGGAAGCATGGATAAAGCGATCGCCAAGATATTTGATGTCTTTGGATGCTCCGAGGAGCAAAAGGTGCCATTTGCCACCTTTATGTTACGAGGAGAGGCAGATTACTGATGGAAATCAGTAAAATGTACTCAACCTGCCGCACTAAAGATGTCTTGGGAGAAGTTCCAAGAACTATTCAACGACAAATACTTTCCCGAAAGTATTCGTCACATGAAAGAGGTAGAGTTCATCAAGTGGAGCGAATAATAACACTGTGTGTTGCGAAGACGAAGCCAAGTTTGCCGAGTTGTCCCGGTTTGCGTCCCACTTAGTTGATAATGAAGAGAGAATGACGCGGATGTTTTTAAGAGGTTTGAAGCCGGAGATACATCAATAGCTTATTTCTCATAAGCTGTGTTTGTATTCAGATGTTGTAAATAGGGCTCAGTTAGTGGAGCACGATAACGAGTCAACGCAACTAAAAGAGAGTAGTCGAAAAAATGATAATACCAGTGAGAGCAGTCATCGAAGCGGTGACAACAAGCGTGGAGGGAATCAACGGGCGAAATGATAACCGCCGGTGGTAATCGGGCCAAAACAATAAGAATGGACATTTCAAGAAGAGGAGATTCAAAATGATGGAAAGAGGCGCAAAGACCAAAGACCATTTGTTAAAGAAGGAAACGACCACCTATCATATGCTTCAAATGCGAAGGGAGGGACACATCGGTCTAAATTGCGCGATGTCAGTCAAAGCATGTTATAATTGTGGAAGAGAAGGTCACTAGGCAGATTTTATCGTTCACCAAAGACAAGTTCAAGCTAGGATGGAGGCACCAAAGATAGTCCGGAAAAGTAATAGCCGATGAGTGCTGAGGAGAGCGTTTGTATTTACCTCCCAAAAAGCAAGGAACCCGAATGAGGTCATCACGGGTAAGCTTATCATAAACTCTAGCGAAGTCTATACCTTATTTGATACCGGTTCTACTCATTCTTTTATTTCTCCTACTTGCGTTCAACGATTAAATTTGACTCCAGAGAAATTAGACTTTGACTTATCTGTAGAAACTCCGTTGGGAGAAACCTTCATTACATCCACTGTTTATAAGTCTTGTTTTGTTCAAATCGGTACCCTCACTTTACCTGTTGATCTTATTTCATTGAAAATACTTGCATTTGATGTGATTCTAGGGACTGATTGGTTAACTACTCATCATGCTAAAATTGATTGTTTTCGTAAGGTTGTTAGCTTTCATATTCCTAATCAACCTATTATGCGAATTCAAGCGACTAAACCATTAAAATCAATTACGGTCATCTCAAGCCATAAAGCTATTCGTTTATTGAAAAACTGATGTCAAGCTTTCTTAGCCCACGTCACAGATCTAAACAAAAATACGTCAATTTTGAATGATATTTCTATTGTTAATAAATTTCCTGACGTATTCCCTGAAGAACTTCCTGGCCTACCCCCATAGCGTGAAATTGAATTTTGTATCGACCTTGAACCCGGTACAAAACCCATTTCTAAAGCCCCATATCGAATGGCTCTATTGAACTTCAAGAGTTAAAGACTCATTGCAAGAATTGTTAGACATTGGCTTTATTCGTTTCTAGTACTTCTCCTTGGGGTGCTCTGTTCTATTCGTGAAGAAGAAAGATGGGAGTATGCGACTTTGTATTGATTATCGGGAGTTGAATCATGTCATCATCAAAAATAAAGGTACCCATTGCCACGTATTGATGACTGTTTGACCCGATTGCAAGGAGCCAAATTCTTTTCAAAGATTGATCTTCGTTCAGGATATCACCAATTGAAGATTAGAACTGATGACATTCCAAAGACGGCTTTCAAAACTCGGTACGGGCATTATGAATTCCTAGTCATGTCCTTTGGATTGACTAATGTTCCTACTGCCTTCATGGATATGATGAACCGAGTATTCAAGGAATATTTGGGTCACTATGTGGTCGTCTTTATTGATGACATCCTCATATATTCCAAAACCCGTGAAGATCATGAACAACACTTGAGGCTGATACTCCAAAAGCTTCATGAATATAAGCTTTATGCCAAGTTAAAGAAATGCGAGTTCTAGCTTAAGGAAGTAGCATTTCTTAGGCACGTGGTATCAAGTCATGGAATATTTGTTGACCCAGCAAAGATTGAAGCTATTCAAAGCTGGGAGCAACCTAAATCAGTGGCCGAAGTACGTAGCTTTCTCGGCTTAGCTGGTTATTATCGGAGATTCGTAGAAGGGTTTTCTCGAATCGCTACTCCACTAAATCAGCTGACTCAAAAAGATACAAAGTTCAGTTGGAGCGAGGAATGTGAGAAGAGTTTTCAAGAACTCAAGAGGAGACTCATTTCAACACCTATTCTGACAATACCATCTGGTTCGGAGGGATTTGTCATCTCTGATGATGCTCGGGCAAAAGGGTTAGGATGTGTTCTCATGCAACATGGGAAAGTCATAGCCTATGCCTCACGACAACTCAAAGAATATGAGAGGAATTATCCTACTCATGATCTAGAGTTGGCAAGATGTTGTCTTCGCACTAAAGATTTGGAGGCATTACTTGTATGGGGAGAAAGTGGAGATCTTTACGGATCATAAAAGCCTCAAATATTTCTTCACTCAAAAGGAACTCAATATGCGACAATGACGTTGGCTTGAACTTTTGAAAGATTCTGATCATACCATCCAATACCATCCTGGAAAAGCGAACGTGGTAGGTGACGCATTGAGTAGAAGATCATATGCAAGTGAGAATGCGATATTGTCAACGCAAAGGCCCATTTTGTGTGACTTGCAAAGGATGGAGAAAGAGTTAAAGACTCCAGGGACCCATGTGATGATGGTGAATATACGAGTAGAACTGACTTTAATTGATAAAGTTAAAACAGCTCAAGCTACAGACCTGGATCTGATGCGTATGAGGAAGAAAATGCAAGAAGGTGTTATGCCGGAAGCAAGAATCGATGAAGAAGGAATACTTTGAGTCAACTCCAGACTTTGTGTTCCTAACGACCCTGATTTAAAGTATAAAATCATGATGGAGGCGCACAACACACCGTTTTCAATCCATCATAGGAGTACCAAAATATATCATGATCTTCGTCATACATTTTGGTGGAGTAATATGAAGAGAGAGATAGCGTTGTTTATCTCAAGGTGTCTAACTTGTCAACGAGTCAAGGCGGAGCATCAAGTACCAAATAATCCATTGCAACCACTTGAAATTCCAGAATGGAAGTGGGAGCACATTACCATGGATTTCCTTACCGGTCTTCCCAAAGTTTCTCAAGGCATAGATGTGATTTGGGTCATTGTTGATAGATTGACCAAGTTTGCTCATTTCTTACCGATACGAGAAACTTATACACTTAAACATCTTGCTCGTATGTACATAAACGAGATTGTAAGACTGCATGGTATGCCAGTATCCATAGTTTCTGATCGAGACCCAAGATTCACTTCATGATTTTGGGTTAGTTTGCAAAAAGCTATGGGCACGAATTTACGATTTAGGGACAATCAAAGAGAACTATTCAAACTCTGGAAGATTTCTTAAGACTCTGTGTCCTTGACTTCAAGGGAAGTTTGGAGAAGTTCTTACCGTTGGTGGAGTTTTCCTACAACAACAGTTATCAAGCAAGCATTGGCATGGCTCCATTCGAGGCGTTGTATGGAAGAAAGTGTCGTTCTCCAGTATGTTGGGATGAGGTTGGTGAAGCAACGTTGTTGGGACCGGAGTTGGTACGTATGACTACAGAAAAGATTCAAACGATCCGACAACGTATAAAAACCTCATAAGATCGACAAAAGAGTTATGTTGATCTTCATTGAAAGGACGTGGAATTCGATATAGGAGATCATGTGTTGTTACGTGTTGCTCCATGGAAAGGAGTTACGAGATTTGGAAAGAGAGGAAAGCTCAATCCTCGATTCATCGACCCCATTTTAATCCTCGATCGAGTAGGAGGCGTGGGCTATAGACTCGCGCTTCACCGCTAAGTATGTCTCGTGTTCATAACGTTTTTCACATATCCATATTACGTAAATATGTGGAAGACCCGAACCGCATTATTGAGTTAGAACCGGACGAAATAGCGAAAGATTTAACATATGAAGAGGTTCCTATTCAAATCTTGGATAAGAAGGAACATATTCTACACTCCAAGGTTATACCTCAAATCAAAGTTTTGTGGAGAAACCACGATATTGAGGAAATGACTTGGGAGTTAGAATTTGAAATGAAATCAAGGTATCCTTACCTCTTCGACATACCAGGTACGTACCCTAATTTCGAGGGCGAAATTTCATAAGAAGGGGAGGTTGTAAGACCCCAACTTTTATAAATAAAGATGAATTTTCTATAAATATCATTTTTTAATATTATGGAGTAAATTTGATATAATGTTATAGTTGTGGGTAATATTTATAAATTTTGCAAAGTACGCAAGTTGTTATATAATATTCGATTGGTCGGGGAATATTTGTTTTAACAAGGAATATTCGTATAACGGCACAATCATTGGTGGAACCCACAACGGAATTATTGTCGGGTTGAGGAAACGACAAAAATATTTTATTGAAAATAACGGCGGAAGTTTTACCATTAATACTGTTGAACTACTCGGTAGTAAAAGTACAGTAATACGTGTGGTTGCATAGTAGCACACGGTATTGATTATTGATGCTTATGTGATAAGTCACTCAGTTTTATTTTATTGGTATTATTAATGTAATAAAACAGAAAAGCTTTTTATATAAAACAAAATACTTTTATAAAGTTATTTGTTTTATTAGATTATAAATAGAATATATTATATTTTATTTAAAAGATTTTGCTTTAAATATGGACCATCAGATTAAAGTAAATCAATTTGGACCGTTCATAAGTTAGTTACTATGCAGTCCATTTCTCTATAAATAGAAGCTCATTCCTTCATTATTTCTTACGAATTCACTGAAACTCTAGAGAGATAAACTATAGAGAGAAAGAAGAAAAGTATTCTGCTACTTCACTACTCATATATCCAAGATTTTCTTCTTCTTAAGGTAGGGGTATTATTTCTTTTGTATTCATGAAGAGAACTTACGTTATTCAATTCTTTATTATTACGTTGGAATAACTCAGATATCTGTGGCTACCCTATACTTGGTGAAATTCTTCTATTATTCCATTCGTTATTATTTCATTGGAATATCTTGTGCATGCGTTTTTTCATACGGACCGATTAAAATCTTTATTATTCATTTGAAATATCACATCTGTTTCGCTTTTCGTTTTGGGACCTAGTTCCGCCTTCTTTATTATTATACATTGGAATATCTTATGCATGCGTTTTACGCGGGACACGGTTAAAATCTTTATTATTACTGTTGGAACATCCCGCTTAGTGTAATTTCACCGACATTGGTTCCATTATTTATTATTCATTGGAATAACATGTATACATCTGCAATACCGCATGCATGGTGATTTGTGTTTTGTTATTCCATTCTTTATTATACTCAGTTGGTTAAAGTTTTGACTTCTATACTCCATGAAATTAGTGGAATATCCTTGATATTTGCTCTTCATCCAGTATCTTTTCATGAAAATATTCTTCTGAGCATTCTTGAATTTTACTCTAGAAAGAAGTATCATGTTGACAATTTGGACGTTATTAGTTCCTGAATAAATTAATTCTTGAACTTATTTTATTGAATTCTTATATCATTGTCATCATCCTCATGTTTATATTTTTTGAAAGTCATCTGTGGCCTGTAGTGCATAGATGGACTTGGTATGATTATGACCAGGGATTATTCGGTGTAATCATGACCGTAATGTTACAAATGATGTGGTAAAAGTCCTCATTGGCCCATAGTGCATTGATGGACAGTTGTTGGCATGATCATGACCATTAATGAATACACAAATATTCTTGGCGTGTAGTGCATGGATAATTGTGGTCGTGATATTAAAGAATATCCTTGGTGAAGTAGTGCGGGGGTGATTCGATAATGTGGATTATTTATTAAAATTTGAGTCCCAATGATAAAAGTGATGAAAACCTTTTAAATCATAAAAGATAGTAGATTTTATTCTCTACTTGACTCTTTTAATGGATTGCTTGTTCCGCTGCAATTAAACTTGATGTTTGTTATATTGTATCAGTTTAACATTGTTTAAGGCAAATGATAATTTATTCTGCATTATCTTAGTCATAATATTTCTTACTGGGTTAGTTGAGCTCACCCTTTCTTTCACTGTTCTCTTCAGGAAATAAGAATATAATTTGGGACGAGTCGTGGGGAGCGGAGTGATGGACCAGATGATAGTATTAGTAGTCCTCACTATTCTGTTAAATAGTGTGACAATAAATGTAATGAGGACTTATACTGAGAGTGGATATTGTCTAGAAGACAGTATTTGTATTAAAACTCATAGCTCTCTTCTTGTATATTAAAGATTGTATTTGTATTCTGTACCATGTATTTGGCGACTCAGAATAGGTGATGTATACCTATTTTGGGGGCGTCACAGAAACTCTCAGCTACGTTTTGTCGTATTGTATAAAAGAAGTTATTATTTAATTTCTATACCATGTATTTGGCTACTTAGAATGGGTTATGTATACCTATTTTGGGGGCGTCACATTACACATATGCTTTAAGGTTCAGATCAAGTTAAAATAATCGAGCATCATCGCTTACACGTGGCGCGATTCTTGTTGCAATTTGGCTTAGGATGGGCCAGCATTTACGCTGCCAATCCCTTCGCGAGCCAAAGTTTAGTATTTATTTTCTGGTTTCATCTAGGTCCTTAGCATGCATGACTTTTATAACTTATCCACATGTTAATAGGTCTTAACCCAAGTTGGGTGTCTCTTGTTGTTTACTTTAAGTTGTTTTCACACTTTAAAGACTTACTTAAAATTTTCCAATAAGGCTAAGTAGGTTCATTGTGCAAGGAATGAACGACCTTAACCATTTCATCACGTAAAGACGTTAAACTCCTATAACGCGTATGCTCGCATTTATTCAACTCATTAATATAGTTCATCTTTTGAGAACTCATTACAATTCATACTCGCACGACTTATATGGTGTCTAGCTAGATGAGCACACATATAAGCCATGTTTATAAAAACTTAGTTTCGAAAGCCGTTCAAGTTCACTTTTAAAAGTCATTCTAGGCCAAGTTAAAGCAAATAAGTGCAACTTTAAATCTCATTTCATAGCTAACTAAGCCAGGTATGTATGTTATCACGTTTAGAACTTTAAGTACACAGTTACTTTAAGTTCGTTCTTAAAGTTTCGAGTTTTCTTTAGAAATCATTTTCAATTAAGCTATTGTAAGTTGATAATAAGTAAAGCAACTTTAAATCACTTCTCATGCTTAGGTATACTCATTACTCAACAATATGTATGTGTTAAAATATCATAACTTCAAACACTCAAGGTTCGTCAATATTCGTTTTCAAAACTCCAAGTTTCTTTTCAAAACACATACTAAATCATGCTAAATCATTACACTATGAGTAAGGTAATCTTATATGTCATGTCTATTATCATTGACATTTATGTTTTATCACTTAGAATAACATATTCCATTGTCGGGAGCACTATACTTGCGTATGTGCTCGTCTGACACCCTCCGATCGCCTTAGAATACGTAACAGTCACAACGATAGACGTTTTTACCCCTCTTAATGACTTCAAATCAAATAACTTAAAGAACAAAAGTTGTAGGTCTACTCGTTAGCTTTTCGAATCATCCTGAATCACCTCAATCGGAGTTTGTATAAAAATGTTATGCCAAATTTACTACAGCATGTCAAAGCAGTCCTACCCAGCACTAGTGTCCGTCGCAGCTACTCCCCAAATGGCCTTGGGGGCAGCGCAACTACGCCCAGTAAGGCACAACGGCTTTCGATTTTGCAGACCCTATTATTCGTGATTTTGCAGACCCATACTCCTTCCGATTTTCATAACATGAGTTATACTCATCCAAATTAGTCCGTTTTTGATTCTATGGATTTGTAACTCATAAAACTACAACATACCAAATAATCAACTATTACCATAAACATTAACTAACCCAAATATTAATCTAAAACTCATTTTCATACTAAATGTTCATGTTTTGACAAATTTAACGAATTCATTCACTATGAATTCGTTTCTAAACAAATTTGGTCCATTTAACTTCAATTGTTTTCATATTGAACTATATTAACATCATCTAACAGAAATTCATGGATTGCAACAAGTTTTAGCCATCAAGTTTGTGACTTAAAAGCACTGTTTCTTGACATTTCTTAGAAATTGAAAACTTAGGAATCAAAAGCATATATGTTAGAATTATTACCTCTTGATTGCTCCAATTTGCTAATCATAGCTCTCCTAACCTCTGATTGCTCTCAATTATACAATCCTTCACAGCCAATTTTTCACAGATAACTCAACCAACGTAAATGAGAAAGAAGGAGCTCTATTTATGGAGGTTTCAATACACAGTTAATATCTTTGCACAATGAATTAATCCAAGGGGAGGAAGAAGAAGCCAGTGGATGTTGGAGAGTTAGTTACCAACTCTACTTCCCCCATCCTTCTAGCCATCATCAGACTACTACTTAGTGAAAAAGAAATAGGATAGGCCAATAGCCTATTTACGCGTCTGAAGTTTGTTTGAGACACATAAATTGGGACAAGGCTACAATACTCTCTTATGTATCAGTAGAATAGATCTCAAATACTAAGTTTAATTCCTTTTTGGGCTCATTAAATCAATTATAATGATTTAACATGACTACACTAAATTAAGATATGGGCACATATATACACATATATATGTACCTACCCACATATAGTAAGTATACTTATATTTTAAATATATAATATCATGTACCTCATGTATATTAATCCAATAATATTTTAATTGGGCTAATTATAAAATAGTTGGATATTCTCAATCCATGCACATTTGACAGTACCGAATATATTTTAATTGAGTAGTGTCACACTTTACCTTAATACTTAATTACCTTATATGAGTATATATTATGAACTTATACTCATAACATCTTTATCCAAATAACCATTTCCTTAATAATTATTATGTACTCCACTAATTAATATAATATAATTCTTTCATTTCACTTCTTCCATAAATTGTTTCAAAACAATTTTCTTTAACCACATCTTAAGGCATTAACTTAACATATTCATCTCTAACCGATATTTATTCCGAGTTAATTAATTAACTCTTATTCAAATCCTGGTTTGCTAATTAATCCATTCATGGACAACTTAGTCATCATTTAAGATTTTATTATCCCTATGAGTCCTTAGTATCCATTTCTTGAATTTTAAATTTCACAAACTTTCTCAGAACATCCTACTGGGCTAAGTAGCAAATTGCTTGGCTGGTCATAGTTTTGAAATGGCGAGTCAGGCGCCATACCAATTTAAGACATAACAAGTTTCTGTTTTAGCAGAAATAGAATCTACGCTCCTAAATACTTCACATATACCTCATAAATGGAAACTCGTCTAAAATCAACCTCTTTTTTGATTCCACGTCATGGATTACTATTTTCTTTAATAATTTAATTATCAAACTTCGAGTTTTAAAACTCTATTTTTCCTTAATAGTTTAACCAACTATGAAATCTTCTTTACGGGTTTCTCACCACAAAACTCAAATATAAAGCACCCACTATAATCACATATTCACTATTTACTTAAGTGCTTCTTAAACCCCTTCAAATTATATTATTCCATAATATAACTTCCACTTTAATATAAATTAACCAATATTTCTACTTGTTAGTTAATTCTTATAATTAACTAATTTATGTTTTACTATCTCAATCTATCCATGGATAGCTTAAGCACTAACTAAAACTCATATTACATCATACTAGTTACTAGTATATATATTCATGAAAATGGTGATTATCCATCAAAGAGATTTAATGTCACCAACTTCCTATGATAAAATAATTCTATAAATTATTTAATATCGATAGATAAATCTTATCCATCTTCTTACTAATTCATCTCTACAATTTATAATAAATACTTATTAAACACAACATCACTTATTACATAGCTCATATTACCCTATGTAACACAATACCACATACCTCGTAACACATTTATATATTCTTGTTCGAACCCATCTCATGCTTTAAAAATTTTATCTACTAAATTCTTATTTAAATATTTTCTAAAAATTTGGGTTCTTACATCATCTCCCCTTATAAGTATTTCGTCCTCGGAATCACCGAAACCTCCTCTACCCGGTTCTATTCCGAATATTACATATTCTTTTGAATAATTTTATCCATTCTCTTTTTAGAAGTTTTTATTATTATAACTTTCTCAAATGCATTCTACCACTTTTTCCTTTCTAAGAAACATTTTACTTACTACATTCATCCTTCAGAAGAATAGGAATCTTCCACGATTTTTTAATAATCGGGAAGTATTATGAAAAATCTTAGATTCCAAATTATGCTGAGGGGTCACAAGACCGTGAACTCTTCTTTAACCAGAGTGTTTATCAATCACAAAGACTGAAAACACCTCCACACATACACTAGGTGGCCAGCCTATTGTACCACTACGTTGGGCCGCAACGTAGTATTTTGTAATGACTATATGTGTTACGCTCGGAACCATTGTCCCCGAAAACATGTCCCCTTATAAGGCTGTTCACCTCAGCTTTTCAATATCTGAATCCACACCAAAGCAATCTGGTTTGGCATAAATACTCAAGAATGCTTGAATTCTATAAATATTTTTCAACAACCGTCTAGCCGAATCAAATAGCTTAGACTTTTATCAACAACTCGAACATCAATCAAAATAATTTAGCCAACTTAATTGACCTTATTCATAATTTATAAGAAAACCAAAAATTCTTTTATGACATTATGATACCGTACCAGATTAGTAGTACGTTGAGGATTCCGCCATTTTGTGACTTTGTCATATTACATCATATCATAGTGGGCTGACGATCTTTCGATCACAACCAACACTAGGTTCGACTGTATTAATGACTCCATCGTTTACCATTTTCTACACCATATCAAATGATGCACATGGTCGAAAATACATTTTGAAAATTTTCAAATTATTTTTGTCTTAGCCGAAACAATTAATATAGACATAAGAATAACGGTATTGTTTTTAAACATCATTGGTTCAATCACATGATCCAATGTTTTTCAAGAAAACAGAAGTGCAAACATCAGCATGAAGTCAATAAAATTAGAAAATCTAGCAGAGCTAGAAGATTTAGA
Source organism: Panax quinquefolius (assembly GCA_020205615.1). Classification (NCBI taxonomy): domain Eukaryota; kingdom Viridiplantae; phylum Streptophyta; class Magnoliopsida; order Apiales; family Araliaceae; genus Panax; species Panax quinquefolius. Next base: position 112,659,925 of record CM035160.1, on the reverse strand, counting down.
AAATCTATGTTTCTTCATCAACTTCAATCTTTACTCCATTGCTTCATTCTATCAATCTCTAACACCATCAATGCTTACTATACCAAAATTTCTTAATTCTTACCTCAGAAGTTTTCTATGCCCAGTATAGTTCATCAAACTTACAACACTTTGGAAGTTCAGGAACTTGCCACAATCATATGAGTTTAAGAACTTATCCTAGTCAGACCATAGACATCCATTCGCTGAGGAGTTCAAAAAACTTACCATATGTATGAGTTTTAAGAACTCACGCCTAATCTTAATATTCTCTATCTTAATCTTAATAATCTCTATCTATCAAATATGATATGAGAAAAGAATCACCTTCTCACCATAAGCATATCGATAGCGCGACACTGACATTCCATTGATTATCATTATAAGGAACCGAGCGAGAGCACAAAGCCTCCGCCCATACAAATGTTTGTACAACTCAGCTCTAACATGAGTCCTCAATTGAAATCCCACTTAAGTCTATCTCACTCTTAACTTGCTCTTTGCTCGATACGAATTTTTCGTATCTCATCATATATAACTCCTCATGAGTTCATATGTACCGTTTCATAGTACATTCTCTTATAGCATCAAGCTATAGTCAATTAGTCGTTACAGACTATTTATCATTTCATAGCTCATTCTGATCACGTAGTGATCATTGGTTTACCTTAGGGTTCTTTCCCATTATCAACTAAACTCCATTCGAGTTCATTCCTATTATCTTTGTCATTTTTATCTTATAGACATCATCTTAACATTTTTATTACCGGAGCTAGGAAACTCCTGAATTCTCATTCTCTTAGATACTTCAAGATTCTTCTTTAAATATTCGCATATATATATTTTAATCTTTATCTTTATCTCTCTCTCAGGTTATAGCCTAAGGTATTCTTATCTAAAGTTTATAACCTACAACTTTGATACCAACTTGTGACGCCTCCAAATTCGGGTTCTTTCGAACCTCGGATCCGGTCCGCCACGATACTTCTATTGTACAACTATTTATTTCTTTTATTCATAACTTAATGAATATAACTTTGCTTATTACAATTTAGAATATAAATTCTTTCCATTTCCAGGATCTATATAATGACCCTAAACTTTTGTAAGTTTCAAATCTTGGTCATTTACCATTCCTATCTTATATCATATTCGATGTTATATAAATATGCGAAATAATTTAAACTTTTTTAATCTCCTTTAAAAATAAATCTTTTATTGATGTCTTAACTTGAATCAATTACATATCCTTGAATCAAATTATGTTATGATTCATTCTATTCAAATTACTGTATAAATTTTTATATCTCGATTCGAATTCCTCTATGCATCATATAGTACAACTTTATAACTCAATATGTATTACACATCGTAAACTACTATCATATACATTTCCTAGAACCTAAACATGGTTCAAGAGCATATATTTAAATAAATCAATCAATCTCCTTCGATGCTATTGAACTTTATCGATCAAGTAGCACGTAACTTTACCGTGAGTCTTTAACCTGCAAAAGTGGTTATTTGCAAGGGTGAGCTCGACAGCTCAGCAATTCTAACAGTTTTCATGTAGCACATAGCATATAATAACATACTCAATTCATGCATTCATAATTAATTAATATTTACTACGCATGTTACTTCACACATAACAGGCATAGAGATTTACTTCACAAATATATCATCAAATATCAACTTTCAAAGTTCATACATATCTCATATGCATTTCATATATATACATCAACATTCTCATAGCATAATATAGCTCAACTAACAGTTATCGAATTCATATATCAAATAGGAACTGAAAGACTTGCCTAATTCATAGTTTATCAACTACGACTTAACTGCTTATAGTTATCTGCACTTCGTGTATTCCTACACAGTTATATAATCATGGATTCATATCCATTAGTCATATATTTCATACATTCTTAAGTAGATATGGATATGTGTATCTTATGAGACACAAATCTGAATCCTTTGAAAAGTTCAAGGAATTCAAGAATGAAGTTCAAAACTAATTTGGCAAAAGCATAAAAGCCCTTCGATCCGATCGACGAGGTGAATACTTAAGCCAAGACTTTGATAACCTTCTAAAGGAGTGGTATTATATCACAACTCACTCCACCTGGAACACCACAATGGAATGGTGCATCTGAGAGGAGGAATCGAACCTTGTTGGACATGGTACGATCAATGATGAGTCATGTAGATCTTCCAATAAGCTTCTGGGGTCATGCCCTAGAGACAGCTGCATTCACACTTAACTGTGTTCGTACAAAGACGGTTCAGAAGATGCCATATGAGATGTGGACTGGGAAATATCCTAGTATTTTGTTCATGAAGATTTGGGGTTGCGAGGCATTTATAAAATGTCTGGATTTTGACAAGCTCGGACCCAAATCTGACAAATGTAATTTTGTGGGATACCCATAGGAAATAAAAGGGTATTATTTCTATAAACCTTCGGAGAACAAAGTGTTTGTTGCTCGAACTGGTATTTTTCTAGAAAGAGAATTTGTCTCTAAAGGAAACAGTGGGAGGAAAGTAGAACTCGAAGAAATTCGAGAACCACAAAATATCATTGAACCTAAGTTGGGCGTGAGCGGGAACCACAAGATATTGTGGAAAGTGAAACTGCTTCAAATTACACAAGGCATTCAGTAGATCTGGTAGGACACACGGGGCGAGAGATATTATGGGTATCTTGTGACTCAAAACGGTGATGTGATGCTCATAGATCAAGAGGAGCCTGCTTCCTACCAAGAAGCTATGAATGGACCAGATTCTGAGAAATGGCTTGAAGCCATGAAATCTGAGATGGAATCCATGTATACTAACCAAGTATGGACTCTAGTTGATCCACCCGAAGGGGTAAAACCAATCGGGTGCAAGTGGATTTTCAAGAAGAAAACCGACATGGATGGTAACGTACAAACCTATAAAGGCCGACTGGTAGCAAAAGGATTCAAACAGGTTCAAGGTGTTGACTATGATGAAACCTTCTCTCCAGTGGTAATGGTTAAATCCATCAGGATATTACTTGTTATTTCAGCCTTTTATGATTACGAAATCTGGCAAATGGATTCAAAACTGCTTTCCTTAACGAAAATCTCCTTGAGGATGTGTACATGACACAACCTGAGGGTTTTGTCACTCCAAAGGATGCTAGAAAGGTATGTAAACTACAGCGATCCATTTATGGATTAAAGCAAGCCTCTCGGAGTTGAAATCTTCGATTTGATGAAGCAGTCAAAGAGTTTGGCTTTATAAAAAAATGAAGATGAACCTTGTGTATATAAGAAGGTTAATGGGAGTCACATTATATTACTAGTATTATATGTTGATGACATATTAATTATTGGGAATGACATTCCTTCCTTATAGGCTGTAAAAACATGGTTAGGAAAATGTTTCTCCATGAAAAATTTGGGCGATGTTGCCTACATTTTAGGTATCAGGATCTATAGAGATAGATCGAGAAAAATGCTAGGCCTAAGTCAAAGTACATATATTGATAAAGTGCTGAAACGGTTCAGCATGCAAGAGGCGAAAAGAGGAAACTTACCCAATGTCCTAAATCACAAGATGATGAGGAGCGTATCAGAAATATCCCTTATGCTTCGGCAATTGGATCTAACATGTATGAAATGATATGTACTCGTCCGGATGTCTCGTATGCTTTGAGCATGACGAAGCGAGATACCGATCAAATCGGTGAAGGTCATTTGGGTGACGATCAAGAATATCCTCAAGTACCTAAAAAGGACTAAGGATTCATTCTTGGTATATGGAGGTGAAAAAGACGAACCGGTAGTAAATGGTTACACGGATGTTAGTTTCGGATCGACAATGATGACTATAAGTCTCGATCGGGTTTTGTGTTTTGCCTTAATGGTGGTCTTTGTTAGTAATGGAAGAGTTGAAGCAAGAGGCGATGGTCGATTCTACAACAGAGGCTGAGTATATTGCTGCTTCTAGTGCGGCCAAGGAGGCTATTTGGATTAAAAAGTTCGTCACTGAACTTGGTGTTGTTCCAACCATTGTTGATCCGGTTAAACTATATTGTGATAATAATGGAGCCATTGCACATGCTAAGGAACCCAGATCTCACCAACGATCCAAGCATATACTTAGGTGGTACCATCTCATCCGTGAAATCATTGATAGAGGAGATGTACATATAGGAAGAGTGCCAATAGATGATAATGTTGCGAGATCCATCGACCAAGGCTTTGTCGCGTGAAGCAGCAGACGGTCACACTAGTTCCATGGGTATTAGATACATGAGTGATTGGCTCTAGTGCAAGTGGGAGACTGTTAGAGTTTATGCCACAAAGGCCAATTATTTGATATAATTGCTTAACATTTTGATATTATATTTAATTGAATAAATGAATGATTTTATTATGGTTCTATTTACTGCGTTATATAAATGTTAACATAATAAAATTCCTTAGAATAGTGATACAAATTATATAGTTTCAAGTATGTGACTTGAACATGAGATTATATAATTACAATTAGTATCATTGCTCTTAAATGTCCCTAGTCGAGTATCATTGTTGATGGGACAATAATGATGCATTGAGACTAGTATGTGGATTGACTGATGACCAAATCTCATTGGTCATAAATATATGAGATATTAAGTCAATGCATATGTACGTATTAGAGAACGATGTACTGGACAGACCCACCATGAGAATTCTATGTGGAACATTATGCGAAGTGTCATTAGCTATTCTCATAGTGACAATGATGTAATGGTCCTCCGACCTGAAATCACTATATTACTACATGAGAATTTATATACTTTGATATAATCAAAGGTCACCTTTAATAGGGTGGACTATAAAGGTAACTATTGGGTACATCATGAATCGTGTGAGGAATATGAGTGATCTAGATGGAATTTAACTCTCCTATTTATTAGGGGTGATATCCATAGGCCTCTTTGTAAGACCCCAACTTTTTGAATAAAGATTAAATTTTCTCAAAATATATTTTTGAATATTATGGTGTGGATTTGATATAATGTTATAGTTGTGGGTGATATTTACAAATTTTGCAAAGTACGCAAGTTGTTATATAATATTCGATTGGTGGGGAATATTCGTTTTAACGGGGAATATTAATACAACAACACAATCATTGGTGGACCCCTAACGGAATTATTGCGGATTGAGAAAACGACAAAAATACTTTATGAAAATAACGGTAGAAGTTTTACCGTTAACTGTTGAAAACACCGGTTTTAAAAGTAAAATGTCTACGCATTGGTTGCATAGTAGTAATACGGTATTGATTATTGATGCTTACGTGAGAAGTCACTCGGTTGTACTCAATTATTGCACATGAGAATTGTCGATTATCATATCTATTATATTATTGATTCAATTATTGTCACGAAGATCATCTCGCGATAAAATATTTTTTATTAAATCAAGATTTGAGACGACAAAGTTATTCATATTATAAATTGCAATATTTACAATGTCTAAAAAAGTTTACATCGAGAGAGGTTTGGTCACCTAATTACGCGCGCTTGATAGGAGAAATCCTTATTAGAAAGCCCCTCTTTCACGGGAACAACTTGGTTGATAAATATTGTGAGTTATAATATTAATGATGAATGTTGTTTGGAGTTGAATTTGGAGACATGGACGTAATATTTGAGTCGAGTAATCTATCTAAATTAGTAAAATAGTCTATAAACAAAAAATTTTCCGAGATTCACTATTTCGTCGAAAAGTCAACAGTTGACTTTTTTAGGAAAAATCAAACTTCGAAATTTCAAATTTTATATTTTTGATAAAAATAGTTTCATTATGTTGGAATTGTTTGTGTTAGTGAAAATCGACATTTATTAGATGATAATTGATGTCAGGGTTATATTGATAAATCGGGTAATTTATCGGATAAATGAGCAATTAATTGCTACTAATTCACATGCTTATATAACTATTTGTTCACATATGTGTACTATTGAATCACATTATTTACTATTAGGGAGTTGGTACAAGATTGATAATACTTGCATGACTAAGTTAAAAATGGAGGTATAGATGGGAGTACTATATAATTGTAATTCGTATTTTCACATGATTATACTATTGATTCACATGATTGAACTATTAATTCACATTATTTACTATTAGGGGAGTTGGTGCAAGATTAATAATACTTGCAGGACTAAATTATAAATGAAAGAAAAGTTTGTGGTATTGTATTGTAATTTTTTGAGCCCCAAAACGTGTAATTATCGAAACTATATTTTCCTATAAAGAAGCTCATTCTTCCTTCATTTCTCACCAATTCACAAAAGCTTTAGAACGATTATTATATAGAGAAAGAAGAAGAGAAGTCAAACTATTCCAAAGATATCCGCTTTTTTCAAGGTAATGAATATTATTTGTTTTACTTTCGTAGGAGTATTATTTCTTTCTTATCTATGAAGAGAACTTCTATTATTCCATTTCTTATTATTCTATTGGAATAACTTTGATACTGTGCTACCCTATACTTGGTGAAATTCTTACATTGTTCCATTCTTTATCATTCTGTTAGAACATCCTGCGTCATCAGGTGTTCTACGTGTTCACACGGACACAGTTACGTCTTTATTATTCTCATTGAAATAACTTTGTTTGTGCATTCTACATGGGACCTTATTCCGTCTTTATTATTCTGTTGGAATATCACATGCATGTGTTTTACGCCGGACTGATTCGAAGTCTTTATTATCTTGTTGGAATATCCTGTCGGTGCATTTTATTTGGACTGACCGATTAAGTCTTTATTATTCTCATTGGAATATCACATGCATGCGTTTTCTGTGGGACCGATTCCGTTATTTATTATTACGTTGGAATAACTTCGCTCGCAAGGCCTATATCGCATGCTGGTGATTTCTTTTGTTATTCCATTCCTTATTATACTCGGTTGGTTAAAGTTTTGACTTTATACTCCATGAAATTAGTGGAATATCCTTGATATTCAAGGCTTCAACCAATATCTTTTCATGGAAATATTCTTCCGAGCATTCTTGAATTTACTCTACAAAGCAAAGTATCATGTCGACAATTTGGACGTTATTAGATCCTCGGATAAAATAATTCTTGAACTTGTTTTATTGAATTCTTATATCATTGTCATCATCCTCATGTTTATATTTTGAAAGTCATCATCATGGCCTATAGTGCGTAGATGGACTTGGTATGATTATGACCGAGGATTATTCGATTGTAATCATGACCGTAATGTTACAAATGATGTGGTAAAAGTCCTCATTGGCCCGTAGTGCATTGATGGACAGTTGTTGGCATAATCATGACCATTAATGAATACACAAATATTCTTGGCCCGTAGTGCATGGATAATTGTGGTCGTGATACTAAAGAATATCCTTGGCCGTAGTGCATGGGTGATTCGATGATGTGGATTATTTATTAAGTTGAGTCCCAGCGATAAAAATGATGAAAAACCTTTTAAATCATAAAAGATAGTAGATTTTATTCTCTACTTGACTCTTTTAATGGATTGCTTGTTCCGCTGCAGTTAAACTTGATGGTTGTTATATTGTATCAGTTTAACACTGTTGAAGGCTAACGATAATATATTCTGCATTATCTTAGTTATAATATTTTCTACTGGGCTAGTTGAGCTCACTCTTTTGCTTTTATTGTTCTCTTCAGGAAATAAGAACGTAGCAGGGACTAGTCGAGGAACGGAGTGACAGACCAGATGATAGCATTAGTAGTCCTCACTATTCAGTGAAATAGTGGAAAATAAATGTAATAATATTGAATTTGAGGTTGAATATTGTCTAGACGACAATAATTGTATTAAAACTCACAGCTTATGTTTTGTCGTATTGTACATGACAGTTGTATTATTAAGTTGTATTTAAATTTATGTACCATGTAATTGGCAACCCAAGATGGGTGACGTATACCTAATTTTGGGGGCGTCACAAATGGTAAAAAAGCTTAGGGATATGATCCCTGGCTAAGATATGAGACTAGAACTAGGAGGGGAGAGATGGGGAATTCCTTCGCTAGTATGACCTGCCTAAGTTTATTTGGTATTTGATTGGTCGGTCAGAGTATAGTAATAATATGTTGCATGTCAATTAACCCTTTATTTGTGGCAGTGTTTGAAAATGGCATCTGAGAATGTTGAGAACATCAATGGAGCATAGGAGATCGTTGAGTCTCCACAGATCAATAACCAGGACAACGTGCATCAGGAAGGCGACAATCCTCATCCAAACAACAACACTAACCAAATGATGAACGATGGAATGTTTTGAGGCTTCATACAATTCATGCAACATCAGGCTAGAGCGGCTCCTGTTCAAAATGCAGGTGTAAACACAGGAAACTCTCGGACGGTCACTGCTAAACAGTTCAAGGAGCTGGGACCGCCGGAGTTTATTGGAGAGCCAAAACCACTTAAGGCGGAAGCATGGATAAAGCAAATTAATGAGATATTTGATGTCTTGGGATGCTCCGAGGAGCAAAAGGTTCCCTTCGCCACCTTTATGTTGCGTGAAGAAGCAGATTACTGGTGGGAATCTGTAAACGCATTACTAACTTTGGACTTTTCAAGATGTCTTGGGAGAAGTTCCAAGAGATGTTCAACGACAAGTACTTTCCCGAAAGTATTCGTCAGATGAAGGAGGTGGAGTTTATCAAGTTAGAACAAAACAATATGACCGTATCGCAATACGAGGCTAAATTTGCAGAGTTATCCCGGTTTGCATCCCATTTGGTCGATAATGAGGAGCGAATGAGCGTGAATGTTTTAAGAGGTTTGAAAGCAGGAGATACGTCATTATCTAATTTCATAAACCGTGTTTGTACTCGAGATGTTGTAAATAGGGCTCGATTATTGGAGCGTGATAACGAGTCAACGCTACCGAGGAAAGCGGTGACAAAGATGAAAATACCGGTGGTAATACCATCCTGAAAGCGGTGACAACAAGCGTGGAGGAATCAACATGCCGAAATAGTAACCACGGTGGTAATCATGGCAAGACAGAAAAAATGGACATTTCAAGAAAAGAGATTCAACAATGATGGAAAGGCGTTAGACCAAAGAACGAAGTGGTTAAGGAAGGAAACGACCACCCATCATATGCTTCAAATGCGGAGGGAGGGACATATCACCCAAAGCGCAGCAATGCCATCTAAAGCGTGTTATAATTGTGGAAGAGAAGGTCACCTAGCCCGATTTTGTCGTTCACCAGAAGACAAGTTCAGCTAGGATGGAGGCACCAAAGGTAGTCCCCAAAAAGTCAAAGTCGGTAGTGCAAGGGAGGAGGCGTTTGTTGTGACCTCCCGAAAGCAAGGAACCCGAACGAGGTCATCGGGTAAGCTTATCATAAACTCTATCAAGACTATACCTTATTTGATCTGGGGTTCTACCCATTCTTTTATTTCTCCTACTTGCACTCAACGATTAAATTTGACTCAGGAGAAATTAGACTTTGACTTATATCTGTTGAAACTCCATTAGGAGAAACCTTCATTACATCCACTATTTATAAGTCTTGTTTGATTCAAATCGGTAATCATACGTTACTCGTCGATCTTATCTCCTTAAAAATACTTGCATTTGACGTGATTCTAGGGATTGATTGGTTAACTACTCATCATGCTAAAATTGATTGTTTTCGTAAGGTTGTTAGCTTTCATATTCCTAATAAACCTATTATACGAATTCAAGCGACCAAACCATTAAAATCAATCACGGTCATCTCAAGCCACAAAGCTATTCGTTTATTGAAAAATGGATGTCAAGCTTTCTTAGCTCATATCGCGGATTTAAACAAAAATACGCCGATTTGAAGGATATTTCAATTGTCGATAAATTTCTGGACGTATTCACGAAGAACTTCTGGCCTACCCCAGAGCATGAAGTTGAATTTTGTATCAACCTTGAACCCAGTACAAAATCCATTTCCAAAGCCCCATATCGAATGGCTCCTATTGAACTTCAGGAGTTAAAGAACCAATTGAAGGAATTGTTAGACATTGGTTTCATTCGTCCTAGTACATCTCCTTGGGGTGATCCTGTTCTATTCGTGAAGAAGAAAGATGGGAGTATGCGACTTTGTATTGATTATCGGGAGTTGAATCATGTCACCATCAGAAATAGGTACTCATTGCCATGTATTGATGACCTGTTTGATCAGTTACAAGGAGCACAATTTTTTTCAAAGATCGATCTTTGTTTTGGATATCATCAACTGAAGGTTAAAACTGAGGATATTCCAAAGACTGCCTTCAGAACTCGGTACGGGCATTATGAATTCTTAGTTATGTCTTTTGGATTGACTAATGCTCCTGCTGCCTTCATGGATATGATGAACCGAGTATTCAAGGAATATTTGGATCAATTTGTGGTCGTCTTTATTGATGACATCCTTATTTATTCCAAAAGCCGTGAAGAACATGAGCAACACTTGAGGCTGATACTCCAAAAGCTTCGTGAATATAAGCTTTATGCCAAGTTAAAGAAATGTGAGTTCTGGCTTGAGGAAGTAGCATTCCTTGGGCACGTAGTATCGAGTCATGGAATATCCGTTGACCCGACAAAGATTGAAGCTATTCAAAGCTGGGAGCAACCCAAATCGATGGATCAAAAATCGTAGCTTTCTCGGTTTAGCTGGTTATTATCGGAGATTCGTGGAAGGATTTTCTCGAATCACTACTCTATTAACTCAGCTGACTCGGAAAGATACAAAGTTCAGTTGGAGCGAGGAATATGAGAAGAGTTTTCAAGAACTCAAAAGGACACTCATTTCAAAGACTGTTCGACAATCCCATCCGGTTCGGAGGATTTGTCATCTGATGATGCTTGAGTGCAAAAGGTTAGGATGTGTTCTCATGCAACATGGTAAAGTCATAGCCTATGCCTCAAGACAACTCAAAGAATATGAGAGGAATTATCCTACTCATGATCTAGAGTTAGCAGCTGTTGTCTTCGCACTTAAAATTTGGAGGCATTACTTGTATGGAGAGAAAGTGGAGATCTTAACGGATCATAAAAGCCTCAAATATTTCTTCACTCAAAAGGAACTCAACATGCGACAACGACGTTGGCTTGAACTGTTGAAAGATTATGATCATACCATCCAATACCATCCTGGAAAAGTGAATGTGGTAGTTGACGCATTGAGTAGAAGATCATATGCGGGTACGAGTGCAATATTCACAACACAAAAGCCCATTTTGTGTGACTTGCAAAGGATGAAGATAGAGTTAAAGACTCCAGGGACCCATGTGATGATGGCGAATATACGAGTAGAACCGACTTTAATTGATAAAGTTAAAGTTGCTCAAGTTACAAATCCAGAGCTGATGCGTATGAGGAAGAAAGTGCAAGAAGGTGCTATGCCGGAAGCAAGAATTGATGAAGAAGGAATACTTCGAGTCAACTCCAGACTTTGTGTTCCTAACGACCCTGATTTAAAGTATAAAATCATGATGGAGGCGCACAATACACCGTTTGTAATCCATCCTGGGAGTACCAAAATGTATTGTGATCTTCGTCATACATTTTGGTGGAGCAATATAAAGAGAGAGATAGCGCTATTTATCTCAAGGTGTCTAATTTGTCAACGAGTTAAAGCGGAGCATCAAGTACCAAAAGGTCCATTGCAAACACTTGAAATTCCAGAATGGAAGTGGGAACACATTACCATGGATTTTGTTACCGGTCTTCCCAAAGTTTCTCAAGGTGATTTGGGTCATTATTGATAGATTGACCAAGTCTGCTCATTTCTTACCGATACAAAAAACTTATACATTTGAACATCTTGCTCGTATGTACATAAACGAGATTGTAAGACTGCATAGTATGCCAGTATCCATAGTTTCTGATCGAGACCCAAAATTCACTTCAAGATTTTGGGTTAGTTTGCAAAAAGCTATGGCCACGGATTTACGATTTAGCTTAAAGATATCATCCTCGACGGACGGCAAATGGAGAGGACCATTCAAACTCTTGAAGATCTATTAAGACTCGTGTCCTTGACTTCAAGGAAGTTGGGATAAGTTCTACCATTGGTGGAGTTTTCCAAAACAACAACAGTTATCAAGCAAGTATTGGCATGGCTCCATTTGAGGCGTTGTATGGAAGAAAGTGTCGTTCTCCAGTATGCTGGGATGAGGTGGGTGAAGCAACGTTGTTGGGACCGGAGTTGGTACGTATGACTATGAAAAAGATTCAAACGATCCGACAATGTATAAAAACCTCACAAGATCGACGAAAGAGTTATGTTGATCTTCATCGAAAGGACGTAGAATTCGATATTGGAGATCATGTTTTGTTACGTGTTACTCCATGGAAAGGAGTTACAAGATTTGGAAAGAGAGGAAATCTCAATCCTCAATTCATTGGCCCATTTTTAATCCTCGATCGAGTAGGAACTGTGGCGTATAGACTTGCGTTATCGCCATGTATGTCTCGTGTTCATAACATTTTTCACATATCTATGTTACGTAAATATGTGAAAGACCCGAACCACATTATTGAATTAGAAGCAGACGAGATAGAGGAAGATTTAACGTATGAAGAGTTACCTGTTAAAATCTTGGAAAAAAAGGATCATATTCTACGCTCCAAGGTTATACCTCAAGTCAAAGTTTTGTGGAGAAACCACGATGTGGAAGAAATGACATGGGAGTTAGAATCTGAGATGACATCAAGATATCCTTACCTCTTCGACATACCTGGTACGCACCCTAATTTCGAGGACGAAATTTCATAAGAAGGGGAGGTTGTAAGACCCCAACTTTTTGAATAAAGATTAAATTTTCTCGAAATATATTTTTGAATATTATGGTGTGGATTTGATATAATGTTATAGTTGTGGGTGATATTTACAAATTTTGCAAAATGCAAGTTGTTATATAATATTCAATTGCCTGGGAATATTCGTTTTTAACGAGGGAATATTAGATAACTAAGACAATCATTGGTGGACCCCCACAACGAAATTATTATCGGATTGAGAAAGCGACAAAAATACTTTATGAAAATAACGGCGGAAGTTTTACCGTTAAGCTGTTGAAACCCGGTGTTAAAAGTAAAATGTCTGGCGTGGTTGCATAGTAGCACACGCTATTGATTATTGATGCTTACGTGAGAAGTCACTCAGTTGTACTCAATTATTGCTACAGTAATTGCTGTATCATATCTATTATATTATTGATTCAATTATTGTCACAGTATCATCTGCATAAAATGTTTTTTTATTAAATCAGTACTTGAGACGACAAAGTTATTCATATTATAAATTGAAATATTTACAATGTCTAAAAGTTCTGTCAAGGAGAGGTTTGGTCACCTAATTGCGGCATGATAGGAGAAATCCTTATTAGAAAGCCCCTGCTCACAGGAACAACTTGGTTGATAAATATTGTGAGTTATAATATTAATGATGAATGTTGTTCGGAGTTGAATTTGGAGACGCGGACGTAATATTTGAGTCCAGAACTACGAAATTAGTAAAAATAGTCTATAAACACAAAAATTTCCGAGATTCACTATTTGGTCAAAAAGTCAACAGTTGACTTTTTCGGGAAAAGTCAAACTTCGAAATTTCAAATTTTATATTTTTGATAAAAATAGTTTCATTATGTTGGAATTGTTTGTGTTAGTGAAAATCGACATTTATTCCAATGATAATTGATGTGTAGGGGTTATATTGATAAATCGGGTAATTTATCAGATAAATAAGCAATTAATTGCTACTAATTCACATGCTTATATAACTATTTGTTCTCATATGTGTACTATTGAATCACATTATTTACTATTATGGGAGTTGGTGCAAGATTGATAATACTTGCATGACTAAGTTAAAAATAGAGGTATAGATGGAGGTACTATACTGTAATTCATATTTTTCACATGATTATACTATTGATTCACATGATTGAACTATTAATTCACATTATTTACTTTTAGGGGAGTTGGTGCAAGATTGATAATACTTGCAGGACTAAATTATAAATGAAAGAAAAGTTAGTGGTATTGTACTGTAATTTTTCGATCCCCAAAACGTGCAATTATCGAAACTATATTTTCCTATAAATAGAAGCTCATTCTTCCTTCATTTTTCACTAATTCAAAAAAGCTTTAGAGCGATTGTTATAGAGAGAAATTATAGAGAGAAAGAAGAAGAGAAGTCTGCTACCTCACTATTCTAGTATCTAGTTTTTCCAAGGTAGGGAATATTATTTGTTGTACTCGTAGGGAGTATTATTTCTTTCTTATCTCTGAAGAGAACTTCTATTATTCCATTCTTATTATTCTATTGGAATAACCTGTATACGCGGGCTACCTTATACTTGGTGAAATTCTTCTGTTGTTCCATTCTTTATCATTCTGTTAGAACATCACATGCATGCGTTCTACTTGGGACTGGTTAAAATCTTTATTATTACATTGGAATATCTTATGCATGCATTCTACGCATGGGACCTTATTCCGTCTTTATTATTACATTGGAATATCACATGCATGCGTTTCTTACGGACTGATTCGAAATCTTTATTATTACATTGGAATATCACATACATGCATGCTTTTCGTCGGACTGATTCCGATTATTTATTATTCATTGGAATAACTTTTGCTGTGTTGATCTATCGCATGCACGGTGATTTCTTTTGTTATTCCATTCCTTATTATACTCGGTTGGTTAAAGTTTTGACTTTTATACTCCATGAAATTAGTGGAATATCCTTGATATTTGCGCTTCATCCAAATATCTTTTCATGGAAATATTCTTACGAGCATTCTTGAATTTTACTCTACAAAGCAAAGATCGTGTTGAAAAATTTGGACGTTATTAGATCTGGATAAAATAATTCTTGAACTTGTTTTATTGAATTCTTATATCATTGTCATCATCCTCATGTTTATATTTTGTTGAAAGTAAATACATGACCTATAGTGCATAGATGGACTTGGTATGATTATGACCGAGGATTATTGATTGTAATCATAACCGTAATGTTACAAATGATGTGGTAAAAGTCCTCATTGGCCCATAGTGCATTGATGGAATGACGGTTGTTGGCATGATCATGACCATTAATGAATACACAAATATTCTTGGCCCGTAGTGCATGAATAATTGTGGTTGTGATACTAAAGAATATCTTTGGTAGTAGTGCGGGGGTGATTGATGATGTGGATTATTTATTAAAATTTGAGTCCCAAATGATAAAAGTGATGAAAAACCTTTTAAATCATAAAAGATAGTAGATTTTATTCTCTACTTGACTATTTTAATGGATTGCTTGTTCACACTGCAGTTAAACTTGATGGTTGTTATATTGTATCGGTTTTAACTTTGTTGAAGACTAACGATAATATATTACGCATTATCTTAGTCATAATATTTTCCTATTGGGCTAGTTGAGCTCACCCTTTTACTTTTATTGTTCTCTTGAGGAAATGAGAACGTGGCGAGGACTAGTCGGGGAAGCGGTGGTGACGGAATGATGATAGCATTAGTAGTCCTCACTATTCGGTGAAATAGTGGAAAATAAATGTAATAATATTGAATTTGAGTTTGAATATTGTCTAGACGACAATAATTGTATTAAAACTCACAGCTTATGTTTTGTGGTATTGTACACGACAGTTGTATTATTAAGTTGTATTTGAATTTATGTACCATGTAAGTGGCGACCCAAGATGGGTGACGTATACCTAATTTTGGGGGCATCACACTCTTGATTGAGTAGGACTAAGAAATGCATGGCCATGCTCAAATAGTGATTTGTTTCATATAGTCTACTCATTGATCAAGAAAAACTTAGATTAAATTATGAAGAGTATGACACATTCCATGACTCGAGTTTAATCTAGGATATTAAGATTAAAAGGATTAAATTGTATTTAAACATTGGTCACGAAAAGGTTGCATCGAATCATCAATCTTATTATTACTTGGGTAGCAGTGATGCATTACTAGCTGCCGCTCACTATTTATAATTTTATAATATAATTTTAAAATTATTGTCAACATAATAATAACCTATAGGGTCACACACAACGAACGTAATTAAAAGGGAATTAATTTAAATTGTAAAGATTTAAATATGTCAATATGATTGATAGAATTTAAATTATAAATTTAAATTAATAGGATAATTTATATATAGGTATATTAATTAAGTAAGACTTAATTAAGATATATACATATATAAATTCAAATTTTATTAGATTAGGTTTTTTGATTAATCCCTATTAACTACTATATATATGATATATAGCAGCCATTTTATGTAACGAATCAAAACCTAAAAAACCCTAGCCGCTCTTAGAGAGAGACTAGAGAGAAATTTTGAAAAACCATTCCTTTGGTGGCTAGTACCGTAGCTCCCTTCAATTGCGTAATCGTGCGACAATTCCCGAGCGTTCGTGTGGATACCACAGAGATGATGTTCCGTTGGATTGCGTTGGAGATTTGAAGCAGTTTCAGAGTATTCTATAATCGGTATAAATTCTAAACCTCTGAATTAATTTTTTTTCTCACATGGATCATGATTTAGGGTTTCAGAATTGCCTTTTAATTGGTTTATTTCGGCTGCGTTTTATGTGCCGAAACCCAACAAGGTATACTGTGACGCCCCCAAAATTAGGTATACGTCACCCATCTTGGGTCGCCACTTACATGGTACATAAATTCAAATACAACTTAATAATACAACTGTCGTGTACAATACAACAAAACATAAGCTGTGAGTTTTAATACAATTATTGTCTTCTAGACAATATTCAAACACAAATTCAATATTATTACATTTATTTTCCACTATTTCACTGAATAGTGAGGACTACTAATGCTATCCTCTGGTCCGTCATTCCGTTCCCCGACTAGTCCCTGCTACGTTCTCATTTCCTGAAGAGAACAATAAAAGTAAAAGGGTGAGCTCAACTAGCCCAAGAGGGAAATATTATGACTAAGATAATGCGAGAATATATTATCGTTAGCCTTCAATGATGTTAAGCGATACAATAAAACAACCATCAAGTTTAACTGCAGTGGAACAAGCAATCCATTAAAAGAGTCAGTAGAGAATAAAATCTACTATCTTTTATGATTTAAAAGGTTTTTCATCACTTTTATCATTTGGGACTCGACTTAATAAATAATCCACATCATCGAATCACCTGCACTTCTACTGCCAAGGATATTCTTTAGTATCACGACCACAATTATCCATGCACTATGGGCCAAGAATATTTGTGTATTCATTAATGGTCATGATCATGCCAACAACGGTCCATCAATGCACTACACAGACAATGAGGACTTTTACCACATCATTTGTAACATTACTACCATGATTACCGAATAATCCACAGTGGTCATAATCATACCAAGTCCATCTATGCACTATAGGCCACAGATGACTTTCAACAAAATATAAACAAGAGGATGATGACAATGATATATAAATTCAATAAAACAAGTTCAAGAATTATTTTATCCAGAACTAATAAAGTCCAAATTGTCAACACGACATCGCTTTAGAGAGTAAAATTCAAGAATGCTCGTAAGAATATTTCCATGAAAAGATCTTTGGATGAAGCGCAAATATCAAGGATATTCCACTAATTTCATGGAGTATAGAAGTCAAAAGTTTAACCAATTGAGTATAATAAGGAATGGAATAACAAAAGAAATCACCAGCATGCGATAGAATCAAGACACAGCAAAGTTATTCCAATGTAATAATAAATAACGGAATCAGTCCAAAGTGTAAAACGCATGCACGTGAGGATATTCCAGCGAGAATAATAAAAGACAGAATCGGTCCGGCAGTGAAAACGCATGCATGTGAGGATATTCCAACAGAATAATAAAGACGGAATCGGTCGTCCCAGAAACGCATGCATGACGGGATATTCCAACAGAATAATAAAGACGGAATCAGGTCCGGCGTAAAATGCACAGACAGGATATTCCAACAGAATAATAAAGACGGAACCAGGTCCGGCGTAGAACGCACAGACAGGATGTTCCAACAGAATGATAAAGAATGGAACAACAGAAGAATTTCACCAAGTATAGGGTAGCCCGCGTATACAGGTTATTCCAACAGAATAATAAGAATGGAATAACAGAAGTTCTCTTCATAGATAAGAAAGAAATAATACTTCCTACGAGTACAACAAATAATATTCTCTACCTTGGAAAAACTAGATACTGGAATAGTGAGGTAGCAGACTTCTCTTCTTCTTTCTCTCTATAATTTCTCTCTATAAAAATTGCTCTAAAGCTTTTGTGAATTGGTGAGAAATGAAGGAAGAATTAGCTTCTATTTATAGGAAAATATAGTTTCGATAATTGCACGTTTTGGGGCTCAAAAAATTACAGTACAATACCACCAACTTTTTTTTCATTTATAATTTAGTCTTAAAAGTATTATCAATCTTGCACCAACTCCCCTAATAGTAAATAATGTGATTCAATAGTACACATATGTGAACAAATAGTTATATAAGCATGTGAATTAGTAGCAATTAATTGTTCATTTATCCGATAAATTACCCGATTTATCAATATAACCCCTAGACATCAATTATCATCAGAATAAATGTCGATTTTCACTAACACAAACAATTCCAACATAATGAAACTATTTTTATCAAAAATATAAATTTTGAAATTTCGAAGTTTGAATTTTCCCGAAAAAAGTCAACTGTTGACTTTTTGACCAAATAGTGAATCCCGAAAAATTTTGTGTTTATAAACTATTTTTACTAATTTCGTCGTTCAGGACTCAAATATCACATCCGCGTCTCCAAATTCAACTTCGAACAACATTCATCATTAATATTATAACTCACTGATATTTATCAACCAATGTCGTTCTAGGAAGAGGGGCTTTCGATAAGGATTTCTTCCTATTGGTGGCCTTGATTAGGTGACCAAACCTCTCCTGATGTGAACTTCAGACATTGTAAATATTGCAATTTATAATATGAATAACTTTGTCGTCTCAATCTTGATTTAATAAAAAAAATTTATGCGAGATGATCTTTGTGACAATAATTGAATCAATAATATAATAGTTATGATGCGTTAATTCTCTGCTAGCAATAATTAAGTATAAGCGAGTGACTTCTCACGTATGCATCAATAATCAATACCGTGTGCTACTCTTGCACGACCACGTGTATTACTTTACTTTAACAGGGTGTTTCAACGAGTTAACAGTAAAACTTCCACCGTTATTTTCATAAAGTATTTTTGTGCTTTTTCTCAATGACAATAATTTTCGTTGTGGGGTCCACCAATAATTGTGCTTGGTTATACGAATATTCCCTGTTAAAACGAATATTCCCCGACCAATTGAATATTATATAACAACTTGCGTACTTTGCAAAATTTGTAAATATCACCCACAACTATAACATTATATCAAATCCACACCATAATATTCAAAAATATATTTTGAGAAAATTTAATCTTTATTCAAAAAGTTGGGGTCTTACATATACATTAACCACTCGTACTTTACATCAATGTTCATATATATTTATTACACATTTGACTCATTATGTGTTCGTTACACATTTCAAACTCATAGATGCATGATTCACAAAGTTCTTGCATTTTGCAAACCTTAATAAAAATTTAACAACTCTATGTTTTATATAACCATTATATGCTCTTATGCTTAAAATATCATCTATGTCAAGTATTATAGCTTTAGACATTTTGTACACATATGCTTTAAGGTTCAGATCAAGTTAAAATAATCAGGCATCACTGCCATGTGGCGCAGCTGCGCTGTCCCCTAGTCAAGCCAAAGTTGAGTATTTATTTTTTGGTTTCATCTAGGTCCTTAGCGTGCATGACTATTATAACTTATCCACATGTTAATAGGTCTTAGCCCAAGTTGGGTGTCTCTTGTTGTTTACTTTAAGTTGTTTTCACACTTTAAAGACTTACTTGAAATTTTCCAACAAGGCTAAGTAGGTTCATTGTGCAAGGAATGAACTACCTTAACCATTTCATCACGTAAAGACGTTAAACTCCTATAACGCGTATGCTCGCATTTATTCAACTCATTAATATAGTTCATCTTTTGAGAACTCATTACAATTCATACTCGCACGACTTATATGGTGTCTAGCTAGATGAGCACACATATAAGCCATGTTTATAAAAACTTAGTTTCGAAAGCCGTTCAAGTTCACTTTTAAAAGTCATTCTAGGCCAAGTTAAAGCAAATAAGTGCAACTTTAAATCTCATTTCATAGCTAACTAAGCCAGGTATGTATGTTATCACGTTTAGAACTTTAAGTACACAGTTACTTTAAGTTCGTTCTTAAAGTTTCGAGTTTTCTTTAGAAATCATTTTCAATTAAGCTATTGTAAGTTGATAATAAGTAAAGCAACTTTAAATCACTTCTCATGCTTAGGTATACTCATAACTCAACAATATGTATGTGATAAAATATCATTACTTCAAAGACTCAAGGTTCGTCAATATTCGTTTTCAAAACTCCAAGTTTCTTTTCAAAACACATACTAAATCATGCTAAAGCATTCCACTATGAGTAAGGTAATCTTATATGGCATGTCTATTATCATGCATATTTATGTTTTATCACTGAGAATAACATATTCCATTGTCGGGAGCACTATACTTGCGTATGTGCTCGTCCAACGCCCTCCGATCGCCTTCGAATACGTAATATTCAAAAATATATTTCGAGAAAGAATATTCTTTATTTAAAAAAATTGGGGTCTTACACGTAACATGCGCCAAAGATGTTGGCTCAAGCTGTTGAAGATTACGACTATACCATTCAATATCATTATGAAAGAGAAAACGTGGTAGCTGATGCGTTGAGTAGAAGATCGTATGCGTTTATGAATGCGATGTTGTTAACACAAAAAAAACCATTTTCGTATAACTTACAAATGATGAAGATAGAGTTAAAGACTCTAAAAACCCACGTGGTGATGTCAAATAATACGAGTAGAATCGACGTTAAACCGATAAAGTTAAAATCGCTCTAGCTACACACCCGAAGCTAATGAATGTGAAGAAGAAGGTTCAAGAAGGCGTTATTCTAGAAGCAAGAGTCAATGAAGAGAGGAAATCTCAACCCTCGATTTAATTGGTCCATTTGAAATCCTCGATCGAGTAGGAACTGTGGCCTATAGACTCACTTTACCGCTAAGTATGTCGCGTGTTTATAACGTTTTTCACGTATCGATGTTACGTAAATATTTGGACGACCCAAACCACATTATTGAATTAGAACTAGACGAGATAGCAGAAGATTTAACGTATGAGGAGATACATGTTAAAATCTTGGATAAGAAGGATCATATTCGACACTCAAAGGTTATACCTCAAGAGTTAGAATCTGAAATGAAGTCAAGGTATCCTCACCTATTCGGCATTCCAGGTACATACGTAAATTTTGAGGGCGAAATTTCATAAGGAGGGGAGATTATAAGACCCCGAATTTTATGAAATGAAACTATTCAATTTTCTTATAATTATTATTTTATTTCGTAAATGGTTAAATTGATAAAATTTTAATGTAAGACCCTAACTTTTTGAATAAAGATTAAATTTTCTCGAAATATATTTTTGAATATTATGGTGTGGATTTGATATAATGTTATAGTTGTGGGTGATATTTATAAATTTTGTAAAGTACGCAAGTTGTTATATAATATTCAATTAGTCGGGGAATATTCGTTTTAATAGGGAATATTCGTACAACGGCACAATCATTGGTGGACCCCCACAACGGAATTATTGTCAGATTGAGAAAACGACAAAAATACTTTATAAAAATAACGGCGGAAGTTTTACCATTAACTGTTGAAACACCCGGTGTTAAAAGTAAAGTAATACGTGTGGTTGCATAGTAGCACATACGGTATTGATTATTGATGCTTACGTGAGAAGTCACTCGGTTATACTCAATTATTGCTACTGAGAATTCTTTGCATCATATCTATTATATTATTGATTCAATTATTGTCACAAAGATCATCTCGCATAAAATGTTTTTTATTAAATCAAGACTTGAGGCGACAAAGTTATTCATATTATAAATTGCAATATTTACAATGTCTAGAAGTTCATCAAGGAGAGGTTTGGTCACCTAATTGCGCGCCAATAGGAGAAATCCTTATCGAAAGCCCCTCTTTCTGAGGAGCGACACGGTTGATAAATATTGTGAGTTATAATATTAATGATGAATGTTTTTTTGAGTTAAATTTGGAGACGCGGACGTGATATTTGAGTCCTAACGACAAAATTAGTAAAATAGTCTATAAACACAAAATTTTTCGGGATTCACTATTTGGTCAAAAAGTCAACAGTTGATTTTTTCGGGAAAAGTCAAACTTCAAAATTTCAAAATTTATATTTTTGATAAAAATAGTTTCATTATGTTGGAATTGTTTGTGTTAGTGAAAATTGACATTTATTAGATGATAATTGATGTTCAGGGGTTATATTGATAAATCGGGTAATTTATCGGATAAATGAGCAATTAATTGCTACTAATTCACATGCTTATATAAATATTTGTTCACATATGTGTACTATTGAATCACATTATTTACTATTAGGAGAGTTGGTGCAAGATTGATAATACTTGCATGACTAAGTTAAAAATGGAGGTATAGATGGAGGTACTATACTGTAATTCGTATTTTTCACATGATTATACTATTGATTCACATGATTGAACTATTAATTCACATTATTTACTATTAGGGGAGTTGGTGCAAGATTGATAATACTTGCAGGACTAAATTATAAATGAAAGAAAAGTTGGTGATATTGTACTGTAATTTTTTGAGCCCCAAAACGTGCAATTATCGAAACTATATTTTCCTATAAATAGAAGCTCATTCTTCCTTCATTTCTCACCAATTCGCAAAAGCTTTAGAGCGATTATTATAGAGAAAAAGAAGAAGAGAAGTCTGCTACCTCACTATTCCAGTATCCAGTTTTTCCAAGGTAGGGAATATTATTTATTGTACTCGTAGGGAGTATTAATTCTTTCTTATCTATGAAGAGAACTTCTATTATTCCATTATTATTATTCTATTGGAATAACTCAGATATCATGCTGCTACCCTATACTTGGTGAAATTCTTCTGTTGTTCCATTCTTTATAATTACATTGAAACATCCTCGTCATATGGTTCTACTTGGGACCTAGTTCCGCCTTTTATTATTCATTTGGAATATCACGCTCTGTTTCGTTTCTACTGCAGGACCTTATTCCGTCTTTATTATCTTTGTTGGAATATCACATGCATGCATTTTACGCCGGACCGATTACATCTTTATTATTTACATTGGAATATCTTGTGCATGCGTTTCTGGTGGGACCGATTCCGTCTTTTTATTATTCATTTGGAATATATCTTGTTCATGCGCTTTTCTGTGGGACTGATTAAAATGTTTATTATTCCGTCTTTATCGCATGCATGTCAATTAACCCTTGATTTGTGGCAGTGTTTGAAAATGGCATCTGAGAATGTTGAAAACATCAATGGAGCACAAGAGAGCGTTGAATCTCCACAGATCAATAACCAGGACAACGTGCATCAGGAAGGCGACAATCCTCATGCAAACAACAACACTAACCAAATGATGAACGATGGAATGTTCCAAGGCTTCATGCAATTCATGCAATATCAAGCTAGAGCGGCTCCTGTTCAAAATGCAGGTGTAAACACAGGCAACTCTCAGATGGTCACTGCTAAACAGTTCAAGGAGCTGGGACCACTTGAGTTTATTGGAGAGCCAAAACCACTTAAGGCGGAAGCATGGATAAAGCAAATCACCAAGATATTTGATGTCTTGGGATGCTCCGAGGAGCAAAAAGTTCCCTTCGCCACCTTTATGTTGCGTGAAGAAAGCAGACATCTTGGTGGGAATCAAAAACGTACTCAACTGGACAAGATTTCAAGATGTCTTGGGAGAAGTCCCAAGAGTTATTCAATGACAAGTACTTTCCGAAAGTATTAAATCACATGAAGGAGGTGGAGTTTATCAAGTTGGAACAAAATAATATGACCGTGTCGCAATACGAGGCTAAATTTGCGGAGTTATCCCGGTTTGCATCCCATTTGGTCGATAATAAGGAGCGAATGACGCGAATGTTTTTAAGAGGTTTGAAACCGGAGATACGTTAATATCTAATTTCTCATAAACTGTGTTTGTACTCAGATGTTGTAAATAAGGCTCAGTTATTGGAGTGCGGTAACGAGTCAATGCAACCAAGGAAAGCGATGGAAAGATGAAAATACCGGTGGTACCATCGTGAACGGTGACAACAAGCGTGGAGGGAATCAACATGCCAGAAATGGTAACCACTTCGGTGGTAATCATGGCCAAGACAATAAAAATGGACATTTCAAGAAAAGGAGATTCAACAATGATGGAAAGACATCAGCACCAGCAACCGTGGTTAAGGAAGGAGAACGACCACCTATCATATGCTTCAAATGCGGAGGGGAGGCACATATCAGTCCAAACTGTGCGATGCCATCCAAAGCGTGTTATAATTGTGGAAGAGAAGGTCACCTAGCCTGATTTTGTCGTTCACCGAAGACAAGTTCAGCTAGGATGGAGGCACCAAAGGCCGTCCCAAAAAAGTCAAAGCCGATAGTGTAAAGGAGAGCGTTTGTTGTGACCTCCCAGAAAGTAAGGAACCCGAACGACGTCATCACGGGTAAGCTTATCATAAACTCTAGCGAAGTCTATACCATATTTGATACCGGTTCTACCCATTCTTTTATTTCTCCTACTTGCTCTCAACGATTAAATTTGACTCCGGAGAAATTAGACTTTGACTTATTTGTTGAAACTCCATTAGGAGAAACCTTTATTACACCCACTATTTATAAGTCTTGTTTGATTCAAATCGGTAACCGCACGTTACCTGTCGATCTTATCTCCTTAAAAATACTTGTATTTGACGTGATTCTAGGGATTGATTGGTTAACTACTCATCATGCTAAAATTGATTGTTTTCGTAAGGTTGTTAGCTTTCATATTCCTAATAAACCTATTATGCGAATTCAAGAGACCAAACCATTAAAATCAATCATGATCATCTCAAGCCACAAAGCTATTCGTTTATTAAAAAACGGATGTCAAGCTTTCTTAGCTCATGTCACGGATTTAAACAAAAATACGTTAGATTTGAAGGATATTTCTATTGTTAATAAATTTCCTGACGTATTCCCTGAAGAACTTCCTGGCCTACCCCCAGAGCGTGAAGTTGAATTTTGTATCGACCTTGAACCTGGTACAAAACCCATTTCCAAAGCCCCATATCGAATGGCTCCTATTGAACTTCAAGAGTTAAAGACCCAATTGCAGGAATTGTTAGACATTGGTTTCATTCGTCCTAGTACGTCTCCTTGGGGTGCTCCTATTCTATTCGTGAAGAAGAAAGATGGGAGTATGCGACTTTATATTGATTATCGGGAGTTGAATCATGTCACCATCAAAAATAGGTACCCATTGCCACGTATTGATGACTCGTTTGATCGATTATAAGGAGCACAATTTTTTCAAAGATCGATCTTCATTCGGATATCATCATTTGAAGGTTAAAATCGAGGATATTCCAAAGACCGCCTTCGTAACTTCGATGACGGGCATTATGAATTCTTAGTCATGTCTTTTGGATTGACTAATGCTCCGCCTTTGCCTTCATGGATATGATGAACCGAGTATTCAAGGAATATTTGGATCACTTTGTGGTCGTCTTTATTGATGACATCCTTATTTATTCCAAAAGCCGTGAAGATCATGAGCAACACTTGAGGTCGATACTCCAAAAGCTTCGTGAATATAAGCTTTATGCCAAGTTAAAGAAATGCGAGTTCGGCTCGAGGAAGTAGCATTCCTTGGGCACGCGTAGTATCGAGTCATGGAATATCCGTTGACCGACAAAGATTGAAGCTATTCAAAGTCGGGAGCAACCCAAATCGATGATCAAGCACGTAGCTTTCTCGGTTTAATTGGTTATTATCGGAGATTCATGGAATGATTTTCTCGAATCGCTACTCCATTAACTCAGCTGACTCGAAAAGATACAAAGTTCGGTTGGAGCGGGGAATGTAAGAAGAGTTTTCAAGAACTCAAAAGGAGACTCATTTCAAAGACTGCTCGACAATCTCATCCGGTTCGAGAGGATTTGTCATCTACATGTGATGCTTCGCAAAGGGTTAGGATGTGTTCTCATGCAACATGGGAAAGTCATAGTTTATGCCTCAAGACAACTCAAAGAATATGAGAGGAATTATCCTACTCATGATCTAGAGTTAGCATTTGTTGTCTTTCGCACTTAAAATTTGGAGGCATTACTTGTATGGAGAGAAAGTGGAGATCTTTATAGATCATAAAAGCCTCAAATATTTCTTCACTCAAAAGGAACTCAACACGCGACAACGACGTTGGCTTGAAACATTGAAAGATTATGATCATACCATCCAATACCATCCTCGGAAAAGCAACGTGGTAGCTAACGACGATTGAGTAGTAAGATCATATGCGGCACGAGTGTAATATTCACAACACAAAAGCCCATTTTGTGTGACTTGCAAAGGATGAAGATAGAGTAAAAGACCTCAGGACCCATGTGATGATGGCGAATATCTGAGTAGAACCGACTTTAATTGATAAAGTTAAAGTTGCTCAAGTTTCGATCCTCGGAGTCGATGCGTATGAGGAAGAAAGTGCAAGAAGGTACTATCTAGGAAACAAGAATCGATGAAGAAGGAATACTTCGAGTCAACTCCAGACTTTATGGTCCTAACGACCCTGATTTAAAGTATAAAATCATGATGGAGGCGCACAACACACCGTTTGTAATCCATCCTGGGAGTACCAAAATGTATCGTGATCTTCGTCATACATTTTAGTGGAGCAATATGAAGAGAGAGATAGCGCTATTTATCTCAAGGTGTCTAATTTGTCAACGAGTTAAAGCAGAGCATCAAGTATCAAAAGTTCCATTGCAACCACTTGAAATTCTAGAATGGAAGTGGGAACACATTACCATGGATTTTGTTACCGGTCTTCCCAAAGTTTCTCAAGGCATAGATGCGATTTGGGTCATTGTTGATAGATTGACCAAGTCTGCTCATTTCTTACCGATACGAGAAACTTATACACTTGAACGTCTTGCTCGTATGTACATAAACAAGATTGTAAGACTGTATGGTATGCCAGTATCCATAGTTTCTGATCGAGATCCAAGATTCACTTCAAGATTTTGGGGTAGTTTGCAAAAAGCTATGGGCACAGATTTACGATTTAGCTCGAAATATCATCCTCAGACGGACGGGCAGTCGGAGAGGACCATTCAAACTCTTGAAGATCTATTAAGACTCTGTGTCCTTGACTTCAAGGGAAATTGGGATAAGTTCCTACCATTGGTGGAGTTTTCCTACAACAACAGTTATCAAGCAAGTATTGGCATGGCTCCATTTGAGGCGTTGTATAGAAAAAAGTGTTGTTCTCTAGTATACTGGGATGAGGTGGGTGAAGCAACGTTGTTGGGACAGGAGTTGGTATGTATGACTACGAAAAAGATTTAAATGATCCGACAACGTATAAAAATCTCACAAGATCGACAAAAGAGTTATGCTGATCTTCATCGAAAGGACGTAGAATTCGATATTGGAGATCATGTGTTGTTACGTGTTGCTCCATGGAAAGGAGTTACAAGATTTGGAAAGAGAGGAAAGCTCAATCCTCGATTCATTGGACCATTTTTAATCCTCGATCGAGTAGGAACTGTGGCGTATAGACTTGCGTTATCGCCATGTATGTCTCGTGTTTATAACGTTTTTCACATATCTATGTTATGTAAATATGTGAAAGACCTGAACCACATTATTGAATTAGAACCAGATGAGATAGAGGAAGATTTAACGTATGAAGAGTTACCTGTTAAAATCTTGGATAAAAAGGATCATATTCTACGCTCCAAGGTTATACCTCAAGTCAAAGTTTTGTGGAGAAACCACGATGTGGAAGAAATGACCTGGGAGTTAGAATATGAGATGAAATCAAGATATCCTTACCTCTTCGACATACCAGGTACGCACCCTAATTTCGAGGATGAAATTTCATAAGAAGGGGAGGTTGTAAGACCCCAACTTTTTGAATAAAGATTAAATTTTCTCGAAATATATTTTTGAATATTATGGTGTGGATTTGATATAATGTTATAGTTGTGGGTGATATTTATAAATTTTACAAAGTACGCAAGTTGTTATATAATATTCGATTGGTCGGGGAATATTCGTTTTAACAGAGAATATTCGTACAACGGCACAATCATTGGTGGACCCCCGCAACGGAATTATTGTCAGATTGAGAAAACGACAAAAATACTTTATGAAAATAATGGCGGAAGTTTTACCGTTAATTGTTGAAACACTCGGTGTTAAAAGTAAAGTAATACGCGTGGTTGCATAGTAGCACACGTTATTGATTATTGATGCTTACGTGAGAAGTCACTCAGTTATACTCAATTATTGCTACAGTAATTGTTGCATCATATCTATTATATTATTGATTCAATTATTGTCACAAGATCATCTCGATAAAATGTTTTTATTAAATCAGTACTTGAGACGAAAAAGTTATTCATATTATAAATTGCAATATTTACATTGTCTAGAAGTTCTGTCAAGGAGAGGTTTGGTCACCTAATTGCGCGCCAATAGGGAGAAATCCTTATTGGAAAGCCCCCTCTTTCTTGTGAACGACCTGATTTATAAATATTGTGAGTTATAATATTAATGATGAATGTTGTTCGGAGTTGAATTTGGAGACGCGGACATGATATTTGAGTCCGGAACGACGAAATTAGTAAAAATAGTCTATAAACACAAAATTTTCCGAGATTCACTATTTTCGTCAAAAGTCAACAATTGACTTTTTTGGGAAAAGTCAAACTTTGAAATTTCAAATTTTATATTTTTGATAAAAATAGTTTCATTATGTTGGAATTGTTTGTGTTAGTGAAAATCGACATTTATTCCAATGATAATTGATGTGTAGGGGTTATATTGATAAATCGGGTAATTTATCGGATAAATGAGCAATTAATTGCTACTAATTCACATGCTTATATAACTATTTGTTCTCATATGTGTACTATTGAATCACATTATTTACTATTAGGGTAGTTGGTGCAAGATTGATAATACTTGCATGACTAAGTTAAAAATGGAGGTATAGATGGAGGTACTATACTGTAATTCGTATTTTTCACATGATTATACTATTGATTCACATGATTGAACTATTAATTCACATTATTTACTATTAGGGGAGTTGGTGCAAGATTGATAATACTTGCAGGACTAAATTATAAATGAAAGAAAAGTTGGTGGTATTGTACTGTAATTTTTTGAGCCCCAAAACATGCAATTATCGAAACTATATTTTCCTATAAATAGAAGCTCATTCTTCCTTTATTTCTCACCAATTCACAAAAGCTTTAGAGCGATTATTATAGAGAGAAAGAAGAAGAGAAGTCTGCTACCTCACTATTCCAGTATCCAATTTTTCCAAGGTAGGGAGCATTATTTCTTTCTTATCTATGAAGAGAACTTCTGTTATTCCATTCTTTATTATTTCATTGAATAATCAGATCACGCTGCTACCCTATATACTTGGTGAAATTCTTCTATTGTTCCATTCCTTATCATTCATTTGAACATCCTCGTCAGGCGTTCTACGCCTAGAACTCCGGTTCCGCTTCTTTCTTATTCGGTATGGAATATCATGCTCATGCGTTTTTTGGGACCGATTCCGTCTTTATTATTCTGTTGAATATCCATGCATGCGCTTTTACGCCGGATTCGATTCAAATCTTTATTATTTCGCTGGAATATCCTATACGTGCTTTTTCTTGGGACGATTCCATTATTTATTATTCGGTTGGAATAACCGCTGTGCGCGGTCTATCGCACGCTCGGTGATTTCTTTTGTTATTCCATTCCTTATTATACTCGGTTGGTTAAAGTTTTGACTTCTATACTCCATGAAATTAGTGGAATATCCTCGATATTTGCACTTCATCCAAAGATCTTTTCATGGAAATATTCTTCCGAGCATTCTTGAATTTTACTCTACAAAGCAAGATTCATGTCGACAATTTGGACGTTATTAGATCCCTGGATAAAATAATTCTTAAACTTGTTTTATCAATTCTTATATCATTGTCATCATCCTCATGTTTATATTTTTTGAAAGTCATCATGACCTATAGTGCGTAGATGGACTTGGTATGATGATTATGACACTGAGGATTATTGATTGTAATCACGACCGTAATGTTACAAATGATGTGGTAAAAGTCCTCGTTGATTCGTAGTGCATTGATGGACGGTTGTTGGCAAGATCATGACCATTAATTAATACACAAATATTCTTGGCCCGTAGTAGTGGATGGATAATTGTGGTCGTGATACTAAAGAATATCCTTGGTCAGTAGTGCGAGGGGTGATTCGATGATGTGGATTATTTATTAAGTTTGAGTCCCAATGATAAAAGTGATGAAAACCTTTTAAATCATAAAAGATAGTAGATTTTATTCTCTACTTGACTCTTTTAATGGATCGCTTGTTCATTGCGCAGCTTAAACTTGATGGTTGTTATATTGTATCGGTTTAACTTGTTGAAGGCTAACGATAATATATTCGCATTATCTTAGTCATAATATTTCCTCTCGAGCTAGTTGAGCTCACCCTTTTACTCAGGAAATGAGAACGTAGCAGGGACTAGTCGGGGAGCGGAGTGACCGACCAGATGATAGCATTAGTAGTCTTCACTATTCAGTGAAATAGTGGAAAATAAATGTAATAATATTGAATTTGAGTTTGAATATTGTCTAGACGACAATAATTGTATTAAAACTCACAACTTATGTTTTGTGGTATTGTACACGACAGTTGTATTATTAAGTTGTATTTGAATTTATGTACCATGTAAATGGCGACGCAAGATGGGTGACGTATACCTAATTTTGGGGACGTCACATACTGTCTAATTTTATGCTCTTAATTTGGCAATAGTAATTTGTAAGTTAAACTCTTAATCTGACCAATTTCATATTTTCATTATACAGTTTTGGTTTAAAGCTTTTGTTTTTGATTCAGACACTCGGTATGGGATGGAGCTACATGCCTCTACGTACGATCAAATTGAGGTATATTTTTTCGAAAGTTGAATATGAACCTGTTGTATCAATATGTCAATTGTGTACTATTGAATTGTGTCCAAATTTTTGTACTAGTATCCAAGTATAAACTCTATTATGTTAAATTATTGACAATTAGATTTAGTTGTTGAACCTTAAATGTTTGTAAATAAAATTTCTTAAGATCTATATTCAACCGTGCAAGATTTGTTTATGATGCTACTGGGTTTGATAAAAATACAATGTGTATCGCATTAAAGGCGGAAGCAATATTATAACAGAATTAACATGTTTACAAATGTAAGTAATATGTCATGCAAAAATATATTGAAAAGTTTATATGAAAATAACTTATTATAAAAAAAATCTCATCGCAATTTTAACGAATTATACAATCCATTATTCAAACTAGCCCCTGCATTGCACGGGCTAATACCTAGTATATATAAAGGATCCATTCAATTTGAAAAATAGGTGAGTTAACTCTATTAATTATAAAATTAACTCGGTCAATTTGAAATATAGTTGAGCCATCTTAGTTAAAAATTACTAAATCGATTCATTTTTCTCTTCTTCTAGCTTTTCAAATCCTTTCCCTCGATTTGGTACAATCCTCCGCTTCCTCTTTAGTTTCCTAAATTAAATCGACTCTTCTTCTCTTCTCACTCTTCAGTCGCCTTCAATATCTTCTTCAATATTTTAAAGCCTAAATTGAGAAACTCAGCAAGGTTGTGCCCTAATTCTTTGGATTTTCTCGCCTCTCTGATTCATCCACGAACTCCCAAAGATTATAAGCAGCGAAGGTAACGAGAATTCAAACAAATTTCTTCTCAGCCAATTTTTGGGGTTTTAACCCTATCATTTTTGGTCCATTATCTTTATCAAACATGGAGCGAAACCAGCTAATCTGTTCACCATGGTGTATTTTTTCCTCTCTTTTTATTTTTATTTTTATCTAATCAATTAGTATACACCCAGAGTAATTTGTAAGTTGAACTCTTAATCTTGCAAAAGTAATTTGCAAGTCTAACTCTTAATCTGGCCAATTTCATATTTTTATTATACAATTTGGTTTAAAGCTTTGGCTTTTGATTCGGACCCTCAGTATGGGACGGAGCTACAAGCCTCCACGTACGATCAAATTGAGGTATATTTCTTCAAAAGTTGATAATTGACCTTAAATGTTTACGATTAAAGTATCTTAACATCTATATTCAACTTTGTAAGATTTGTTTAAGAGGCTATTGGGTTTGAATCGAATTATGTATTACTAAGCTTTTGACACTTTTGTAGTGATACTGTTAAATTAGTGTTGTGAGTTATATTTTCTTGAATAATTTTACAATAAATGTGTGCTATTATTTCTATTGTTGTAGTATTATCTTACTCTTGAATTCGGATTTCATTTTTACTATTTCTGACTTATCGGGAATGAGTTCACCTTAAAAGAAAGATTTATCTTTAGTTGTTAGTTATATAATTTGGTATATATGGTTGAGGCGTTTTTCCCATCACATGTTGACTATATAAAAGTAAGATAATCTCTTTTGGAGTGTACAAGTGTAGGATTATAGTTCACTTCTACCGTATGAAAATATATAGATTCATAGTATTGATAACAGTTTATACTTTTCAGTGTCGATGAGTGAGGTTCAATATTTCTATGATCCTATTTTTATAAGATAAATGTGGTTTTGAAGTTAGGTTATTTGACTTCTTAGCGAGTAGAAAGTAGCTCTGCAATAAACAGAGCAGCTCATGTGGAATCTTAAAGGAGGTAGGACTACTCGATCATATGTTTGATCCCCAATAAATTAAATTTCTCGACATAGTCTAACCGTCTTTTAAATTGGCAAGGAAGGGGAGTAGATGATTAATTGTTTAACCTAGGATGAAAGAGGAAGAAAACTCAAGATTTGTTTGAATAAGGTGAAGAATGATACAAATTGGTTGATAGCAATGACAATCATGTTTTGTTATTATTCGAATATTCTATTTCTGAGTTTTATGCATTTTTAATGCAAGTTGCCTTCACCACTAGTGAATTATCCAACTATTATATGTGATTTGCATGTTCTTGGCATTTTCTTAATAAGTTTATTTCTAATAGATGATTTCTAATAATGAAGTGTTGGGGTGTAAAATGTTGAACCAACAATTCAATTCAAGTTTGTGACAAAAGAAGACAGGCATGAGATCATATGGAAGTTAAACATTGAGTTGCATAATTTTATTGGGTCTACTAAACATTTAAATTTTAACTATGTAATAATTTTAGTACTTTGATTTTTAGGGCCAGAAGATCTATAAAGATTGATCCCTTTCAATTCTAATTTTTGATTTCTGCATATGGTATATCTACAAAAGCATAAAGGCTATTGAATAAATTGCAGTGATGTAGTTATACAACTTCACTATTCGTGCACTTGGACAAAATTGGTATCATTTGAACATTATAATATTCAGTTCATAATTGTTTCCTTAGCTATTGATATAGTATGTATGCATCTTAACAAAAATTGAATATGTTGTCATCCTTAATCATATTTCTTTTTTCATTATCCCTTTATTTTATATTATTTGAAATGAGGCATGTGCAGGAAAACATGCTAATTCACTTAAATTGGGATTTTGTTGCTACTACTACGATTACTTTTCTCCAATTCTTTTACTAACAATCATTGATGTATGTTCATCTGCAAGTGATTTACTTAAAATAAGAAAGGTGGTGGATACATGAAAGCTAATTAAGTCTGTGTTAGTTGGTTAAAAGACTTGTAAGGAGATCTCCAATAATTAATCTTGGTATGTATTTCGTCCGTTCTTTAACTTTTCTTTTTTGATTGAGTAGAAATTAAATCTAGAATATAAAAGTTTCATTTTCATACTTTTGGTCTATAGTTAAAGTTGTAGATTCTTTATTTTTGCTTTTACTTCTGCTAATGACATTTTAAGGTTATTTTCTCTGTGTAGCTTCTCATAAGTTTTTATATTAATGCCTTGGTTATGTTTTGATTTACTTATTTGGAATGTGATGAAGTTTTGTAGTTTCAGTTTATTATATTTGAAAAATGTTTAGACTATAGTTTTGATTTTTGTTTATTCTACATGCAATCAAGCAAACATGTTGAGATTAGAATGAGAATTAACCTCGACTAAAAGGCTAAAACTATTTAATTTATTCTTCATGGTTGCATTTTTGAGTATCTCTTAAATAAGTATTCATGCATATTTCAACAATCCATAACAAGGTTTAATCAATATCATTCTCTGCTCAGTAACATCCGACTTTGAAGCTCGCCAAAGGTATGCCAAAATTCAACACACTTTTTACATTTTTGTATTACTACTTTGAGGTTTCATAAATTGAGTGAAATGATTTTACAGAGCTTTAGCATTGTAACTTAATTCATTTGGGTAGTGTAGTTAGAAGTGTAGTTGAAGTGTTTGATGAAAGAGGCTAAGAGAATGTTAGCATGGACATAAAGATCATAAAGTTCAATTCAACTTTAGCCATTGCGATGTTATTGAAAAGTCTATATAAAAAAAATTATATCATTCTCATCGCATATTTGACAAATTATTCAACCATTTCCCCAAACTAGCCCGTGCATTGTACGGGTTATCAAATAGTATATATAAAAGCAGGAAAGGCGATCCTTTAAATTGAAAACTTTACGGAGTCAACTCTTAATTAATTAAGAGTTAACTCGGTCAATTGAAAAACTCACGTGAGTTTGGAATCGAGTCCATCCTTCAATCGACAAAACCGTCGTCTCTTAGATTTCCCAATTCTCTCTCTTCCTCTTCCTTGAGTCACTGTGTTTCTTTAAACGAAATTCAATCGTCTTTACCTCTTCATCTTCCATGTTCCTTTTCGAGAAAATCTAAAGTGAAGAAGCAAAGGTAGTGCTTGCACATTAAATCAGATTCTCATAGATAGCCTCTCAACCGTTTTCGGCTTCTCTGTCTTTTTCGGCCATGGGCCACAACAGTGATAGTGGCGGGTGACCCACCGGAGTTAGCTACTTCTAGAGGGGAGTTGAGAATGACTTTGCTTCCATGCAACTTGAAGGCAGCTTTGTCATAAGCCCTAGCGGCTTCGATTAAAGTGTCAAAAGTTCCCAGTCAAAGTCTGAGTCCTTGACGCAAACTTGCCTCATCATCTTCATTTTTGTAACATTCCAGACTTTTAAATGTAATTTTAAATATTTATTGAGTTATATAAATATTTAATGGATGTGATTATCGGTAAATGAATATTTGTTTTATTGATTTAATATTATTTGGAGAATTATTTGTTTAATAAATAATTGATGAATTAAAGAAATGATTATTATAGTGATATTTCAATTAAATGATATATTATTTGTATTGTGTTATGTGATTAAAGTATTTATTTAATTAATTATAATTTGAATTAATTAAGATAAATATGAAAGCTTGATTAAATATAGTGTGATAAATAACTATATTATAAGGAGATTATTAAAATAAATTAAAGTAATTTATTTTAGTGTTTACCAAACAAGGCTTAATATATTAATCCTTTAATATTTTAAATGATTTGCCAAACAAGCCTTATGGCTTTTGAGATTTCTAGCTAAATAAAATAAATAATTAAATAAGATAAAATAAAATAATAAATATAATATATATATTTATATTATATATGTTTATCCTAATAACTGATGTTACTTATTATATGTATTAAGTCTATGTCAGTTTTCTTTGTTATTATATTAGTACGCATATCAGTTTAGTTTTTCTTTTACGCATTCTATTTGCTAGCTTAAGCAACAATTTCAATATGTTTAACAAGGATTGCAAGCAACTTCAAGGTATTTTACACAACATTAGTATTAGATATATATTTATATGCATATACGGGTTTTACGGCAAAATTTCATGTTCTGTGAATTCCATATTTTGAAATGTTGCTTTACAATGGATTACTTGTGGTTATACATGTTCATGATGATAGAGATTATGTTTAAACAACAATTGTATGCTAAATTTCGGTTTGACAACAGGAACTTTGACAGTATTTGGTTGTATATATATATTTTTCATATGTTCATGAAAAGTATCAATTCTAGTGGCCAATTTGTATGTTAAATTATAATTTGAAGATTTCATATGTTAGTTTAGTGAGATATGAGCATTATGTAATTTGAATGAGATGATTTGGCCAACTAGTGAGTTCACAGTGATGATTTCTAGAACAATGTCAAGAAAAGTTGAGTTTTTGTGAAAAACATGAGTTTTGAGAAATTAAAATAGTTGTAGTTAGTGTTAAATTGTGCTAGTTGGTTGTAAATGTGAGCAATCATGTTTATGATATGGTTGTATTTATTCTACGTGTTAATATTACTTTCTATTGGGTGAAATTTGTGTTTATTGGGCTAAAAGTGCCATCGCTCATATAGTTTTGCTTTCTGCGTCTGTCTGAACAAGTGCAATGTGGCTTGGGTTCCAAGTCTCTGTGCCGGTTCAAAAAAAAAGCGGTAGCAATTTGCGCCGATCCAAGCCTTTGTATGGATTGCGCAATTGTGCATACCAGTTTGAGATATCGACTTACGCTAATTCTCGCTAATTGGGAAGTGTCATAGCGTGATCTCGAGATTTTGTTAACATGTTAAATATGTGATGTTAAGGTTAACATAACATAGTGAGTTGTGGTTAGTATGATCAAAGTTGAAAAATGTTTATTAAATTGAAAATGCGTTATGTGATAACATAGATTATACTGATGAATGATAGTGAAGTGTTATGATGATTAACACTGGGAATTACGAAATGTAAAGCATAACACAAGACTTGTGTTAAAATAACAAGTTTAGCTAGTAATGCGTTTTATATTGAAACGTGAATATTAGTATGTCTAATGGATGTTATGGTTTTAATACTGTGTTTAGGTGAACGTGAGTTTAATATTTTAGCTTACGCTCGAGGCAAGTTTTCTAACTCCATACTTTCATTGAGTTAGTTTGTTACGTTTATGTAATTCTTTTAACTCTACATTTTCGTTAAGTTAGTCCTATTATTATAAATACATGCTTTTGATTGAGCAAGCTTTTTATATCAAATGTTATTATTTCCAAAATTCATTTGAGCAAACTCTAACTCTAGTATTATTGGAAATTCTCATGTTTATTGATTCATTCTAACTTGTTTACGATTAATGAAGTTTCTTAAAGTTCAGAATTCATTTCTAAATATTATAAAACTTGAACTAGCTCATTTCTTGATCGAAGCAAAGGTTAACCATTTTATTCATTCTATTGAATACTTTTGCTTTATAGTTATTTCAAGCATGAGTTAGATGTATAGAATCAATTCATTTATGATTCTCAAATGTTCTAAGTTATGTTATTGTTAAACAACTGTTGTATTATCAAACATTGTGGATTCAACTAGTTCCCTAGTTGATGATCATTAAACTTCAATTACCCTTGAAAGCTTATCCAAACCAAACTTTCTTTGGTGCGGACTTGTATTCTAAATACTGAGATGAACAACCCTATGTTTAGGGGTTTACACTTAGCGTTGAAATGGTTGTGCACAATACATCAGACGAAGGATTGATCCCCACGAGTACGTGGAGTCCTTATAGTCGTATGATTGTTAAAGTTAAAGTTGAAAGATTACTTATAAGCTGTGGACATGGTTCATGGTCACTTGACCCTTAGTAGTTTATTTAAGAATGTTAATAGAACAAATTATTCATTTATTGAGCCCATGAGTTGGGTAAATGTTGAAAAGTTAATAGAACATATCATTCAGATTCTATTGAGCCTATTATTTGGCAAATGTTGTAAAGTTAATGGAACATATCAGTTCTATTGAGCCTATTATTTGGCAAATGTTGTAAAGATAATTATTCTTATCTCAAGTGAGCTTTGTTTACTCACTATTGTATATTTATACATTTATTGCAGCTATGAATGAGAAGGTAGATAAACCTACAACTAGCAAAGGAAAGAGAAAAATGTACAAGTGATGAAGAGTTGTAATTTTGTTTTATCATTATTGATAGACTTTTAATAATGATGTGATGTAATAATTTTATTTCCGCACTTGAATGATTGTATTAAAGGTTAGAGAACCTGGGAGATAATATTTTATTTAAGTAATCATGTATGGGCAGGTTTTTATTATTCAATTTATTATAATTGGGTAGTTAATTATGAATGTTTTGATTACGTGAGCACCAAATCTTGAGGTAATGAAGTACAGGGATTTAGGGGTGTCACAAGTTGGTATCAGAGCTATAGGTTATGAACCTTAGGTGGGGAAAAGCCTTAGGAAGTAACCTTTGAAAAGATAGTGGTGATTAACTCTTATCAAATTTTAAGGAAGAAATAATAAAACACTTACGTGATTATGTGTTTATACTTATGTGTTCGTGAGTGTCGAGTAGTAATGATTAATTATTAAAACTTAAAATTTTGATGTCAGGATGACTAATGTCGGAGAATCCAGTCAGGCTAGGGAGGATAGACCTCAGATGCCTATAGAGGAGGAGCCTCAAGACATTCGTGTTAGTTGGGAACAACTCATCGCCACGAGTCGTCACCTCGTTGGTCGCGATGGTTGAAGACGAGGATGATGATGTGGAGGCGGATGAGGAGGATCCCGTTGAGTTGTTGCGGGAGGATGAGGATGACGAGGGACGAGCAGGAGGAGACTCCACTAACCTCGATATTGCTTTCGAATGCGATGAAGTCTACAACCATAACGTGGAACTTCAGGATACCGTCGAGGAATTGCAAGAGATAGTAGCTGAACAACAGACTGCAATGACACAGAAAGATGATGGATCCTAGATCGTGAGGAACGACTGACAAATGTCGAGGAAAAGATAGGACAGACTGAAGGAGAGAAAGACCAACTGATCGAGGAGGTCGCTAAACTGAAGAATAAGCTAAGGGAAGAAGCTACGAAGAGGGCAAGAGCCGAGAACACATATGAAGTAATGTTTCAACGAGCCAGGATAGCAGTGAAAGACGCACGGGCAAAAAGAATGAAGATGGAAGAGATGAATAGAGTATTCAACACCATGGTTAATCGGGCTCAGGATCGAGTCATGGAATATCCTATTCAGTTCGAGACGCTACCATCGTACGTATTAGATCGCAGAACAATGTTTCGAGTCATGGAGGAAGAACGTAGTAAGGATAAGCAGTATCTTAGTAAAACATCGTAGTTGTTGTACGATGAATAAAATGTTAAATAATTGTAAATCCCAAGTGTTATGAAACCTATGGGATATGAGGATGATGTTGTCCTGAAACTTTGTAGTTCAGGAAAGTAATGTAAATAGCAGTAATGCTATTGTTTTATGTTTTTAAAGAGGTTATGAATAAATAAAAGTTGTTATTTTATTCAAAGTGTTATGTGATTTGTGGTTATTTCTTTTGTAGAATCAAGTTAAATAGAAATTACTTAAACGAGTTGATTAATAATCTAATGGGTGTATTTTTAAACAGAAAATGCCTCCCAGAAGTCAACCACCACGACAGATAGCCAACGAAGGAACCAACAATAACGACAATGTTGATTCTAACCCAGTTCAACAATTAGTAACGTCACTTACAGGAGCATTGCAGAATTAACCACAAAACCAAGGAACAACGTTTAAGGAATTCAAGGCGGTTGGACCACCCGAATTTTGAGGGTCAGTGAATCCAGTCGAGGCACAGACTTGGATTATGGAAATAGAGAAGGTGTTCGATGTTGCTAGGGTAGGAGATGATCAGAAGACTTCTTTCGGAACATTCATGTTGAAAGCAGAAGCTAGTTATTGGTGGCAGGCCAATAAAATTCGAGAAGGACCAGGGATGACGACCTGGGATATGTTTAAGGAGATATTCTTCGAGACCTATTTTCCCGAGAGTTCGAAGGGTTAAATTTGAAGTACAATTTCGAAGGCGAGGCGAGGAACGATGCCAGATATCGAGTATCGCCGCTAAGTTCAACGAGTTGGCGAGGTTTCGCTTTATCAAGTCAAAGACGATTTAACGAAGGCAAAGAGGTTTGAACAGGGACTGAAGCCCTGGTTGTATAGTAGGGTTTCCCTATTTCAATTGAAGACTTTCACAGCAGTGATGGAGAAAGCAATACTCGCTGAAGGTGAAGGCGAGGCAGTGACAAAGTTCAATCAGGAACAGAAGAAGAAGAAGAATGAGGTGGAAATCAAGAATGGAGGTGGTAGTGGTGGAAACAATAACAATAACAACAACAACTTGAAGAGGAAGTGGAATGGAAACATGGGTGCTGGAAACCAACAGGGTAACCAGCAAAGCAAGAAGTTTGAAGCATGTGCTACATGCAGAAGTTTCACAGTGGTGCGTGCTTGATGGGGGAAGCGAGAATGCTTCAATTGTGGCGGGAGGGTCACATCGCCCAAATTGCACACAACCTAAGAAGAAGCGTGTGCTTCACGTGCGGATCAAGGATCACTTTGCTCGTGAATGCCCAAAAAAGAAGGATGGAGTGATAACCGTAAGCAATGGAGGTAATAATAGAGGTACATCATCAAACAAACCCACGCCTAGAACCTCGACACGATGGTATGCAAGATGTTGTGCAATCAAAAGATGTCGTGATGTATTATCCCAATCAATGATATTGATGCTTATGTATTATTTGATTCGGGTGCTACTTGCTCGTTTATCTACGATGAATTTGCTAAGAGGTTAGAATTACACTGAGAAGAACCTGAATTTCCTTTGAACATAGAGATTGCGAATAAAGAGATAATCATTTGTTAGATTCAGTATCTACAAGAACCTGTAGGGTGAATATTAAGGAGAATATCCTAATGGTAGATTTGATTTAGATTAGATTAGGAGAGTTTGATGTAATTTTGGGAATGGATTGGTGCATTCTAATATGGAGGCAGTAATTGATTTCCAAAAGAAATGTATAAACCTTATGACTCAAAATCAAAGGTAGTATTCTATGGTA
Organism: Panax quinquefolius; assembly: GCA_020205615.1. NCBI lineage: Eukaryota > Viridiplantae > Streptophyta > Magnoliopsida > Apiales > Araliaceae > Panax > Panax quinquefolius. Next base: position 112,618,660 of record CM035160.1, on the reverse strand, counting down.
GCAAATCACATGAGACAAATGAAATGTCTGACGATTATGTGAAGCAAGAAATTGTTGAGTCGAGGTTGTGTGGGCTATTTAGCTTACATAGTTGATACTCGGAAAAGAATGTAAAAGCGGAAGAGATACCGGTGTGGAGGGAATTTGAGGATGTGTTTTAGAGGATTTGCGGGACTTCCACCGATGAGAGAAATTGAGTTCGTGATCGAGTTAGTGTGGGGACAAAGACCGATATCGAAGGGCCCCGTCATGAGAATGGCTCCGAAGTAGAAATAAAGGAACTGATGGTACAGTTGCAAGAATTGTTAGATAAAAAGTAAATTCAACCAAGCGTATCACCGTGGGGAGCGCCAGTGTTATTCATGAAGAAGAAGGATGGTTCAATGCGTCTTTGCATTGATTATAGAGAATTAAACAAAGTCACTATTAAAAACAAATATCCATTACTAAGAATAGATGACTTGTTTGACCAGTTGAAGGGTGCTAAATACTTTTCGAAAATAGATTTGTGGAGTGGGTATCACTAATTGAAAGTGAGGAAGGAGGATATACCACGAACGGCATTCAGAACTCGGTATGGACATTACGAAGCTCGATGATGTCTTTGGTTTAACCAACGCACTGCTTTGCATTTATGGATCGATGAATAGGGTGTTTAAACCATTCTTAGACAAGTTTGTAGTGGTATTCATTGACGACATTCTAGTGTATTCCAAAACTCAAGAAGAACACGTAGAACACTTACGTTTGACATTGGAAACACTAAGAAAAGAAAAGTTATACGCAAAATTCTCTAAGTGCGAATTTTGGCTAGATCGCGTGCAATTTCTTGGACACGTGATTGACAAAGATGGGATTTCCGTGGATCCATCAAAAGTGGAAGCTGTAATAAATTGGGAACAACCAAGAACACCGTCGGAAGTGAGGAGTTTCTTGGGACTGGCCGGGTATTACAAACGATTTATTCAAGATTTTTCTAAGATAGCTACTCCATTAACAAATTTGACCAGGAAAGCTATGAATTTTTTTTTAACGGAGAAATGTGAAGAAAGTTTCGAGATTTGAAGAAGAAATTAAGCACGGCTTTTTGTGTTGTCATTACCGGATAATATGAGATAACTTTGTGGTGTATAGTGATGCCTCACATAAAGGGTTGGGATGTGTTCTTATGCAGAACGGCAAAGTTATTGCGTATGCATCAAGATAACTGAAGGATTATGAGAAAGGTTATCCGACTCATGATTTGGAATTGGCTGCAGTAGTGTTTGCTCTCAAGATATGGAGACACTATCTCTATGGAGAGAAATGTGAAATCTACATGCACTATAAAAGTCTCCAAGTATATTTTCACACAGAAGGACCTGAATATGCGACAAAGGAGATGGATGGAATTGATAAAGGATTACGATTGTGAGATCTTTTATCACCCAGGCATAGCAAATGTGGTTCCAGATGCTTTGAGTAGGAAAGGTCGGGAGAAGTTGGTGCTGATAACTACTCAGGAGGAGCTTATTTCAACAATGGCAATGCTAGAATTGGAAATCAAATTTCCAAAGGAATCCGATGAACGACTATTCCAGATAGATGCCAGTCCAACTTTGGTGGACAAAGTGAAGAGTGCTCAACTATAAGATAAAGAATGCGAAACGATCAAAGAGAAAGTGGTTGAAGGTAGCGATGTAAAATACAAGATCGACACCGAAGGACTATTACGATTCGAGGAAAGAATTTGGGTTCCAACAGTACCAGAGCTTAAAGAAGAAATCTTGACCGAAGCACACAACACAAGATATTCGATTCATCCAGGAAGTAAAAAGATGTATCAAGATTTGCGGCAACATTTTTGGTGGCCGAATATGAAAAGAGACGTTGCAGAATGCGTTGCAAAATGTTTGACGTGTCAAAAAGTGAAAGCTGAACATCAACGACCAAGCGGGTTACTTCAACCGTTGGAAATACCGGAATGGAAATGAGAGCATATCACAATGGATTTTGTGGTAGGACTTCCAACGACTCAGAAAGGATACGATGCGATATGGGTGATAGTGGACAGATTGACAAAATCTGCACACTTTTTGCCAATAAAGATTAGATTTAATCTTGATCAGCTAGCGAAACTATACGTTAAAGAGATCGTGTCGAGACATGGAGTTCCGAGTGTCGATTGTGTCGGTAGAGATCCGAGGTTCACATCAAACTTACGGAAGAGACTACAAGAATGTATGGAAACACAACATGAAAGTGAGTATAACTTATCACCTTTGCACAACCGACGGCGAGTGAGAGAACGAACAATTGGAACGATATGGAAGATTTGCCGAGCACGATCATCATAGATTTCAAAAAATTTGGGATGAACATTTCCGTTGGTAGATTTGCCTACAACAACAAGTTACCACGCGAGCATCAGATGCCACCTTACGAGGCATCAGACGGTAGAAAGTGCGAGAACTCCATTGTGTTGAGATGAAGTCATGTGAACGCTTAAATATTAGGACCAAAACGGTATAACAAAGCTGCTTTGAAGTTATCAAACTCATCAGACAAGATTGGTAGCAATTTCAAGACGACAAAAAAGTATCTTGCCGATCAACACAGCAGTAATCGCAAATTTGAAGTAGAAATTTTGTTTTCTAAAAGTTTCTCCTCGAAGGGAAAATTCGTTTTAGCGAAAGGAAAGCTCGGCCAAGATTTATTGGACCGTTTGAGATATTACGAAGAATGGGGAAGTGGCTAATGAGGTAGCTTCTACCTCCGTAATTGGAAAACATTAATATTTTTCATATTTCGGTGTTAAAACTGTATAAACCCGATTACAAACACGTGATCGAGTACGAACCATTGCAATTCGATAAAGATTTTGTTAGGTTTGTAATATTCATGAACGCAATCAAATTGCAAAAATAAGCGGAGACGTGTAAAATCAGAGTTTAAAAATTTTACAAACCATATACCCGGATCAACCTTTATGCACAATTATTAATTAAACGAAAAAGATGAATAAGAAACATACCCTGAAGATCCGAAGCTTCCTCGTGTACAAGTTCACCTCCAATCCTTTTCGCTCAACTTGAATCCACCGGGTTTTGTTCCTTCCTTCGATCAACGTTAGCCACCCAAGTGTTTGGCCTCCCAGAGGTGATCCACCGAGGAAGAAGAAGGATTTAAGAAGATGGGTGGTTGGCTAAACCTCAGTTTTTCTATCTCTATAGTAAAAGGAGCGCTCTCCAACCATTGGAATTATAACCTCGTCTCGATATCCGATATAAGACTCCTCTTATAAAGATATCAAGTAACCTATTAAAATAAGGTATTATTTAATTAAACCCTTTTAATTAAAGGGCTCCCTAATCTTATTAGGGATAATTAATTAAACTCCTTTAACTAATTTTCCTTCCTAATCCAATTAGGAATAAATGAGAGTACTTATATTAAATTAATTCCTAAACTCTTTTAGAAATTAAAATAATAATAATAATTGTAATAATATAAATAAGACTCCTCTTATTAATTTATATTTAATATTTCTAAAATATTAAATAATAAATATTAAACTATTTAATTTATTCTATCACCATAGATTAAATTAAATATACTTAATATATTATTACGATTATGCCATTAACTTCTTAAATAATTATTATTCCTTTTATGGTGTGACCCTTTAGGTTCTCCATATTAAACCTAGGTTGTGAATAAATCAATTAGAACAATTCTAATCTTATTTAAATAAATAAATTAAACAATTAATTTATTTAAATAAATAATATTTATTCTACAATAGGGATAAGCCTCCCTAGCGATCAACGACTTTCCAGATAATATAGATTTCAACATTAATCATAAAAGAACCTTTGAGTAAATAGTTCCGCACAATTCAATCCTTCCCACCATACAATGTCCCAATTAAATATAAGGCATGGAATTATCGCCAAGTCTTATTTTATTTAATTATATGTATTTTCGACTCTTAAATGCACAACTCAAATAATGCAAATTAGAAACTCCTTTCTAATTTCATTCTCATTGCCAAGGACTCTTTGGGTTGTCATTTATCGAATCACATAGAGGACATTTCTCTTCTTTTAATAAGTGGTAGATTCTTTATCGATCATACATTATCTACATGTATAACTTATTATACCCAAGCATACCCTTTGATATATCCTAAGGGTCTTAAGGAATAAGTCAAAGTATAACTCATCATACACAAGATACTATGATGATCTCAAGTCCAAGGATCACTTAGACTACTATCACTACAGAATTCCTATTAACAAAGCAAGTAAAACTCCATTAGGTATTCCTTAGCGAGCCACGTTCAAATGAACTTATTCTCTAATAAGCACCTACATACTTGCTTTCAAGTGTCTCCACACAAATGATCGTGAGATCAATCATCCTCATCCAACGAAGCAAGCAACGACGTATGTACCAATCTATCCGGATTCACTAATCCCCAATTTAGTAATCCAATTATTGAAAACTATTTTAGTTTTAAGTTTTCTAAGAATTTAGATCTCATTAGAATGATCATCATCATTATTCTAAAAGCATTGCTTAAAACTATGGGTTTATCACATATTGTAAAAACAAAGATCACGTAGATAATTAAAAGCCTTTAATAAATTAATACTTTTATTAATAAATGAATAAGATTGTTACAAAGTATATGCTTTATCATCAAACATGATTGGCTTATTGTGCATGCTACTTTCAATCTCCCACTGCACTAAAGCCAATCAATCATGGTATCTCATACTCTTCTTCTCTAAGTGACGATTATCCCCGCCATTGAATAAGCTTTAGTTAATGGATATGTAATGTTGTTCATGAGAGTCCACTATCTCTATAGTGATTTCCCATCTTTCAATGATTCTAATAATCAAATGAAAGTGCCACAACACATGTTTAGATCCAAGATGAGACTTTAGAACTATTCCTAGTTCAGAATGAACTTTAATCCAAACAATCAACTTCATAGACTTCATTTATAGCTATATACTTTGTCTTTATCACTAAACCAAAGAACTCTTTCATTGTTTGGAACCTTTCCAATTCATCGCACCACCGTTCAAGATAACGCTTTACCTTAAAGTGGATTTTTTCGTCATCTTGTTCGTCTCTGAAAAACTTGAGTCTGTTAAGCCCTCTAGTTTTAATTTAGACCCACCATGAATATGATCACATCCTTAGTGCTTGGGCCAAGCACTTTAAGATGTTTTTCACTGCACTCATAGTGAACTTCTCCATAATACGTGATCAACATCGTGTCTCGTACATTTCATTGCATACATGATTGTCACTCATGCGACTTCTTTTCAGAGTCTGTGGGGACTATGAAGAGAGATACACTCCATAGCTCATCGACACGAGACATCTCGAGTTTGCCATGCTAAACGACTTTTAGCATCAAATGAATATCGTTCCTTGGGTTAAGTCGAGCATCCTCTCAGATCTATCTATATAGATTTTATCCCCAATTAAGACTCTTCCCAAACCATTCATGGAGGAATGTTTAGACAACTTTATCTTTTTTCGATTGTTGCATTGATAAGTTATTCCTCATCCGTAGTATATCAACATATAATACTAGAAATTTCACGACGCTCCCATCGACCCTTTCAGATACACTAGTAAGTCTTACCTCATCGAATGTAACTCTGGATCATCTTCTATGATGTGTACCTCATCATCATCATCCATGATGAATCCATACCTCCTAGGTATCTTCAAGATTATTCCGATTTACGATTAGGTTGTGGTATAATAGGTCTATCTCTGTGTTCCTCTTTATTCGACTTATAGATTTTGTGGTTCTTGAACTCTTCAAGATCTATTATCCTCCCACTAGCCCCTTTTAATGATAAACACTTTTATCTTAAGGAAGCGTGTTTCACAACAAACACCTTTCGCTAAGTAGGATTATAGAACATATACCCTAAACTTACTTTAGGATGTCCCACAAATCGACACTTGTCAAATCTTGTCCCAAGCTTATCCTTTGAAACCTTTTCACATAAGTTGGACAACCCTTATCTTAACATACTTAAGATTAGAATCCTCCCCGTCCATAACTTTTATGGAGTCTTCAATGGATTTTGAGGTTACCTTTTTGTATATATGCAGCCATTTCTAGGACATTATCCCGAAGGATACCGGAATGTCGGTAAAGTCATTATGGACCGCACTACGTCCAACAAGGTACGATTTTTCATTCAGATACATCAATCAATTATCACAGACGATGTGTCCATTATGAGAAAACCATTTGAGATGATCTAGAAACTTATTGCACAAGTATTTATTCCTCGATCTAATCAAAGAATCTTAATACTTTGCCAATTTGTTTCATTTCTCAATTCTTTGAACCTTTCAAATAATTCACAATCAGATTTCAACAAATACACACATTCAACTCTTTGAATGATCATCTCCTTTTCTTATACTAGTTTGTTCAATTTGCAAAATAATTTTTTTACATAAGTCAGTATACAAAATCTATTAAGTGATATTCCAAATCTATACAAAACATTATTATTATAAATATAACAACAATTGTTCTTAATTATAATACCAAAGATTTCATTGTCAACAATAAAATGGAAATAATATTTTTAACAAGAACTCGAATACAATAACAACTTATCGACTTAATAGATTTGCCTCGTAGGCATTGCTAAACTATAAGTTTCTATGGCTAATATGGCAACCTTTGCTACATTTCCGCTTTCATAGGATTACTTATATTTGTTTAGCTTTTACTTCGCTTGGTCCCTTCATAAATCTATATTTATGATAACCAAAGTCAGATCCAATACCCAAGTAGAACCCTCGACTTAAAGAAAAATTTATTTTAATCATGAACAAAAAGCGTATTATGTTACGAAACTTCACTAAGCTTCTTTCGTTAGCCTCTACAAGATGCTTCTCGCAGCTTTCTTTCCAAAGGTCTGAAAGCTTATTGCGTAGTGGAAGCAAACTCTTTTGCTATCCGTGACGCTTTTGTTCTTATTATCCTTTGTTTACGCTTTTCATTTACCTTCTTTTGAATCGCTCTTCTTTCGGAAGATCCTTTGGCCCCTACCAAGAAGACTTGATCTTTCTTGGTTGGAAAGTGACTCAACATTTTTCAATATGTTAAGCAAATCAGCGAGGCTGATATCTAGCTTATTCATATGAAAAAATTCACAACAATTGTGAAAGGAGTCCGGAGTGAGTGCAAGATCAAATCTTGGCTCAACTCTCCATCCACGACAAAACTCGTTGTCTAATTGATCAATCAAATTGATAATGTTAAGGATTTTTTTTCTGCACTATAGTGCCATTAGCCATTCTAGATCGGAAGAGCTCCTTAGATATCTCGATATCTATCAATCCTACTTTCTTTCCTCACCATCAACTACTTGATGTGCGGGAATATAGTAGGAGCATCCATAGTTTTCACGCCGACGTCAAGCTCGTTACTCACGTGGATGCGAGCATGATGTATCGAGCCAATTGTGCATCATCTTGCCACTTTCTAAAAGTAACAATCTCTTCCTCAGAGGCATTATTCGCAACCATTGCAGGATAAAGGCGATTAGGACATAAGATAGCTTTTCAAACTATGAGAACTATTCTCAAATTCCTTAACCAATCCGTTTAATTGGATTCGTTAATTTAGCATCTAATATGCTTCGCAGTGATAGTAATTTTAGACATTGTAAAATTCTGTAAATGAATTTGTAATTAACAACATTTTAACATACATTCTTTTATTAATTACCAAAATAAATTAGGTCTTGTTTTAAATTGGTATCTCCCACTATTTTCTTCAAACTATATTACCTCACTTATATAGTTCGGCAAAATCTAATTAAAGATTTGCTAGTGAGAATAAGGATCCCATTTCAAATGTATATAGCCTTGTGGTGACACAACAAACTATATATAAATAAATAGGTAGACAACTTTTGTCAATTATATCAACTATGCAACTCCTTTTCTTTTGCCTCTTAGATTATTTTGATCAGTGGTGGCACATCCGAATCAAAATTATCCAAGTTAAGTCCGACCTAGCACTCCATATATTCAAAAAGAAAATATCATCCTTGTGGTGACACAACAAAATAATATTGTTCAATTTTCTTTATAAGCATCAAATGTGATAAATTAACATCTTAAATACTTAATACTTGCCTTGTGGTGACACAACAAACTCATATTAAATATTTAATACTCTATTAATTTTATCATGTTAGAAAGGCTTGACGCTCGATATTCCAAATATCTTTGAACGCTTAGGACTTAATATAAAATTTGAGGGGTTTGTTATTAATTTGTCTCATCTTGTTTTAGCGCATTTATTTATATATATATATATAAAATACGCGTTATATTAATAAACATGGCAAGCATGTTTGCATAATATATAATATATATAGTATAAGCATGCACATATAGAATACTATATTCTACCGGATTGATTATGGACTTTTATTCTAGTTTGGTTCACTAGAGCCACCAAGTGAACCAAAAGGTCAAACCCCTAGGGGTGCAAGAATTAATATTTAAATATAACTATTACATTTAAACTGGGGCTCCATTACAAACGGGTCTTCAAGCGCCTCCTTGCTCCTCGATCTCTAATTTTCAAAAATTAATTCTAACTATTCCTATTACAAAACTATTTAAAATAAATGTAAACCTCGATCGCTAGATCAAGGGAAGTACATAAGAGGAGATAGAATTTACATTAAGAAAAATTAGAGAAGATTTAGTCACGCAGATCCCATTTAATAAAACTCATACATTCACGCATCTAACTAAAATAAAATCCAATCACATCGTCAATAGTCCATAATCAATCTCATTTATTATCATACACATCTCCATATGTATCAATAAATAACATTCATCTTATGAATAATAAACATTCAATATATATATCGATATCATTTAATGGGCAAATTTAGTTAGTATAAAATTCAATTTTGAATCAAAATAAACTCCTTTATTTTAATCCAAATTTTAATCAAAATAAAACTATTTTATTTTAATTTATCCAATTTTGAATAAAATAAACTATTTTATTTTAATCAAAATCTTTAATCAAAATAAACTACTTTATTTTAATTAATTATGGAATCCAATTCCAAGTAAAAAAAAAATTATTAAAGGAAACACTTAATTTTCTTTCCTATTCACAAATAAACACTTTTATTTTGAATAATATGAAATCTTATTTCATATCTAAATAAACTCCTTTATTTAAGGAAAGAAGATGATTTTTTTCCTATTCACAAATAAACTCTTTTATTTTGAATAATATGAAATCTTATTTCATATCTAAATAAACTCCTTTATTTAAGGAAAAATAGAATCCAATTTCAACTCCAATTAGTTATCATAGAATCCAATTCCAACTCTAATTAGTTAGCATGAAATTTCAATTTTAAAATTAAAATAAATCTTTTATTTTAATATTAAAATAAACTTTTATTTTAAGATTAAAATAAACTCTTATTTTAATTATAAAATTATTAAGAAGAAATATATATATATATATATATATTACGATAATATATATATTATATATAAGTAATATATATATTAAGCTTAAACCGTGGTCCACCTCCAATTGCAACAAGAGAATTAATTTGCATATATAATATATTCATGCAAAGTACAACAAGCACGTGGATCAGAATCATACTATATATTCCATAAAGTACAACAGATTCCATGATCCCCTTAAAAAAAAATGTTAACATGATTATATATTATATATATAATATATTCACAAACAGAATACTGCATAACTCCCAAGCATTCGGAACTTGGACCACGTAAATCAGGGAAAAGTTATTTCGCGATTTTTTTTTTTTTTAAATAAATTTTATACAATAAAATTATGCCCAATTAAATTGTTCTAAACACATATCAATATACATATCAAATATGAACAATTAATAATTTGCATAAAGGTTTGGCTCTGATGCCACTGTTAGGTTTGTAATATTCATGAACGCAATCAAATTGCAAAAATAAGCGGAAACGTGTAAAATCAGAGTTTAAAAATTTTACAAACCATATACCCGGATCACCCTTTATGCAAAATTATTAATTAAACGAAAAAGATGAATAAAAACATACCTTGAAGATCCGAAGCTTCCTCAGTACAAGTTCACCTCCAATCCTTTTCGCTCAACTTGAATCCACCGGTTTTGTTCCTTCCTTTGATCAACGTTAGCCACCCAAGTGTTTGGCCTCTCAGAGGTGATCCACCAAGGAAGAAGAAGGATTTAAGAAGATGGGTGGTTGGCTAAACCCTAGTTTTTCTATCTCTATAGAAAAGGAGCGCATTTCTCCAACCATCGAATTATAACCTCGCCTTCGATATCCGATATAAGACTCCTCTCTTATAAAGATATCAAGTAACCTATTAAAATAAGGTATTATTTAATTAAACCCTTTTAATTAAAGGGGCTTCCTAATCTTATTAGGGATAATTAATTAAACTCCTTTAACTAATTATCCTTCCTAATCCAATTAGGAATAAATGAGAGTACTTATATTAAATTAATTCCTAAACTCTTTTAGAAATTAAAATAATAATAATAATTGTAATAATATAAATAAGACTCCTCTTATTAATTTATATTTAATATTTCTAAAATATTAAATAATAAATATTAAACTATTTAATTTATTCTATCACCATAGATTAAATTAAATATACTTAACATATTATTACGATTATGCCATTAACTTCTTAAATAATTATTCTTCCTTTTATGGTGTGACCCTTTAGGTTCTCCATATTAAACCTAGGTTGTGAATAAATCAATTAGAACAATTCTAATCTTATTTAAATAAATAAATTAAACAATTAATTTATTTAAATAAATAATATTTATTCTACAATAGGATAAGCCTCCCTAGCGATCAACGACTTTCCAGATAATATAGATTTCAACATTAATCATAAAAGTACCTTTGAGTAAATAGTTACCGATAATTCAATCCTTCCACCATACAATGTCCCAATTAAATATAAGACATGGAATTATGTCAAGTCTTATTTTATTTAATTATATGTATTTCGACTCTTAAATGCACAACTCCAAATAATGCAAATTAGAAACTCCTTTCTAATTTCATTCTCGCCGCCAAGGACTCTTGGGTTGTCATTTATCGAATCACATAGGACATTTTCTTCTTTTAATAAGTGGTAGATTCTTTATCGATCATACATTATCTCATGCACAACTTATTATACCCAAGCATACCCTTTGATATACCCTAAGGGTCTTAAGGAATAAGTCAAAGTATAACTCATCATACACAAGATACTATGATGATCTCAAGTCCAAGGATCACTCAGACTACTATCACTACAGAATTCCTATTAACAGACAAGTAAAACTCCATTAGGTATTCCTTAGCGAGCCGCGTTCAAGTGAACTTATTCTCTAATAAGCACATACATACTTGCTTGGTGTCTCCACACAAATGATCGTGAGATCAATCATTCTCATCCAATGAGCAAGCAACGTATGTACCAATCTATCCGGATTCACTAATCCCCAATTTAGTAATCCAATTATTGAAAACTATTTTAGTTTTAAGCTTTCTAAGAATTTAGATCTCATTAGAATGATCATCATCATTATTCTAAAAGCATTGCTTAAAACTATGGGTTTATCACATATTATAAAACAGCATCATGTAGATAATTAAAAGCCTTTAATAAATTAATACCTTTTATTAATAAATGAATAAGATTGTTACAAAGTATATGCTTTATCATCAAACATGATTGGCTTGTATGCATGCTATTTTCAGATTTGTCTTATGAAGAAGTTCCTATCCAGATAGTCAACAGGAAAGAACAAGTGCTCAGAAATAAAGTGATACCTTCTGTGAAGGTGATATGGAGAAACCACAATGTCGAAGAGGCAACGTGGGAACTCGAAACTGAAATGATGAAAAGTTACCCTGAGTTATTTATTTAATCTATGTCTTCGATTCTAGGGACAGAATTTTTGTAAGTAGGAAAGAATGTGGACGATTTGATTGTTTGAATTGTGATTACGAGATGTAATCCTTTTAAGGAGGGAATGATGTAACATTCCGTAATTTTAAATATAATTTTAAATATTTATTGAGTTATATAAATATTTAATGGATGTGATTATCGGTAAATGAATATTTGTTTTATTGATTTAATATTATTTGGAGAATTATTTGTTTAATAAATAATTGATGAATTAAGGAAATGATTATTATAGTGATATTTCAATTAAATGATATATTATTTGTATTGTGTTATGTGATTAAAGTATTTATTTAATTAATTGTGATTTGAATTAATTAAGATAAATATGAAAGCTTGATTAAATATAGTGTGACAAATAACTATATTATAAGAAGATTATTAAAATAAATTAAAGTAATTTATTTTAGTGTTTACCAAACAAGGCTTAATATATTAATCATTTAATATTTTAAATGATTTGTCAAACAAGCCTTATGGCTTTTGAGATTTCTAGCTAAATAAAATAAATAATTAAATAAGATAAAATCAAATAATAAATATAATATATATATTTATGTTATATACGTTTATCCTAATAACTGATGTTACTTATTATACATATTAAGTCTATGTCAGTTTTCTTTGTTATTATATTAGTACGCATATCAGTTTAGTTTTCTTTTACGCATTCAATTTGCTAGCTTAGAGATTACAGAGGGTTGAGAGAATTGTGAGCAAACTTAAGAAACAATTTCAGTGTGTTTAACAAGGATTGTAAGCAACTTCAAGGTATTTTACACAACATTAGTATTAGATATATATTTATATGCATATACGGGTTTTACGGCAAAATTTCATGTTTTGTGAATTCCATATTTTGAACTGTTGCTTTACAATGGATTACTTGTGGTTATACATGTTCATGATGATAGAGATTATGTTTAAACAACAATTGTATGCTAAATTTCGGTTTGACAGCAGGAATTTTGACAGTATTTGGTTGTATATATATATTTTTCATATGTTCATGAAAAGTATCAATTCTAGTGGCCAATTTGTATGTTAAATTACAAATTGAAGATTTCATATGTTAGTTTAGTGAGATATGAGCATTATATAATTTGAATGAGATGATTTGGCCAACTAGTGAGTTCACAGTGATGATTTCTAGAACAATGTCAAGAAAAGTTGAGTTTTTGTGAAAAACATGAGTTTTGAGAAATTAAAATAGTTGTAGTTAGTGTTAAATTGTGCTAGTTGGTTGTAAATGTGAGCAATCATGTTTATGATATTGTTGTATTTATTCTACGTGTTAATATTACTGTCTATTGGGTGAAATTTGTGTTTGTTGGGCTAAAGTTGCCATCGCTCATAGCATGCCTGCTGTCATGCATCGAACACTGCCATTAGCAATTGCTTATGCAATGCTTTAGAGAAAGAATGTGAAAATTACTAAACTTATGGCTATTTTTTTTTAAAAGAAGAAAAGGACGTGATTATTTGTAAAAGGAGTTTTCTTTTACCGTTAAAACGGAGTGTGACAGTCAGTTTACTAACAAATTTGAGTGGATGTTCAAAGTATGTATCTCTCTATCAATTCTTAATCTGAAATTGTGGGCTATGAGTTGGTATATGAATTGTATAACTTCAATCCCTTTTTGATATAAATATTTGGTAAATTATTAAATCCATTATTCAAATTGCCAATGTTCTAAAAGGCGCTAGGCAGGAGGACGGGGGGGTCTAGCGCCTAGGGGACCTAGACGGGATTTTTATATTTTAAGCCAATTTTAATATTTGAACTTATATTTATCCAAACAAAACAATAATATAAAGTAAAACAATCTATAATAAAGATAATAAAGGCCTTTGCTTAAAATTCAAACACATATCCATATTGTCAATGTCAAAGTTCAAACACAAACATACAATTGTTCAAAGTTCAAACATATTTTTAACGTATTAGTTTTATTCATAAACAAGATTGCTATTAAATAATAAAATTAAAATTTCAAGAATTCAATTCAATATTAAAACTTAAGAAACTAAACATAAATTTAAGAATTATATTGAAGTAAATTAAATATTACAAATATATCATCATTTATATACTTTGAAGTTGGTACAAGTTCAAAAAATTACAACTATAATTAAATTATCCATTTTGACTTTATCTTGTTCACTTCTTGTTGTGATTTAATATGCTACAACTTGCATTACGAATATGGTAAATCATTAGAAAAATAAATATATTAAGATCTGGTTTGGGTAGTTATTAAAAAAAACCTCTTTGCCTAGGTCTGGCCTAATTTTCTGGAGGGATTTTTTTGCCAACTTGGGCCTAGGTGAGGCGCCAAGGGAGGCCTAGTGCCTAGGCGATGCGCCAAGGGGGGTCTATCGCCTAGACGGGGCGCCAGGGGGCCTAGCGCCTAGGCGGGTCCTAGGCGGATATTTGTAGAATACAACAAACTGCACTGGCTATCAACTAGTTGTAATAAAATTGGTGGAACTAAAAATAAAAATTATTTTAAAAGTTTCTTTTGTATTATAGGTATAAAAACAAACAAAAAAAACCTTTTTTACTAAGGGATTGAGTCTCTTTTTAATACTTTACAAATTTGGACAATAACAAAAAAATTGAAGTAAATATTTATAACTATTAGTATAAATTTAGACATCACTTATATACTAATTTAGATTAAAAAAAGGGAAAAAACTGAACTAAAAATTTGTTTATATAGTCGACTCTGAATCTTAAAAAAAAGAAAAACAGAAAAGTCTTCTCATCTTTGGTAAACGAATCTGAAAGCTTCGAATTCATTAAATCACTTTCTCTGACTTAATTTTCTCCTTATGTTTCCTAAATTTCAATCATTTCAATTCAATCCTTGCACTTCAATGAAACAGTAAGGAAAGCTTGATTCGAAAAATAATGAGATCTGTGGCCAAAAATTTAGAACCATAATGATTCACAGGAGCTTCAAGCCTGCTAAATGGTAAATTTAAAGTTTAATTTTTTTTAATACGTATCTTGCATATATATATATGATTGTATACATATGTATGTATTGCTTGATTTGATTGAGTTGTATGATTGATGCAGCAAAACGTCGTTAAAGCTAGCGACGTCTCGGAGAAAGTTGATGAAGAATAAGAGAGGAGTACAAATGAATCAGATGAAGAGAAAGTTGGCTCAATTGTTTGAACCTGGCCAGGACTGTACTCTGCCCGAATTCGTGTATGTATTTTTTTTTCTAAAAATAAATAAACAAATGTCAGTAAAGATTTTATATTTTGCTACTGAATTAGTATCGTAGTTATTCTCTTTTTATTCAGGGAAAAAATATATTTAATTGTGGTTATACACAAATTTATGAAACTTATATGAAGAATTAAGCAAGAGTTTCTAACTAAGTAAATGAAAAATTAAACTAAAGTTTATGAATTAAGAAGTTGGACTTTAGATTTAGGCTCAACTTTTTATCGTTTTAAAGTAAATTTCACAGTCTACTTTTTCAGTTGTAGATGTATAGTCTTTTTTTTAGCTGTAAAGAGGGTACTTGAAACTGATAAGTGATAAAGATAAATATAGGGTTGAAGTTGACCAAAATTACAGAGTTCTGTAGCCAAAATATAGGGTTGAAGGTGTACAGAGAGAAAACAAATGGTGGCTACCAACCATTAAGGTTCCCCCAGATGGCTTATTGGATGAATCTCGAAAATGGCTACAATATCAGAAGGAATGTGTCAACCAAGTTCTGAAAGCATCCATGGCCATAAATGCTCAAATACTATCTGAAATGGAGATTCCTGAAAACTACCTTGAAACACTCCCCAAGGTTTGAGAAGAATTTTTTTGATATAATTTCCAGAAAATGCTAGTAACTAAAATTTGTCTCATTTTTTCGTACATTTTCTTTTGGTAGAATGGCAGATCGAGCCTTGGTGACCAAATATATAAAAGCATTACGATAGAGTTCTTTGATCCTGAACAATTCCTATCAACCATGGACATGTCATCGGAACACAAAGTTCTTGACCTCAAGAATAGAATATAAGCATCTATCATGATCTGGAAGAAGAAAATGATTCAGAAGGATGCAAAGTCTACCTGGGGTTCAGCTATTAGCTCAGAAAAGAGGGAGCTCTTTGAAGAGAGAGCAGAGACCATCTTACTCCTTCTAAAACAGCGGTTCCCAGGACTACCACAATCCTCACTGGACATTAGTAAAATTCAATACAATAAGGTAAGAACAAAATGTCACAGTTTATATATTGTTTATTCTAATCATTTGTGCGTCTAAGATAAACCAAGATGTAATCATTTTATCTTAAACTATATAGGATGTGGGGCATCCAGTTATGGAGAGCTATTTAAGAGTATTAGAAAGCTTGGCAAACACATTCATGTCTCGAATAGAAGATGTCCTATACGCCGATGTTATCACTCAAGATCCATCACTTGCAGTATCTAGAAGAGAAACGTCAATAGATTCGTCGTCATTTTCACAATCGGGTAATTTCTCAAGCCCTAGGGACGAGACAGAAAAGTCGACTCCAGCACAAACACCCAATTCAATGACACTATCGGATTTCATGGGTTGGAATATGGAAGGGGGGAGAGAGAGATGTAAAAAGAACTAATCAACTTGTAGCTTAAGAGTCATTAAATCAAGGAAGAAAAATATATCTATTAGCAAACCTGCTAACATTGGGACCAAGAATAATTGTCATAACTAGATTAAAACTTATTAGAACTTAAGTTTAATACTTCTATTTGGATTAGAATTTCAAGTAAATTTTGTCAATATAAACGCTAATATATAATTTCATTACAAACTTAAATAAAATTAACATAATTATTTGACTAAATAAATATTTACTCCATTCAAATATTTTAACTTAATAGTTACTCAAGTAACATATAATATATAATTTAATATTTACTATTTAATAACCTAATAACTACAATTATCTTTTCAAAATTTTAACTAATATTTATTTATTTAACCTAATAAGAAAGCTGAACCAAAAAATTGTGAAACTAAATCAAATCCTGAATTGAATCAACAAAAATTGTGAGACATAAATCCTAACAGTAACAAGATCAATTGTATCACTACTACTTTCTCTCTGTTTAGGCAAAGATAAATTGATGAAGAATCATCAGATTTGTTGTGGTAGAAAAAGTTTGGTTCCCCCATTACAATACTCTTGGTTAGTTTCTTATGACTCTGAATGCAAGGAGGACACAGATCATATTTTCTTCAGCACCACCATATCACCAGATTTTCATCAAAATCGGCATATGTTTTCATGGCTGGTTACTTCTCTCCAGGTATCCTCGTCCATATTTGAGCCTCCTTGAGCTTTCTCTTTGGAATCCTATTCCTTTAAGGTTTATACATCTTCATCGTTTTAAACTGGAACTAAAACCGAAATCATTGGGAGACAAAGGAGGAGATGATGATGCTAATCAGGCCGACGAAGACTATTTTATGTGGGTGTTTATCATCCCCTCCTTCCGATCAAAATCCCGTGCTCTTATTAAGTAGAGCCAGCAAACCTAACATAGTTGTCTGTCTACTACGCAGTAAAAGAAAACTACGGACTGAAATGTCATATGCTAATCAAATCAAGAACTTATATAATTGTGATAATGATTTGATTCATTCCCTGGCTTGCTGCAATGATAAGGTATACGTCGTCCACAACACCGTCTCATACAGGTGGATATACGAATTAATCAGGCCAGAAATGTTGTGATTAATTTGTTACCCTTTGGGATGTTACCTGATTGTCGACTTCATTCCTTCGCTACCTACCTGACAGGGTATTGCAAGGAACTGTTCACAATAATTGAGTGCTCCTGGTTTGATAAATTGCAATCCATAAGATTATTCAAATTGGATTTCCCCACTATGAAGTGGGAGGAACTGAAAAGCGCCAAAGACTGTATTCTTTTTGGTTGGGTGTGACTCACAAATTTTCTGCCGTGCAATTGAATCAGAATCCGGAACTTATATTCAGGGTATTTGGGATTGGTGCAATGTATACTCGTACAACCTGGAAGATAAGACCATATCTCTATCTTCTTTACATTGTCCATATTTATCATTTGAGCTCCGGAAGAAATGCTATATCTCAACGTGGATAATCCTGAAAGCAGGTATTGCTACTTTTCAATTGATTTCTTTATGAGTTGAGAGTGTTTCTGTGCTATTCTATTAGGTATTTATTAATAATACCCATATACCCCATATTCTATTAGGTATTTTTTAGGTATAATACCCATATGCCTGCCATCCTTTGTGCTGATGTAGTTATGTATTTGTTTACATTGTTATGTGGTGTAGGTTAGTAGATGATCATGGAGAAGCCAAGTGCAAAAGTGAAACCGAAGAAGAGCAAGACAAGGAGAGGAGGAGTTGGTAGTAAGGTCAGTTATTAGCAGTGAGGTTGACAGGATGATGAATGAGCAACCGGGAGAGAAATTGTTAGCCACAACTGATCAAGGAAGTCTACTACTTAATATTCCGCTTCATATTCTAGATTTGATTGTTGATTACCTGAATTTCCGTTGATTACTGATCCAAAGTTTGGTGATAAATACTTGATGACCACATTTTTTGAATTGAATGGGAATGTTGTCATACGCGCCCCCAAATATGGTTGGTTGCTAATATTTAAAGGTGATGTTAAACCCCCATCTTCTTCAATCCATTCACAAAGGTTTCCAGAGTTGGAGCTGTCTTTTTTTTTTCCTTTTCTCTGACCCGCCTACTTCCCCTTCTTGTATAGTTGCTGCGTTTATAGATTATAATGAAACAGTTCATCTCACTTCTCCGCAGTGTACTAAAAGGCCCGCCCGCCTAGGCTTTCTGGCGCTGGCCTAGGCCAAAAAAATCTCTTCACAAAATTAGGTGGGGCTTTAACATGGTTTAGGCGGAGATTTTTTTAAAATTTTAATAACTATTCAAATCAGATTTTGATATATTTATTTTTTAATGATTAATCATATTCATAATGTAGGTTGTAACATATCAAATCACAACAAAAAGTGAACAAGATTAATTTTATTATAGTTGTAATTTTTTTATGATACAATAAACAAGACCAAGTCAAATTATATAAATGATGATACATTTGTAATATTTAATTTAATTCAATATAATTCTTAAATTTATGTTTAGTTTTTTAAGTTTTAATATTGGATTGAATTCTTTAAAATACGTTAAAGATATGTGTTTGAACTTTAAGCAAAATCCTTTATTATCTTTATTATTTATTGTTTTGTTTGGATAAATATAAGATAAAATATTATAATTGACTTAAAATTAAAAATTCCCTTAGGCATTAGGCCTCCGGTCGTCCGTCCGTTTAGCGTCTTTTAAAACATTGTGTCTGCCCCGTATGGTCTGCAATTAATATCCATCATGATATATGTCACATGGTGCACAATCTGACACTATTTTTTTCGCGTCTATGTTCTTCTTGTGATGCACTGTGTAGACACTCGAAATTTTCTTCTCTTGTTACTAACCATGCAGGAGGGCAAAAGCGTCTTTTTTCCACTCCAAAGATAACCCTGGAGGACTACGACATCAAATTCAAACCCCGGAGATAACCCCGGGAGATCCAGTTTCTAACCCCGGAGATAGCCCCGAGAAATCAGGTTCTAACCCCGGAGATAATCCCGGAAAAGTCAGTTTCAACCTCGGAGATAACCCCGGAGGATCAAGATCAAAGCTTGGAGATAGCCCGGGAGGTCGAAAGCCGACCTCGAGAGATAACCACGAGGACGATCGGTAAAGTCAACATCAAGTCGACCTCGGAGATAACGACGAAGCGATTGCTTCTGTTGTGCGGCAGGAGATAACCGGGAGGGCAAAATGATCATTTTCCAACTCAACTTCACTTCAAATCAAATACACTCATTTCAACTCAAAATACTTCAAAGGAAGTCCCACAAAGCGATATCTTAACTCCGGAGCGTAAACTACACAAAACGGCTCACCGGATTGCCTGACGGAAACCCGGGAATGCCATTTCGGTCATGGACTCATCTTCCTGGAATCAAAAATGGTAAAATCATGTCATTGTGTAGCTCTCGAAAAGAGCTTTCTGGAATGGTATGGCACGCTTCCCTCGGACTACCGAATTGAAAGTTATGAGCGACCGAGCGAACAACGCGACGATTGCCGACGACGGGACCCACACCGCCGGGGCACCCCAGCGACCAGCATGAGTACACACTACTAGATTAGGTGCATGGTGAACTGCATGACTCCTCCCTCTATAAATAGAGGGCTTGGGGTGCTGATTTTCTAAGAGAAAAAGACGGGGAAACCCTGCACAATTCGCTCCACACTCGCCCATACATTGTATTTTCCCCTTTTAAACACCTGTGAGCTCATATATAGCCTCTTTTGTACCCACAAAAGCCAGTGTTTACCCACTCTAAAGATATAGAGGCCTTTTTTAGTAGTCAGCTGTAAGCCTTCTCACACACTTTAGAGTCTTTCTCTTCATCTTTGCACACACCCTTCTACACGTTGAGAGTCGTGTTGCTTGCTTTTGCCCGGACTTCGGTCCGTGGTTTCATTTCAGTCTGTATATATATATTTACATATATATTGACTAACATTATCGAGTTATGCCTCGATTGAGCCTATACTTCAGTCTGGAGCGTTTATTTGCTTTAATATATATATATATATTTACATTTATATATTAATAGCGTGTGTCGAACTTTGTTCGATGAGCCTAGATTTCCGGTATGGTGCGTTTACTCGCTTTATATATATATATATATGAGCGTGGTGGGACTTTGTTCGATGAGCCTGAACTTGATGCAGGCGTTTATTGCTTTAATATATATATATATATATATATATATATATATATATATATATATATATATATTAAGCGTGTGTGTGAACTACATTCGATGAGCTTTGGATTTTTATATCTGGTGCATTTATTATATATTTTTATATATATATTTATACTTATATATATGAAGTGTGGTCGAACTACATTCGATGAGTATACAGATTTTACATCCGGTGTGTTTATTGCTTTTATATATATATATATTAATTTATTTTAAATCACTTTGAGTTTCCTTCGTGGCGAGTTGATCGCTTTCTTGACTTTATTTACATTTTCGATCCCCGTGGAGGTGCTTTCGTGGTTGGTGATCATATCATATATATATATTTACGACTTTTTATATATATATACTACTGCTCGCTTTCATATAAATTACGACGATTACATGCGCCTAAGAATCATGTGATCACTGATTCATCCCATTGGATCTAGATTCGGTTCCGTGATGGACATTTTCAATTTGTAAGCAACTTGTAAATTATTCTGCGATGTATGCGAATTTCCTCGAGATGGTTTCCATACCCACGAGGAAGTCGACATTTTTTTGTATATTATTTTTCATACGGATGCCTCACATCCGTCCAAATAAAATCAATCAAGCCGATCACTTAATAAAGTGGGAGTGTAAAAGGTCTCAATTCTATTGAGCATCGGGGTTTCAAAAACCTCTTTTATATAAAACATCATTGTCATATCTTGCTAAAAATTGAATTTTTACATAAATTCAAACCACATGTATATAGGTTCGAACGAGGCCTCGCTTTAACTTTCATATAACAAACACATTGACCCACACACACACTTTTCGGATAGTAGTTTCTTGAAAAGAGGCGGTAAATCGTGGTAACACGGATGTCGGGGGTGCCTAACACCTTCCCCGCATAATCAAGTCCCCGGACCCTAATGAATCTCGGTTTCACAGACCCGTTTAGCGATGTCACATCATTTTGGGTCGATGTGCAAACCATTTTCGGTTGTGTTTTAAAACCATTTAAAAAACCAACTGGCGACTCTTAACAGTCCATCGTCGACATTATACATGTCGGACCTTTTTCACTTGTTTTTTCAAACAAATCTCACCTAAAATGAGAACATCAAAGAACAAGTAACGAAAAGGGACATCCAAAAATCCCGACGTCGACAGGTGGCGACTCTGCTGGGGACTCCAGTAAGAGGACTTAAGCCGCTATTACAATCTTTTCAAAACTGTTACCTGCTTGTGTGTGGATGTTGCATTTACATTTAATGAATGTGTACGAATGCATTTCCTTATTACACTTAGTGCTTCGCACCATAACTACTTGTGATGCTAGTGCTTCGAACCATAACTGGTTGTGATATTAGTGCTTCGCACCATATCTGCTTGTGATATTAGTGCTTCGCACATGTCATCATTTTTCATACGGTGAGACGCTATGTATGTGAATGTATGTTGTGTGGTCCCTCCACCAGGAGGCTATCCCGTCGGTGTTTGATTACTGGACTCGTGAGAAGACTAATTCTCTGAGGCTCAGGAAAGGCACCACCCGAATTCGATCTAGTTGAAAGATCGGATTAACTTCCCATCAAGTAGATTGCGATGATTTGGGAACCTTCATGCCAAAAAGCCGCGAGAGTAACCTAAGATAGGTCAGCCTCTGATAAACCCAAAAACGGAGGAAAGTCACTTCATGCTCTCATTTAAATTACTTGTAAACACAATTACTTGTAATTTCATTCCATATCTATCTCCATGTAATGAGAAATATGAAGAAATGTGTACACATAAAAATTAATTGACATGCTATAAACAGCTGACATCCGTTTTGCAGGATAAGATTCCTAAACTGGACACATCACATAGCATGTTATTATACATTCCTTAAAGACTAAAATATGCAAGTCTTTCGCAGGGAACCAATCGGAGCTACTACCCGGTCAAAGTCCAAAAAGGCAACAGGCCTACAGTCAATTATGTCTTCATCTGACCAAATTGATCTTAATCCAGTTTCTTGCGAGGAATTCGATGAATTACATAAACAAATCACAAATTTGGTTGTTCTGCTTAAAGGACTACACCAATCTACTCAGGGTACAAGAATACCCATACATGTTGAATCCTCCACACAAGGAGGAACCCAAGGTCCAGATACTGCTAATTCCAGACGTAGGAATCCTCATAAGCACAGACAGATGCCTTCAGCCACACAGTGATTGTCTCCACCTACAACTCCACGAGTCCGCACTGACCTCACAGTAAAGGTGCCGGCCGGTACGTAATGGCTATGTTATTTCCCAAGTCGATACCGGTAAGGGAGAAAGAAGTCTTTGTTCCAGACCCCAGAGTGGAAGAAGAGGAACGAAGAATTAAACAAGACATCGTCAGAATGATGTCAGGCGTACGCGTCATTGTCCATGATGAACACACAAACAGATACACCCTAGATGATGATTGCCCAGACGTAATGGTCATCATTCGGGAGAAGGAGGATGATGACAACCCCTCCATCGCTGCAGTCCACCAGGACTTTGCCCTCGACAATTGGAGCAGCACTCCTTGCATTGGTCAACAAGGGTAAAATGGGTAGAAACTCATTCTGCCCCGCAGATAACAATAACTTCTTACTTTTTCTGTGTAGTATTAGCAGTTACTTTTGTCATTACATGCTAACACTTTGTGTGATTGAACAATTTCATATATTAGGTGAGAGCATGTTGGTTCAGGACTCTAAAATTAGATGTGTCTAGACTTGCTGATGAGGTGCCTATTCTCCACAAGGACTGTAACTTTGATGTAAAGTTGGACTCAGACTTGATGGAAATACAAGATGACTATGAGATACCTCAGGAGATCAAAGAATGGGTTGAAGACAAACCCAAGCCAAATCTTGATTAAACCATCTCTTTTTAAACCTCAGAACCTTAGAAAACCCCAAACAAGTCCAGATTGGTACAGACCTCACTCAAAACCAAAGGAATGACATGGTTACTCTATTGACCCTATTCCAGGATGTGTTTGCATGGTCTCACGAAGACATGGTCGGTTTATACACTGACATTATCATTCATTGCCTTTCCATCAAAGGGGGATTCAAGCCACTTAGGCAGAAGCTCAGGCGATTAAAACCTGAGTGGAAGTTAAAAGTTAAAGAAGAAATTGTGAAACAATTTCAAGCCAGCATCATCATGGTGTCAACATACCCTAAATGGCTATCCAACACAGTCCCCGTGCCGAAACCGAGAAAGGAGGTGCGAGTTTTTATGGATTACAAAGATTTGAATAAAGCTTCCCTCAAAGATAGCTTTCACGTGCCGTTCATCCACATACTCATTGACAATCTGACTCGATCGACATATACTCCTTTCTTTGATTGCTCGCTGGGGTACCATCAAATCATAGTTCTTTGAAGATGATCGTGAGAAAACTTCATTCATCACGCCTTGGAGAGCCCTTTACTCTGACGATTGTCATTCGGCCTCATCAATGCCGGGGCTACCTATCAGTGAGCCATATGGCTCTTTTCCACGATCTAATGCATAATAAAAAAAAAAGAAAAAAAGAAAGAAAAAAAAAAGAAAAAAAAAAGAAAAAAAAAAGCTCTTCAACGGAGTTCAATGATTCTTTGCCTTAACATCGGCGGAGTTCTATAAATGGGCCGGAGTTGAAGAAAATCCTTCCTCCACATTCCTCAAAATAAGAATGATTTTGCGGATGCGCTAGTAACCTTGGCCTCCTTGATCAACATACATGACAAGGAAGACATGCCAACCCTCACATTTGCGCAACAAAAAGCTCCCGCCTATGGGAATTCCATTGAAAAGTATTGGATGACCTACCTCCCACCCAACATCCTTGGTATCAACACATCAAGAAGTACTTACGAGATGGATCTACACCCGCTGAGGCGAGCCCGACTGAGAAAAGGCGGATCCATCAACTTGCTATAAAATTCTACCTGAACGGAGATGCACTATACGAAAAGAGATGTAGAACGAGGTCTCCTCAGATGTCTGGACGAGGACCAAGCTCAGAGACTCATGGATGAGATCCATGGTGTAGTATGTGGCCCAGACATGAGTGGCCCTCTACTTGTAAAGAAGATCCTACAACAGAAAAGTCTGACTACGACAGTTCAAACAACACGACTTGATTTTGAAAAAGATCGTTGACAACCAAGCTCAGTCTAAACGAAAATTCTCCCCGAACTAGGAAGGCCCGTTTATTGGCAAGGAGGTACTGACAGGATGCGCTTTCAAATTACAGGAAATGGACAGCGATGAATTTCCACAGATTATCCAAATTGGACACCGTGAAACGGTACTATGTCTGAGGTCACCATCAAGCAAACATCCTGGTTTTGGATCATCAGATCACCAGTCGTTTCGGTTCTTTAACCCTTCACTACATACAACCTTTTTCACACCCAATCACCCCTCAGGGAAACATCCTTTCAAGCCATCAGCCTGGCTTCACTACGATCATACCACTTAGGTCATCTCACCGCGAATTGAACCTCTTACGTTTGCAGTTTGGCTGCCCATACATGGGATCAAACGTTTCACACTTTCAGTTTATCCTCAACCTAGGATCAAATTTTCTCTTCCCCGCAGTCTGACCTGCTCATGGGATCACGTTTTTCAACTCGCCTTGAAGAGCGAACTACGTCGACCTGATCTCCCCAATACACGGGAGTACGTAGGCAGCCATGTTATATGGTCCGGTCTCACCACAGAAAAACAAAAACAAACATACTCATATCCATAACCACATACAGAAACAAGTCCCAAGACACCAAAGATGGTAGGGAATACACACAGATCGACGATCCATTCTGAAAATCCTGAGACATCTCATTATCCATCCATCAAGGAGGAGTTCAGAATACATCCAGATCACAAAGTCCTGCAGAAACAAGCGAATATCAAACAAGTAGCAAGGCACAAATAAAAGGGAAGTGAATCAACATATATTTCCCTGCCATATATAATGTTGTTTGATATATATAATGTCTTATACATGACAAAATGGCTAAGCTAGTGCATGCGAGGAAAATACAAGCCCGTCTACAAATCGATTGTATATGCGGGCTATCAAGTCAACATGAATTCCCTCTCGAAGAAGGAGGAGGTAACACTGTGATCTCTACCCGAGGGTTTCTACACGAGTCAACGGATCCACCGCCAACTACATGCGATATCTCGGGTGGATATAACGTCATCCCACTCAAAGAACAACAATATCCCTATGAGTTAGAGCATCATCTCTTTAACAAAGCGACATCTTTACCGAGAAAAGAGTTGTCAACATCAAAGCCCACATCCGACTACTCATTCACGGATGATACGGATGTAAAAGCCTCTTGCGATCTCGGCGTCTTATCACTCATCTATCAAAGCAACTATCCCGCAGACAACAAAGAAGCGGTGGGAAATTTCAAAATTAGCGACAACCGGATAGTGGATCCCTTACAACAAGATTGGGGGCAATCTCGGAAGCAGCGACAACTCAACACTGGGGCATTTATCAATTATCCTAAAATGAAAAATGCACCAGTTAGCACCATCAGCACGGTCCATCATCATCTCAATGGCGATTCAGATATTATTCACTCACGACTTCATCAACAAAGAGAGTTTTTCGTATGAATCCCTGGTAACAACATGCGAAAGGACTGGGGCATTTTGCGATTCCAAGAAATGTAAGAAGTTTAGGACGAGATAAAGCCTCTCATCAAAAGAAGGGGAGCATTCTTAAGAAAGAAGGTCAACGACGAAAGGCCTAACGAATAAAATATACACCATCAACATACGTTAAGTCCTCACGAGTTGAGGCCTCTACACCGACATTCAAATTTGGGCAGCGAAAGAATGAATTAAACCCTCCATGGATTTCAGCGACATTCAAGTCATCAGTTCAACCGGATTTCGAATCAAGCGCTCAAGGAAATGGGGCACAAGCACCCAATAGCGAAAGGAAACTCCAAATCACCTCAAGAAGGGTGAGACATCTGGTGGTTGTCATCAATCTAACATAAAATCAGGCGAAGTCTAGTGACGTAATCCATGGAATATTACTTCAACGAGGGTAGAAGATCCGGTATTCTTAAACCATTGGAATTCAGAACGACATCAAGACAGTTCAGCGATGAAAGCTTCGTATACCACCATTCGAGTGGGAATCGAGATAGTTTGGCGATCAGCATGATAGGCACCGTTGCAAACTACCAGCGAATACATCGGGAGGGTCTGGTGATTTCAGAACGTTATCCCCATCAGAGATGTGGAAAACATCTCAACTTATCTTCATCAAAAATGCATCAGCGATTAAATGTCAAACCATTGGAGTCAACACCAGCATCTGCAGCAGCAATGATCGGTAAAAGGTAAAGCGATTTGCGAATACATTTTAACATTCATCATAATATTCATTACATTGCGATTTGCGATTTTGCGATATGCGATTTGCGATGCAATATGCGAAATACGATATGCGAAATGCGTTGTGCGAGTTGCGAAGTGCGATTTGGCCAAATGCGAAAAGCGATGTGCGATGTGCGAAAATGGGATGTGCGATTTATAAACTATGATTTGCGAAAACATTGTCACATTCATCATAAACATTCACTACATTGCGATTTGCATCATTGAAAATACCTTGTCATGTTTCAAGTGTCTACTAATCTTTATCATGTCCATTGCATTGCATGAACATGATAAAGAGGGCATCTATGAGACACTCGAAATTTTCTTCTCTCATTACTAACCATGCGGGAGGAAAAAGCGTCTTTTACCACTCCAAAGATATCCACGGAGGACTACGACATCAACTTCAAACCCGGAGATAATCCCGGAGATCCGATTTTAACCCGGAGATAGCCCCGGAAATCGTGTTCCAACCCCGGAGATAATCCGGGAAAGTTAGTTTCAACCTGGAGATAACCCGGAGGATCAAGATCAAAGCACGGAGATAGCCCCAAGAGGTCAAGCCAACCTCGAGAGATAACCTAAGGACGGTCGAAAGTCAACATCAAGTCAACCTCGAGAGATAACCACGAGAAAGCGACTACTACAACCGCCTTAAAGCCGGAGATAACCGGGAGGGGCAAAATGGTTATTTTCCAACTCAACTTCACTTCAAATCAAATACACTCATTTCAACTCAAAATACTTCAAAGGAAGTCCCACAAGAAGCGATATCTTAACTTCAAGCGCATAAACTACACACAAAGCGGCTCACCGGATTGCTAAGCTGAAACCCGGAATGCCATTTCAGTCATAGACCCATCTTCCTGGAATCAAAAATGGTCAACTCATATGTCATTGTTTATCTCTCGGAAAGATCTTTCCGGAATGGTATGGCACGCTTCCATCGGACTCCCGGATTGAAAGTTATGAGCGGCCAGAAGCGAATAACGTGTCACGTCGCATTGCCGACACGGCGGGACCCACACCGCCGGGCACACCGGCAGCCATGAGTACACTGCTACTAGGTGCATGCAGTACACTGCAGCTCCTCTCTCTATAAATAGAGGGCTTGGGGTGCTGATTTTCTAAGAGAAAAAGACGGGGAAACCCTACACAATTCGCTCCGCACTCGCCCATACATTGTATTTTTCCCCTTTTAAACACATGTGAGCTCATATATAGCCTCTTTTGTACCCACAAAAGCCAGTGTTTATCCACTCTAAAGATATAGAAGCCTTTTTTAGCAGTCAGCTGTAAGCCTTCTCACACACTTTAGAGTCTTTCTCTTCATCTTTGCACACACCCTTCTACACGTTGAGAGTCGTGTTGCTTGCTTTTGTCCAGACTTCGATTCGTGGTTTCATTTCAGTCTGTATATATATATATATATATATATATATATATTTATATATATATTGACTAATATTATCGAGTTATGCCTTGATTGAGCCTAGACTTCGGTCTGGAGCGTTTATTTGCTTTAATATATATATATATTTACATTTATATATATTAACTGTGTGTCAAAATTTGTTCGATGAGCCTAGACTTACATGCAGTGCGTTTACTCGCTTTTATATATATATATATATATATATATATATATATATATATATATATATATATATATATAACCGTGGTGGGACTTTGTTCGATGAGCTGAACTTCAATCTGAGCGTTTATTGCTTTTATATATATATATATATATATATATATATATATATATATAATATATTAGCGTGTGTCAAACTACATTACGATGAGCACGGATTTTATAAGCGGTGCATTTATTCGCTTTTATATATATATATATATATATTTATACTTATATATATGAATCTGTGGTGAACTCTGCTCGATGAGCACAGATTTTTTATCCATATTATTGCTTTTATATATATATATATATATATATATATATATATATATATATATATATATTTATTTAAATCCCACCTTGGAGTTTCCTTCGTGGTAGTTGATCGCTTCTTACGACTTTATTTACATTTACGATCCCCCGTGAAGGTGCTTCGTGGTTGGTGATCATGTGTATATATATATATACTGACTTTTTATATATATATACCGCCATCGCTTTCATACAAATTGCTGAGATTTCATGTGCTTTAGGAATCATGTGATCACAGATTCATCCCATTGGATCTAGATTTGGTTCCGTGGCGGACATTTTCAAATGTATGGCGACTTGTAAATTATTATGCGGTGTACGAATTTCCTCAGATGGTTTCCATATCCACGAGGAAGTCGGCATTATTTTTGTATATTATTTTCGTACGGATGCCTCGCATCCGTCAAATAAAATCAATCAAGCCGATCACTTAATAAAGTAGGAGTGTAAAAGGTCTCAATTCCTATTGAGCATCAGGGTTTGAAAAACCTCTTTTATAAAACATCACTGCCACATCTTGCTAAAAATTGAATTTTTACATAAATTTAAACCCTGTGTATATAGGTTCGAACAAGGCCTCGGATAACTTTCATATAACAGCACATTGACACACACACACACACACACTCAGATAATAGTTTCTTGAAAAGAGGCGGTCACATGCAGTAACACGGATGTCGGGGTGCCTAACACCTTCCCCGCATAATCAAGTCCCCGGACCCTAATGAATCTCGGTTTCAATTTAAGGCCGTTTAGCGATGTCACATCACTAGGTCGATGTGCAAACCTTTTCTCGGTTTGTGTTGGTACAACCATTTAAAAAACCAACTGGCGACTCTTAACAGTCCATCGTCGACATTATACATGTCGGACCTTTTTCACTTATTTTTTCAAATAAATCTCACCTAAAATGAGAACACCAAAGAACAAGTAACGAAAAGGGACATCCAAAAATCCCGACGTCGACACACTAGTTCGCCCAACCAGTCAGTAACATGCGAATCACACAAGCACGGTCTAATCAATCCATGCACACGAGCCAACACAGTGTTTACAGGACAACGTCCTAACTTTTTATTGCTCACTCAATAACAAGAAATACAATATATAACTAGGGGCTCGTAGGCTACACTTGCTCAGTGATCTCTGCCTTGCCAAGCCCTTGATTGTACATATAAATACACATTAGGCTGCAGTTGACACCCCCAACTGCTAGGTTATTCAGAGCCAATAGGAAATCAGCATTTTGAATGTGTAACCGCCTGCCAACTGTCCACTAGCAGATGTGTGCGCCCCATGATGTGCAACTGCCTACCAGCAGATGTTAGGCGCCCCATGATGTGCAACTGCCCACCAACTGCCCACCAGCAGATGTTGGGTGCCCCATGATGTGCAACTGGCTGGAGACATGCCAATCATGTGCAACCTTTTTGATGTCCTCACCCACCAGTGTGTCAGCCCACATTGTTGTTGTCTCAGCCCACGAAGTTGCTCAATCATGTTGCCACAAGATGCTGTCCATTTAGCCCACAAAATTCCAACTAGCCCAAAGACTTTTGCCCAAGGTCTTTGTCGATTTGTTAGTACGCGTCCGGCAGTACGTCATCCACATGCTATAGCCTTGTTGCATGTTGGGCACTAGCCCATGCCATGCCTTGACATGCCAAGCTCAACGCCTGTGCCATACCCACGTTATTGCTCGTTCATGCCCAGCCCATGAACAAGTCTTTGATTCGATCCAAGCCAACAATCCGATGTTAGACATTGTTTTAAAGGAACCCAACAATATCCCAACGTCCAGCACGCATCGCCCATGATCCCGGGTGACCTTCACGGAGCACCCCTCCTCATTTATGAAAATTTTCAAAGTGTCACGACTAGACATCAGACCAAGAAGCATAATGCAAACCATGTAGATTTGCTAGTTTTCTGACATAGCCCATTTGCCTCACAATGACCCAACTTGCTGTCTAGAGTCACCCTCTACTGCACAACGCTGCTCATTGCTGCTCAACTGACTAAGTGTCAAACCCGTTTGCCGACTACGTGCGCCCAACGCCCTTGGCTGCCGCTTGCTGCCGCACGCTGCTACACACTGTCACACGCATACACCTTGCCCCATAGCTGAGTGTCAAGGCTTAACTTGGCATGTTACCTGAGCGTCCCGCATGTCAAGCCCGTGTCAACCCATTTAAGGTCTAACAATATCCCATACAACCTATCATCACATAATAGCCCAATATTCCATGGCGAAAATACCTGTTTATCATCATTACGTCCTTATTTATCTCACTAATCCCCGTTCAAACATAACCTGCTACATTCAATTTATTCTTTCATAGTGTGTCACATATATGGTGCAACCACACCGTCTACATGTGAGTTGAGGCGCCTAGTCACAGTCATATCTGTTCTACTTATCGCCTCCTCTTCCTTCTTATTTAGATTCACCATAGCATTTCTCTGTTTTGACTTTAAATTAGGCTTCGTCTATAAATGTTAAAGATAAGATCGAATTCTTTTCCTGATAAATATATTAATAATAAATGTGATTTTACTGAAGTATAATAACCGTAAAATTAGTTGAATTAAAATTTTATTTTAATGGTTCTATTCAAATTATAGTTTGAAATTATGCTTGTTAAAAATGCAGTGAGTTTTGTTTCAAAATAATGTTAATACGAGAAAAAGCTTATTTGTTTTTTCCCCCCAACTTTTTATTAATAGAGGTTTTAAATTTTATTTTTTTTACACAATTATTGTGTCAGATAACCAGGGTTATGTTTGTTTGCAAGGATTATACATAGAATAGGACTATTAATCCAAGTGTCTTGTTTGTTTTTAAATTTAGACTCGGGACTATTAGTTTCGGGATTATAAAATAACTTAATAGTCTTGACATTATAATTATAATCCCGAGATTATAATCTTAAAATTAATAGTATTGAGATTATATTCTCATGAATTATAATTCG
Organism: Panax quinquefolius; assembly: GCA_020205615.1. NCBI lineage: Eukaryota > Viridiplantae > Streptophyta > Magnoliopsida > Apiales > Araliaceae > Panax > Panax quinquefolius. The sequence goes on along the minus strand of CM035160.1, from coordinate 112,586,415 downwards.
AGATTATAATTCTTACAAACAAACATAGCCTAGCTAATTAAGTTTGATAGCCTAGGTAATTAAGTTTGAAAAGGGCATTTAGAATTTCAATCAAATGGTGGGCATTTCAGTGTAGTAGCTAATATATGTAAATGAGCAATAGAATATGAGAGACTTCATTGGCCTGTTAGCCCACCAAATAGACTACAAGTCTACGACCCAAGACAAAATACGTATGTAGTTAAATTGAAAATAAACGACGGTGTTGGAAAGATAACCATTGTACTTACAAGCACTATTAGAAATTAACTATATAGCGACGGGCTATAGCGACGGTCGGGACGGAAGCGTCGCTATAGATAATATATAGCGACAGTCATAGTGTGACCGTCGGTATAGGACTTTAATGTTAATTTATTCCGAGGGTCCTACTATGGGCGTCGGTACAGAGCATGTTAGGGGCTTAATAGCCAGGATCGGATCGGGAGCAATTAGGTTTTCGTGCACAAATCCCTCCCAGATTTCCCCCAAATATTTTGCTCACCCGTTCTCTCCTCTGCTCCTCACATTCTCTCCTCTCCTCGTTTGCTCCTCACATTCTCTCCTCTCCTCTGCTCCTCACCCGTTCTCTAGCAAGTCAGCCCTCTCTCTCCTCTATCACCCTTTCTCTGGGCGCTCTCACACGATCGGTCGGTTGGCATCCCTCTTCGGCATCTAGGCTCAACAAATCGACATTTGGCATCCCTCCAAATCGATTCCGACTTGGACCAAAACAGCTATCTCGACTTCGAACTCAGACCAAAACAGCAATCTTGACATCTGCCGAAAAGAATCAGCATCTACTCCTTGATTTCGACTTCGATTCGGTAAGGGTTCAACTATTTTCCTCCATTACAATTGTATTTCTAGGTTTTGTTTCCTTGTTTTGGTCTGACTTCGATTTGGGTTTTTTTCATTGGGTTTGTTCTGATGGCTCAAATCCCCTCTGTTGAACTCAGTCGAGATATTTGGCCTTTTTTAAACTTTTTTCAAACTTGCACGTCCCACTGAAACCTTGACACAGCCCAAAAAACCTACTATTCAGTAAAGATTTCTCAATGCTTTTCATAGGAAAGAAAATAGATATTATTTGATAGTGAGCCAATAATATGTTTATGTATTTAGAATTTCATTTACACTATGTTTGGCAACTCAATTTTAAGCTTTGGAAATGGAATTGCAAATTCATAGATAGTCTCAATTGCAATTCCAAGGCTTGGTATTGGGTTGTCAAACCTTTATATATTTTTGAACTATAGCAAATTCAGATCATCAATTCGACTTAATTGTACCGTTAATAACCATCTGCTAAATTTTTATGGCTGGGACATAATAAAATATGGATGAATTTTTATGGATGAAAATCTATAAAGTCTGAGCTCATTTCAAAGTTTGGATGAATTAGGTGTAAAAGTTGCCTAATACCATATTCCTTTAGCTAGACAGATGCAAGAAACTTAAAAATAAGAGAAAACCTTTGACATAAGCTTCAAGCAGCCTTATTGATGCTAAAGTAAAGGTGGCTATTAATTTAGGAATGAATACAATGCATTACAACTTGATCTTGCTTCAATTTTGTAAGTTTCTAAATTATGATATTGATTGTTACTAATTTATTCCATGTGGCAAGTTAATGCGTGAGTTATTAGATAATAGAACTGATTGCTTATCATGTAGAAGTCATAATATGGTGATTAAAATAAAGGTAACTCTCTTTAGACGCGTATGTAGAGATTGTAGAGGTGATGTACCTTTTATGTTTCTTTTTTCTTTGTTGTTTGTTTTTAGTTTCCTTAGTTGGTAAACATATTTTATTATGTAATAATGCATATCCATCTCACTAGGGTGTGTATGTGTTTTATTGGAAAATCACCATAGGGATTACCATATAGAGTATACTTTAGGAAATTAGATTAAAGTGCGACTCTACTTATTGAAATTTGAATTGTACGTGTTAGAATTTTGTATATATTTCTTCTTTCCTGAGTTCGTAGTTTCACAACAACAGGCCGAAAGCATTCTAAGATATTCACGAGAATTTTTTCAACGCATTCTTACACTATGTGTCTTATTCATAGTTTCGAATACTATTTATTATAATCATAGTATTAATTAGTTAGAGATGATATGATTGTTCAATTTGAATTAGGGACATAATATCATGGATCCTCTGTTTCTGTGGCTGTTATGACAAGGAAATTTCACCCGATAAAACTTGCCGTCGGTGCATTTGCTCTGATAGGTGTACTATTGGCCCTGGATCGCCGGAATCAACTCGACTCAATATCAAAAGACATGAATGAGGGGGTGCAGAAAATGAAGAAGTTAACAGAGGCCGTTCACATCATGAGAGACAAACTGGAGAAGGAGAAGAAGTGACTCCACCATCGTGCCTCCACCGCCCTAGGTTTCAGGCTCCCTCTCCTTCTCTTCTAATTGTCTTCTAATTTTGGATGTTTCACTTTTGGAGCCTGCCATCTTTTGTGCTGATGCAGTTATGTTTCACTTTTGTTTACGTTGTTATATGGTGTAGGTTAGTAGATGATCATGGAGAAGCCAGGTGCAAAAGTGAAACTGAAGAAGAGCAGGGCAAGGAGGAGTTGGTAGTAAGGTTAGTTATTAGTGATAAGATCTGTAATTAGAAAATTATATTGAAAAATATTGTTCATTACATTCCTTAGAAAGGGAAGCTCGCCAGAATATCTTCTGTATTTAGTATTCTATCTCTACATACTATATATATATGAAGGGAAAACTGTAAGGAACCCAACTATTACAACTCTACGATCAATGAATACTCTACGAACTCATACTCTACGATCAATATTCATTAAGGGTATAATAGTCTTTGTGTAATAATTGAGTCAGTTGGATATCGCTGTGTTCATTTCTGTAGTGTTCATTTTATCATTCTATTGTGTATAAAAGGAAACTACTTGTAATCATTTGAAATCATGAAATGAATTGTTCCTTCTTCTGAACTTCTCTCTACTTTCTCTGAACTCTCTCTATCTCTATCTAAATCTCTTCTAAGTCACAGATCTCCATAAATTGAGCTGAAATTGAGCTCAGTAAGGAATTTGATTATCCAAATCCTTACAAGTGGTATCAAAGCTTGCTACGATCAGTAGATCTACTAACAATCAGAGATTAACGAATCTAGAAACGAACCTCCAGGAATTGCAAATTCAATTGCAATCCTCAGTGGAGTCTTTGCAAAAAGGATTCGATGATAAGCTTGAGAAGCTAATGAAAGGAGTAGAAGCAATGTTGATAGCACAAGGACAGAAGCAAGATAATGGAAAGCCTGACAATCACAATCAACAAACTCAACTAACTCCTCCAAATCCAAATCTAAATCAACAAAGGTCTGGATCAATCCTTGGATCGTTTGAGGGAGGTAGTGCACAGAACAATATAAATGAAGGTATATTCCGGACTATTAGATATGAATTTCCTAAATTCCATGGATCTAACCCAAGAACCTGGATTAGGAAGTGCAATAAATTGTTTTCTTATCATAATGTTGCTGAAAATCAGAAAATATACCTAGTAACTATGCATCTCGAAGGAGAGGTGAATTGTGGTACTCTAGCTTTGTTGAAAATGGTGTTGACGACACGGAATGGTTTAATTGATGAATTGCTAGCTAGATTTAGTCTTTGAGACTAAGATGAATCCTATAGTTTGAACTTAAAAATTGCAACAAACCACAATTTGTAGATGAATCTACGAACAAAGTTTGAGGAACTAAGAGGTTGGGCAGCGATAAAAAATTCAAAGTTGAATGAAGAATTTTTATTGATTGCTTTGTTGGTGGTGAGGAGAGAATATTGATTAGGTATCCGAGGAGTTAGGGGTTACTACTCTTAAGGAGGCTATTCGATTGGCTAGAGTTGAAGAAGCTAGAGTGGAAGCATGGATTAAAAGAAGCAGAACTGTACTAAAATCTTCTGTCATTAATAATTCCAGCAGCAGGAATGTAGTAATGAATTCTAGCTTGTAGAAAAGTGTCAGTAATAATGGAATGGAATTTTCTAGTCCTAATGTAGGGGAAACTAAGGTTGCTTGGTTTGGAAATAAGCAGAGAAGAGGTATACCAGTTAAGCATCTGACTAGAGATCAAATACTTGAGAAAAGGAGGAAGGGGCTTTGTTTTTCCTGTGATGAGCCGTATGTATTTGGTCATGTATGCAAACAACCTCATTTGTTCATGATGGTACCCTCTGAGAAGGAGGAAATGTGCTTAGAAACCGAGGAACAAACAAAATGTGTAACAGAAGTAGAGATGTAGGAAGAGCAAAACAGGCCATTACTGGAGGATCAAAAGGATGATGTACAAATAACATTGCATGCTTTATTTGGACATAATGCTAACAATACCATCAGTCCAAGGGGTAGTGGGGGGAGGGGGCAAATCAGTTAGCATATTAATTGACAGCGGTAACACTGGAAATTTCTTAGATCCTCACACTGCTAAGAAACTAAAGGTTAAGCTAACAAATACTCCGCCAGTGACAGTCTTAGTTGCAAATGGTTTTAAGGTGCAGAGTGAACAAGTGTGTTCAGAGTTCCAATGGCAGGTGTAAGGTAGAGATTATACTACAAGGATGAGGATTCTACCCTTGGGAGGTGTTGATGTTGTTCTAGGGGTCCAATGGTTGAGGACAGTAAGTCCTGTAACTTTTGACTTCAATAAACTGCAGCTCCAATTTGTGCAAAATGGGGAGACAATGTTGATGAAAGGGGAAAATGTTAACGTCACTCCAACAATACAACTAATGGAATCTAGTGAGTTCCAGAATTTGTTGCAAACAACATCTCATGGTTTTTTTTGGATGTTTATATGAAATCTTGGAATGTGAAGATTGTCCACCCTCAGAATCTACCTGTCCAAAGAGTTTTTGAAATCATTCTCAGATGTCTTTGAAGAACCTAGAGGTATGCCACCTGAAAGATCTCATGACCATCATGTTAATTTGCAGGAAGGTAGCAAACCTATGAATTTGAGACCTTATAGATATCCATATGTCCAAAAATCTGAAATTGAGAAAATAGTGATTGATTTTCTAAATAGTGGGGTTATTCAGAATAGTAACTGTCATTTTGCCTTTCCAGTATTATTAGTAAAGAAACATGATAATACTTGGAGAATGTGTATTAATTATAGAGCACTCAATGATGCTACTATAAAAGATAAATTTCCTACACCTGTTATAGAAGAGTTGTTGGATGAACTCAATGGGTCAAGCTGGTTTTCAAAGTTGGATCTCAGGTCTGGTTATCATCAAATAAGAGTACACCCATCTGACATTCATAAGACAGCTTTTAGGACTCATTCAGGGCATTATGAGTTTAAGGTTATGCCTTTTGGGCTAACCAATGCTCCAGCTACCTTTCAGAGCTTAATGAACACTGTTTTTGCCCCTTATCTGAGGAAGTTCATCTTAGTTTTTTTTTTTATGACATCTTAGTTTACAGTCCCACATATGAGACTCATTTACAACATTTGGAAAAAACATTACAGCTGTTGAGGCAACATCAGTTGTATGCCAAATTATCCAAATGTATTTTTGCTACACAACAAGTTCAGTATCTTGGTCATATCATTACACCTGAGGGAGTCTCTACTGATCCTGCAAAGATAGAGTGTATGGTAGGTTGGCCAAAGCCTAAGAACCTTAAGGGTTTGAGGGGATTTCTGGGTCTTACAGGCTATTACAGGAAGTTCATTAGACAATATGGTTTAATAAGTAAACCACTAATTGATATGCTCAAAAAGGATCAGTTCCATTGGAGTATTGAAGCTGAAGAGGCTTTTGTTAAGCTCAAAGGAGCTATGGTCTCTTCTCTTGTGTTGGCTTTGCCTAATTTCAGCATTCCATTTGTATTAGAAATTGATGCTAGTGCTACTGGAATTGGAGCTATATTAATGCAAAATAGCAGGCCTATTGCTTTCTTAAGCAAGGCTATTGCTTCAAAACATTTGGGCTTGTCAACTTATGAGAAAGAGTTGATGGCTGTCATTTACTCTGTGCAGAAATAGAGGCATTTCTTAATGGGAAACAAGTTTGTCATTAAAACAGATCACCAAAGCCTCAAGTATCTGTTGGATCAAAGAATAACTACTACTAATCAACAGAAATGGATCACAAGGTTAATGGGACTGGACTATGAAATCTGTTACAGGAAAGGAAAATTTAGCAGCTGATGGTTTGTCTAGGCAGCTTCATCACGAGTCTCATGAAGGTATCAACAATGTCTCTCAATGTATGGCTATTACCTCAGTTACTCCTACTTGGATTCAAGAGTTGGCTCAGGCTTGGGAAACGAAACTGATCTTGAATTGCAGCAGGCGATAACTCAACTTGCATTAGATCCTGCCTCCTTGCCGGATTTTTCTTTTGTTAATGGAAGACTTAAATACAAGGACAGATTAGTTGTTGGTCACGTTCCAGCTGTGAAAACTAAGCTTTTACATGAATTTCATACTTCTCCTGTGGGAGGTCACTCCGGAAGAAGAGGGACTTTTGAAAGGATTTCAAAGTTTTTCTACTGGCCATCTCTGAGGAAGGATGTAATCAGCTTTGTTAAGGAATGTGACATCTGTCAACTGAGCAAACATGAAACTACTGTGGTGCCAAGGCTGTTGCAACCACTTCCTATTCCTGATTTTCCTCGGAAGGATATTGCTATGGACTTCATCGAAGGATTACCTGCTTCTAATGGTTATAACTCCATCTTGGTAGTTATAGATAGACTCACTAAATATGCACATTTTTTGGTTTTAAAGCACCCTTTTACTGCCACTGATGTTGCTACCCTGTTCCTCAATCACATTCATAAGCTGCATGGGCTACCTAGTTCTATAGTCTCAGATTGGGATAGAATTTTCATAGGGCATTTCTGGCAATCCCTATTCAGATTCTTGGCTACTAAACTTTAACTTGGTACAACATATCACCCACAGAGTGATGGCCAATCTGAAAGACTTAATCAATGTTTGGAGGCTTATCTAAGATGTATGTGCAGTCAGAGACCTAAATTATGGAGTGAATGGCTATCGCTTGCTGAGTGGTGGTATAATACTCATTACCACAGTGGTACACAATTGACTCCTTTTCAAGCCTTGTATGGGTATGCTGCTCCACATGTTTCTTATCATCAATATGGTACTATTTCTGATCCTACAGTCAGATTATTTTGCCAGTCTAGAAACCAGTTGTTTCAACTCTTGAAGCACAATCTCTCCCAAGCTCAGTGTCGTATGAAGAATTATGTTGACGCCAACAGACAGGAAATAGTCTTCACTGTGGGAGATTTGGTTTATTTGAAGGTTCGACCTTATAAACAACATTCTATGACACAATCTAAATATTCTAAGTTGGACTCCAAATACTATGGTCCCTTTCCAGTGATGGACAAGATAGGTTCTGTTGCTTACAAATTACTACTGCCCTCTGCTGTTAAAATACATCCAGTGTTTCATGTGTCTCAATTAAAGAAAAAACTTGGTGTTTCTGCTGAAATTTCCCAAGTCCTGCCTCCAGTTGATGTTCATGGCCAGTTTGTTATTGAACCTCTTGCAGTGCTGGATCGGAAAATGGTTAAGAAAAATAATGCAGCTGCAGTTGAAGTTTTGGTGCAATGGGCTAACACTCTACCTTCAGAGGCAACTTGGGAATTGTGGTCTGATTTGCATGCTAAATTTCCTAATTTTACTCCTTGAGGACAAGTGGTTTTTTAAGGGGGATGGATTGTAAGGAACCCAACTATTACAACTCTACGATCAATGAATACTCTACGAACTCATACTCTACAATCAATATTCATTAAGGGTATAATAATCTTTGTGTAATAATTGAGTCGGTTGGATATCGATGTGTTCATTTCTGTAGTGTTCATTTTATCATTCTATTGTGTATAAAAGGAAACTACTTGTAATCAGTTGAAATCATGAAATGAATTGTTCCTTCTTCTGAACTTCTCTCTACTTCCTCTAAACTCTCTCTCTATCTATCTCTCTCTCTCTAAATCTCTTCTAAGTCACAGATCTCCATAAATTGAGCTGAAATTGAGCTCAGTAAGGAATTTGATTATCCAAATCCTTACAAAAACAAAATTGATAAAAAACTAAAGTAACATATGTACTATCTGTACTAGCACAAGGACATCTGTACTATCCCTGTACTATCCCTACTATTATACTATGACAGCTGTGTTATATCTCCACGTGTAACATGGGCTAAACATTGTAGTAGCTTATGCTTCATTTCTTGTGTTGAGCTTGGATTGCAATCATCTACTTGTTTATTTCTTTGAGTCTGTAACAAAGAACAAGAAAGTTGTATATCAGAAGATTGTGTAGGACCATATGCTCTAATACTCCCCCCACAAATGGGAGGTCCACAAGGATTGTGGAGTCCCAATTTGGAAATGATGAACCAATGTGCAGTGCGTCCCAATGGTTTAGTAAAAATGTCAGCAAGTTGGTTTGAACTGGAAATGAATAATGGTTGGATAAATTTGTCCTGAACCTTGTCCCTTACAAAATGACAATCCACCTCAATATGTTTGGTTCGGGCATGCAAGACAGGATTGGATGCTAAAGATATAGTAGACAAGTTGTCAACATGAAGAGGAATAGGAGTAGGAACAGGAAGACTTAAATCGATACAAAGAGCTGTAACCAAACTAATTCGCACGTAGCATCAGCTACTGATCTATATTCAGCTTCGGCAGAGGATCGACTCACAACAGCTTGCTTCTTAGCACCCCAAGATATCAAAGAAGTACCAAGGAACATACAATAACTAGAGATAGACTTCTTCCCCCCATTTTGGCCTGCCCAGTCACTATCAGAATAAGCTTTTAAAATCAGATCACTAGAAGAAGAGAAAAATAAACCCATACCAACAGAGCCCTTAAGATATCTGAGAACTCGAATGGCAGCCTTCATGTGATCATGACAAGGATTTTGCAAAAACTGACTAAGATGATTAACAGGATAACTAATGTCAGGCCTGTACATAGTCAAATATTGTAACTTGCCAATGAGACATCTATAAGTAGAAGCATTGGACATAGCATCACTGCTAGTATGATGCAACTTAATGTGTTGTTCCATGGGAATAGTAAAAGGTTTGGAATCTGTGACATCAAAAGCAGATAACAGATCAAGAATATATTTTCGTTGATGAACGAAAATTCCCTGTGAGGACCTTGAAACTTCCAAACCAAGATAATACTTAATCTGACCCAGATCTTTAATGGTAAATGCTTCATCAAGCATAAGTTTCAACTGAGAAATCTCCTTGTCACTAGAACCTGTGACTAAAATATCATCAACATAAACAATAACCAAAGTACAAGCTATAGAGGTGTGAGAAATGAACAATAAATAATCAGCCTTGGATTGAGTATAGCCAGCTGAGAGTAAGGCACTAGTAAGCTTGGCAAACCACTGTCGAGAGGCCTGTTTAAGACCATAAAGTGACTTGTTAAGCTTGCAAACTTGCTTGGACTGTCGTAATTTGGAATAACCAGGTGGAGGATCCATGTACACCTCTTCAAGTAAGTCACCATGTAAGAAAGCATTGTTAACATCGAGTTGATGAACAGACCAATTTCGAACAGAAGCAATAGCTAACAAAGCCCGCACAGTAACCATCTTAGCAACTGGGGCAAAGGTTTCTGTATAATCTATGCCTTCAGTTTGAGTATAACCTTTGGCCACCAAACGAGCCTTATACCTTTCCACACTTCCATCAGCATTGTATTTGACTTTAAAAACCCATTTGCAGCCTATGGTAGTGTGACCTGGAGGAAGAGTTGTCACTGTCCAGGTGTGATTGTCATCTAAAGCAGTGAGTTCCTTATTCATAGCTTCAACCCATTTAGAATCTTTTGCAGCCTGGATGGTTCTTGTATGAGAGAAAGATTGCTAACAAAATGGAAATGAGAAGGTGGAAAAACAGAATAAGACATATATTGAGAGATGGGATATTTAAGAGGTGTAATAGAAGAAAAATTAGACTGTTTAGTCAAAAGAGGAATTTCATAATGTTCTGGTGGTGGAAATTCAGGTGTAAGTGCTAGTGGAAGTTCGGGTGGAAAGTCTAGTGAGAAGTTCTGGACGTTTTGTTGTGGTATTGGTTGAGGAGAAGAAAGAAGAGACAGTTGAGGTGGAGAAAGAGAAATAGGAGAAGACTGAGGAGAAATATGGTGGGAATCAGTAGAACAGTCAATAGGAGAAATAATAGGGTCAATGGAAGAAACATTGTTAAAGTGATTGAAATCATAGGGCTGAGAAGAAGAAGAAAAAGGAGGAGAAGAAAAAATTGTAGAAAAAGGAAAAACAGTCATGAAAAATAACATATCTGGAAACAAACACTTGTTTAGTTTCTAAATTGTAGAGCTTGTAACCTTTTTGTGTAAGAGGATATCCTATGAAAATTGATTTAACAGCTCTAGGTTCAAATTTATCTGGTGTGTGTTGAGATGCAAAACATAAGCAGTCTATTGTTCGTAAATGAGAATATGTAGGTGGTTTATGAAACAGTATTTCATAAGGATTTTTGAACTTTAAGATAGAACTAGGAATCCTGTTTAACAAGTAGTTACCAAAATACAATCTCCCCAGAAATGCTTAGGTAAGTTGCCTTGAAATCTAAGAGCCCTGGACATATTTAAAAGGGTTTTGTGTTTCCTTTCGACTACACCATTTTGTTGTGGTGTGTGAGAACAAGAAGTATGATGTAAGACACCAAGTTTGGTTAGAAAACTCAGTGCTATTATCACTTCGAAAAGTTTTAATGTGCTTATTAAATTGTGTTTGAACAGAAGCAAAAAAATCTTGCAAAAGTTTATAAACATGCTGCTTTGTAGAGACTAAGAAAGTCCATAAACCTCTAGAAAAATCATCCACAACAGTAATGAAGTACTTACAACCATTTCTAGTAGATGTTCTATATGGACCCCAGAGGTCACAATGAATCAATTCAAACAGATCATGAGTAAAATTGGTACTAGAAGAAAAAGGTAAACAAGTCTGCTTAGCTAAAGGACATACGCAACAACTGTCACAATCATCTTCTTTAATAAAAGAAGTAAGAGCTGGAATTTTATTCAAAATGGAAACAGGAACATGTCCTAGCCGATGATGCCAGAGAGTAGTATGAGAAGATTGAAGAACATGAACAGCAGCATGTGATGGAAAATGAAGAAGATATTGTGTGCATCTGGTGTTGGTCCTGTAATAGACATGAAGTATTTGTGAATGAAACTGTCAATTTGGAATCTAAAGTAAGTTTGCTAACTGATAGTAACTTACATGTAAATGAAGGAATATAGAGAACCTTATGTAAAGTAATGTTTGTGGTAAGATGGATAGTACCAGTGTGTGTAACAAAAACTACACTACCATTAGGAAGACTAACTAGAATTGGTGTGTGTAGAGTAATGAGAGAGTGAAAAAGTTGTTTAGAACCTGTCATATGATCTGTAGCACCAGTGTCTACAATCCAAGCATTGAGATTAGAATGAGCAAAAGAAGAAAAAGAAGTTACCATACCAGCCACATGATCATCAGGACTATCATGGAATTTGCAAACATGGAAAGCAATCGATCCATTTGGGCTTCAAGATGTTGTAGTGGTCCGTCCAGATTATCATCATCATGATAATCGAAACTTGCATTACCTTGCCTGTATTAGAACTATATTGGGACTGTGCCTTGTAACTAGACAGAGTAGAAATCTTCTTAGTGGAAAAATAGTTGGAACCCTGAAATTTGGATGCATTAGTACCAGAAGGATAATTTTGTTTGCTCCACTTGGCAGCTGGATGACCAGGTGGATATCCATTCAGCTTATAGCAGTCCTCTCTTATATGACCATCTTTGTGACAAAAAGTGCACCAACCATCCTTAACATTTTTGTGAAAATGGGACTGTTCATAATTTCTTGAAGTGGCAACTTGTATGGAACTAGGATAGTAGGCTCCAGGATTAGTATCCATATTAGTAGAACTTGAAAAAGTATTAAGAAACTTGTCATGACCAGATCCATATGACAGTTTTTGTTTGCCTAAATTGGCAGAATGATCATGCATGGCAGTACTACTGTTAGGACCAGGAATGTATCCTTGTCGTTGGCGTTCATCTTACCTGATAAGAGCAAATGCTTGAGCTACATTAGGTAAAGGCTGCATCATTAAAATTTGCCCCCTAGCATTGGCATAACTTTCTTCTAATCCCATAAGAAATTGAGTAAGCTTCCTTCTCTGATCTTGTTCATCTAGAATCCGAGGGGCTCCACAAGTACACAAAGGAGGAGTCTCTGAAGCCAAATATTCATCCCAAATGCCTTTCATCTTGTGATAGTAAAAATCAACAGAAGCAGTACCTTGCTCCAAGGTATACAAATCTCTTAACAATTGATAAATTTTATGACCATCAACAGTAGAAAAACGATTTTTAAGCTCTTTCCAAACTGAGGTAGCAGTGTATATAAAATTCATGCTATCACTGATTTCTTCAAAAACACAATTGAGGATCCAAGAAGTTACCATGTCATTAACTCTTTCCCATTGTGCAAATATAGGAGAAGCAGGAGTAGGTATTTCATAAAAACCATTCACAATGCCCATTTTATTCTTAGCAGATAATGCAATAGACATAGATCGTTGCCAAGGATTGTAGTTGTCCGAACCAGTTAATTTTTTAGAAATTAGTTGCATTCCAGGTGGGTCATTATTGTGCAAATACAAAGGATGCGTATTAGAATCCATGGAAACTGTTATCTGTTCGAGATTATTAACAGTATCATGTGCGGCAGGTGGTAGAGTGATATTAATACCAAAAGAATTACCAATTCCAGTAGAAGATCCAGCTCCGTTGTTAGAAGAGGATCCAACTTCATTTCCAGGATTAAGTCCAGATCCATTATTGGATCCTGCACCACGACCCCAATCATTCGGTTGAGAATTGATATTAGGATTCACCATTGATTATTTGCGTATAAATCCGCACAAACAGAGGAACAAAGATTAATTGGTCAAAGAGAGAAAAAAATCTGATTGATCAAAGAAGACCTAATTGATGGAAGAGATCAGTTGAACTAAATGAAAACGCAAAATAGAGATCAATATACAAAAAACAATTGATCTGAAGAGTTAATTGATAAGAATCGAAAGATGAAATGAAGCGAGATAGATATTAGCTTTGATACCATGATAAGATTTGTAACCCGAAAATTATATTGAAAAATGTTGTTCATTACATTCCTTAGAAAGGGAAGCTCGCCAGAATATCTTCTTGTATTTAGTATTCTATCTATACATATTGTATATATATGAAGGGAAAACAAAACTGATAAAAAAATAAACTAACATCTGTACTATCTGTACTATCACAAGGACAGCTGTACTATCCCTACTATTATACTATGACAACTGTGTTATATCTCCACGTGTAACATGGGCTAAACATTGTAGTAGCTTATGCTTCATTTCTTGTGTTGAGCTTGGATTGCAATCATCAACTTGTTTATTTCTTTGAGTCTGTGCAACAGCAACTGAAGTTTGTATATCAGAAGATTGTGTAGGACCATATGCTCTAATAATTAGCAGTGAGGTTGACAGGATGATGAATGAGCAACCGGGAGAGAAGTTAGCCACAACTGATCAAGGAAAACTACTACTTAATATTCCGCTCCATATTCTAGATTTGATTGTTGATTACCTGAATTTCCGTTGATTACTGATCCAAAGTTTGGTGATAAATACTTGATGGCCACATTTTTTGAATTGAATGGGCATGTTGTAATACGCGCCCCAAATATGGTTGGTTACTGATATTTAAAGGTGATGTTAAACCCCCATTCTTCTTCAATCCATTCACAAAGGCCACTGTCCAGCTTCCAGAGTTGGAGCTGTATTTTTTAAAATCTTTTTCTAACTTTACTTTTCTCTGAACCGCCTACTTCCCCTTGTATAGTTACTGCGTTTAGACCAGATTATAATGAAACGGTTGTCCTCACTTCTCCCGGATAATCCATATGTTTAGCAATTAATATCCATCATGATATCCCATCAACCTATCATCACATAATAGCCCAATATTCCATGGCCAAAATCTTTATGTCTTATGTCAAGATGGAGAGCTTGGAATCTTAAGATTTGACTTGGGAAATTCTTGTAGCTGAACCAACTCTTTGCACATCTAGCGCCCATCTTTTATCGATCATTATGGGTGAGTTTGGAGAATGGGTTGAAGTATTCAAGCTGAATCATTCTACACTACAGTGGGAGTGGGAGTGGGAGAAAGTTTGTGATAAGTGCACAGCTACAAGACAAGGCTCAATATTGAATTGAGTTGCGTCCACGCGCAGCCTAACTAACCATAATTAAATAAGTTTGAATAGAATTCAAAGGATCGCTGTAGTTATCGCATCAACTCTTTAAAGTAGGCTACCGCAACAGGAAAGGGACACTTCAGGATATTTATCAAATAATGCATAAAAAGACAATAGATTAAAAAAATGAGATTTCATTACCCACGCATAAACTATTACATGGTACACAAACATCTCAATAGAGAATGCATCAATTCATTGATAAAGAATAGCAGAAATTACAAGTCCTGTTACTTTTATTTACATAACACAAAGAGCCCATCCAATACAAGTCCTGTTACTTTTATTTACAAACACAAAGAGCCCATCCAAAGCTCCATAATCATTACCTGAGGTCGTACGTGTATCTATTTGAAGGAAGCCTCCGAAAGATGCAGACAAAAAAAAATCATGCATCAGTTGTATCCGTAGTAGCTTTGTATTTCTTGATTGCTTTCTAGTTGTAAATTGGACTAAAAAGTAGTTTAGGTTCCAGGAAATGTGCTGGTTGTACTAGAGACTAGAGAGGATAATGAAAGCACAAACTACAGAAAGGAGAAGACAGAAACCCAAGTATTCTCGTTGTATGGCATCGGTAAAAGACAATCGAGTCCGACTTTCTGCCCAGTTTTGAAGCCGATCCGCTTCTGCTCCTGAAAGATACCATGCAAGGAATCAAGATCTGCTTTGTATTTAGCAAAAAAAAACAACAAAAGATCTGCTTTCTTGTATAAATCATAGCCTAAACAAGTGTGGTGAAGTGTATAATAAATTGGCTGAAGTAAAAAAGAATACCTGGTCATCAAACCAACGACCTCGTCGCAGCCATGTAGTGATCAAGGCGAGTAAAATCCTAGGAGGGGTCAAGTAATTAATGGCCTTTCCACTACTTCCCTTTACAACCCGCATCCGTGGGACTAAAGTTCTTGCCACTGTCTCAGGAAGATGTTAAACATTTGCTTGTTTTGGATAGTTGAGCCGCTGCAGATATACCACCAACAAGGCTTCTCTTGTTATTTCCATATTTAGCAATAAAAACCAAACCATTTTCCCATAATAACAAAGAACACCACATATTTAGTTTGATTGACTCAGACTGATGCATCAATATGATGAGCACACAAAATCAATGCACGCATGATGAATAAATGAAGCAAATACTGTTGTCGAAATAGTTTAAATGTATGAGCTTCTCAATTAATCCGAGAGAAGGGCACAACAGGGTATTCAAGTTCTGTCAGGACCATGCCTGGAGAGGCCGTGTTCACTCCCACTTTTGACCTTTTGCTTTCCTTCAACAACGATGACTGAAGCTGCCTAAGACCACACTTTGTCGACCCATAGCTACAGACCAAGAGGAGATCAAACAGTGTCAGAAAAATCAGCATACGGAATACAAAGTTGATGCACTCCACAAATTCAAATAATCTTTCAGCCTCTACACAAGAGAAAAGGTAAATGTTTTCACAAAAGGGAACTTACACAGCTGTCCAAGGAGTACTAGATCCCCAGCACCAGCACCAGCACCAGCACCAGCACCAGCACCATCCATGTTGAATATGTGACCTCCCTTATGTTGGCTACTCATGACACGCATGGCTTCACGAGTGCAGAGTATAGACCCAACCAAGTTTGTTGAGACAATCTATCCACATAATTACAACATACTAAGCCAGTTAGTTTACAGTAACAAGCAACTACTTTAGAGAATTATTAATCTGAAAATCACAGATTGTTGACAAACCAACAAGAATTCCCTGCATATATTGGTTACATTTTATGCGCATATTTGTAACTAAATTATTTCACATATTTTTGTTTTTGCTTTTGAAGCTTTTGTAGATAAAGATGTATATTTTCAGAAAAAAAAAACAATAATAAGGAACACTCATATTTTTTCTCATTGACTAATTTTGAAGTTTCCACGAGAAAAAGAGAGTTTAGACTTTAGAATGACAAACGAGAATTAAAATACTTTTCAAAATCGTGTCGCCAGATATATTATTTTGATAATCAATGTGGTCTAATTAGTGTGCTTTTGAGATGATTTCATGTTTAAATTTAATTATGAGAAGACCATACCTCTCCACCCAACATCTAGAAAAAGAATGACATGAAAATGAAGTGATCAGATTCATACCTGTTGAATATCTTCATCGCTGAACCGCAGCAAAGGTCTAAAAACTTTGTTTGTTCCAGCATTGTTTATCTGTACAAGGATTACCAGAAAAACTTGAGCCAGGTCAGAAGATTTAATATTTGCACTCCACATGCCACATGGAACAAAAGTCTCTAATATATTTCAGTATATTTGAGTTTGTTACAGATGAGGAGGCAGTACATATAGTTTGTGAAGTTCAGATCAAATTACGATTGCCAATTGAGCAGGAGCTGAGCAAAAACTACCATTTAAACTCCCAAAGTATGCAAAGATTAATTTCTTAAACTTAAAAGTTTGTATAAATGTACGATAAACTTTTTAGAAGAAAAGGTCACGTGGTTTTACTGGTTTGAGAATGGTGTTCTGCTTGTGTTGAAAACACTTGAAAGTAAATAACAGAAAAGGCAACAGTATTTGAGAAAAAGAAAACATAAACCGTAATAAAAACAAGAAGAAGCTAAATTTAACCTACCCAGATGTCGATGGAACCGAGTTTGTTGACAGCTAAGTTTGCCAATTTTTGCACATCTTTAGGGTCACTAACATCACATGTTATGCCCACGACTTTTGCATATGCCAAACTACTCCTATATAAGTCATCTGCAGTTGCCAAAACTTCTTTTAGGCTGTCTTCAAGCTCTCTGATAGTCGTGTCCACAGATTCAGCACTGCTTTCAGAAAAAAAGCAAATATGAACGAGGTGTGGTGTAAAGAGTCAAACGTAGGACAATCAAAGAAAAAAATGAAAACACCTAATACAAAGATAAAGAATTGTATTCCCACCTACGAGAAGCCACAACCACACGATCTCCAGAAAGTAGAAATTCACGGGCAAGAGCTTTCCCTAGTCCTCTTGTACTGTGAAGCTCAAAAAAAAGAGAAAAAAACTATGAATAATATAGAAACAGAACTTGTCAACGCTCTAGCTTCACTAGTAGCTTCTATATAAAAAGGTATTATCCCCGATGAATGGGCAATATTAAACCAGCTCCAAATATCATATGGAACACCAAATTGAAGATAGCAATATCTTGCATCCTGATTACGTTGTTAAGTTACAACTTAGAAGACCAGGTATGCATAATCCATAATTTTACTAAGGGATACCCATTATAAGGACCCCTTAGTAATCACATCATAGCTTCCTAACTTCTATTATTAGCAAGTTCTTATTTACTTATTCTTGAAACAAATCCAAAACATTTCATAGAGCATTTTGTAGTGGTTAGAGCCACAAAAGGGGTACCTTCCGGTTATGACAAGGTTCCGTGGACCAGCCCGACTGACTTCATCTAAAACCATGTTGGAACCAATCATAGTTCCAATAATAATCCCTCCAAGCCAGCTATATACCATATCAAATCATTCATCTGACTATCTCCACCTTCACATAATTTGCAAAAGATATAAACTTTGCACATGCACCATCCATGCTAACAGTAAATCAGCAAATAATACATAATTAAATACATGCCCTTACAACAAACTGATTATTAGCTAACCTGACAACTGAAATCAAGTTAACAATATTACACCAGTGCTCATCATGGTCACAATATATCTCCCAATATGAAGTGCAGTCAGCCAATTTCCCAGTGAGAGAAATCGATCAAAAATCACTTCAAAATAACCACAAAAAATAAGAACACTACAACATTAAACCAACAAACTTAACTGAATTGAAGGGTTTTATATATATACTCCTCCCGTCTCTTAATATAAGTCGTTTTAAAGAAGTGTTTTATCCTTTAATATAAAAGTCTATTTTACTTGGAAAACTGATATTTGTACAAGTATTTTTTGTTTTTTTAAATTATTCTTATGAGAATAAAATGAGTTGTATTTTTATGTGCAAAATGAGCATATAAAAATTTTAAAAAATTCATATGAAAATAATAACTATGGTAGCCCGAATTATTGGAAGATTACTCCATACCGACTGACAAGTTAACAGAAGTAAAGACAACTGATTTGGTTTGGTTGGAAAATTTGTTGGCCATACTGAACCAAAAACTAGGAAAATGGTAAAGAAGTTATCGTTATGAAAACTGTTTTTGCTTTCTATTTTTGGTTTTATATGTCACTTATTTTCACTAGTATAAACAAAATTCAGACAGCGTTGTTTGATAATTATATTTAAGTGTTAATTTTATTTTATGAAGAGACGACTATATTTAATGTCCAGACCTTATTAGAATTGAGACGACGCCTTGTGTTGTCAAAATTGAATAAGCAACTTTTTTGTGTTTTCACTTTTTTTCAAAACAGAAACAGTTATCAAACACTATTTTTTACTTATGATTTCGAAAAAGCTGAAAATAGAAATAAAAATTTGAAAGCAAAAACATTTACCAAATCAAATGGGACCCTTAATTTATGTTTCTTGGCTACACGATGCTTAAGGACTATTTTCTCATGAAATAATTTTACAACACTACAATAAACTAGATAAAAAGCCTTAAATTCACAACAAATATAAAAATTCTAAAAGGAAAAATTTATACAAATATTAAAAATTGTATCTCATAAAACCTTAAGATAATATATTTATAATGCTAAACTATTTTCTTATGACTAATTGAAAAAGGAAAATAATTAAATCCTATACTTTATAAAATTAGAAAAACTTTAGCCCAAAATATAAATTAAACTACTGATCATTCCTAACTAATTAATAAAATAATATAAATATATATTAAATTTTTATAAATATTAAAATATATTAAAATCCTAATTTTTATTGTAATTTTCCACTGCAGAAAAGAATGATAAAGAAATCTCTTTTCAATTCATTATTTTCCAACACAAAGTTTTGTCTGAATTTACCTTAATCCTGGATTTATTTGGCATAAAGGATCTATTGCTGCCACTGCGTAGGATTTTATTTTAATTTTAACTTTTTGAAATCAATTTCTGATTATTTTTTAAAAAAATTAAATTTATAATAATTAATGTCAAATTTAGAAACAGTAAACTTTGTTATTAATATACATCTTAAATTATGTATAGTATTCTGATTAAAATTAAATAAATTTATTAATAGTTTTTAAATAAAAATTATATGAAATTAATTTCGAAAGGATAAATTCATCTTATAGTTTGAAAAAGGGAATGTGTAATGAAAAATAGCAAGGAATAAAACCCAAATGCCATAATAATCAATCAACTGTATAATTAAAATAAAAACTTGATTTAATTTCACTAATTTTTTATTTAACTAATTTTTTGGTTCAGTTTTCTTATTCATATTAATTAATTAGAATAAATACTATCCAAATTTTGTATTAACTAAATGCTATTCAAATTTAAAAATATTTCTATCTCTAATAGAAAAAAAGATCATCTTTTTCTTTACCATTCAAATTAGTATAAGTAGCATACAAATTTATAATAATTAAATATATATTATATATCCAAATACCTCTAATAGCAAAAGTAACTTTTTAAAAGAATTTTTATTTTTAATTGATATTTATAAATACCACGGCCTCAATCGTATCACTACTACTACTATAACTACGTGTAGGAATTATTGTTAGCAGAATGATTTGAACCAGATATTTCCTGCATAAAGAAAAGATGTATTAATGGCGATTAAGTTTGAAAAGGCCAAAAGGGCCATTTAGAATTTCAATCAAAAGGGCCACATCCTGGGCCTCTCAGTGTGGGTAATAAATGTAAAAGAACAATAGGATATGATCTTAATCGGCCTGTTAGTCCACCAAATAGTCTGCGGCCCAAGATAAAATACGTATTTATGTAGTTAAAAATTATTTATAAGGAATTAAAAATCTATTATGAAGACTTATCGAAATTGATATAAACAATCCAATCTATTTAAATTGCCTTTTGTTTCACAATATATATAATAATAATAATAAAATAAAAAAAGAGAAAAAGAAAAAGAGTTTTGCAGAAATTTTGTCTAAAGTAAATAGCGACTTATGCTATAATCTATTATATATACTAAATCACAGTACATGTCATCATATATTGACAAATGTCCTTCTACAAATTCAACACTTGTCCATCTTAAATAGTTTTAATTATGTCACAATTATCTTAATTATATCCTATCTTTTTTTAAATTATGGAAAAATAATAACAAACCAATTATCTTAATTATATCCTATCCTTTTTTAAATTATGGATAAATAATAACAAACCAAGTAGAATGTAATCTCTTCAACAACTAATGAGCACAATTTTATATGGATAAAACTTTCTAACTGAATACGTATATTAATCAGACTAATTATTTATTCTCATAAGTGAATAAAAATCATGGCTTCTTCTCCTTTTTTTACGGTCAATTTTTCTCTTCTTTTCCGTTTTGTCTCTTTGTCTTTCTTCTACTTATGTCATTCACGTTTCGTACGATGGAAGAGCCATTATATACACACATTATTACTTGCAGGTTACAGCTATATGCAGGAGTGTGAAACATAACCCAGAAACGGGTGGAATTATTTCATTGGTTTGCCTATTTTCTAAATTTTTAGATATTATGTGCTAAAATTTGAGATTATTGCATTTGCATTTAGTTGCTGATATGCAAAATAATGTTTGCAATTGATTTGATTGATCTGATATGTGACGCCCCCAAAATAGGTATACAACACCCATTCTGAGTCGCCAAATACATGGTACAAAAAGCAAACTACAACTTCAATAATACAATTGTCGTGCAAAATACGACAACACATACTGTGAGTTTAAATACAAATATTGTCTTCTAGACAATATCCACACTCAAATAAGTCCTCATTACAATTATTCAAGCACTATTTTACAAAAATAGTGAGGACTGCTAAAACATCTTTCTAGAACCATCACTCCATACCCCGATTAGATCCTGCTATGTTCTCACCTCCTGAGAAGAAAAATGGAACAAAAAGGAAAAGGGTGAGCTCAACTAGCCCAGTAAAGAATATTATGACTAAGATAATATACAAAAAATTATCATTAATTTTCAACATGGAAAAATCTCATAAAATATAATAGACAACAAGTTTTAGATCAACAACTGCAGAGGAAACAACAATCCATTAGAAGAGTCAAGTAGAGAATGAGTTCTACTATCTTCTAAGATTTAAAAGTCCATCATCAATATTTTATCCTCAGTAATAACAATCAATATACATCTTTAATCAAATATTCATCTTTGTCTTTATAGGCCAAAGATATTCATTCATATCACCGGTTGGTCATGTTCATCTCAACACTGTTCATCTTTCAGACTACCGGCCAAAGATATTCATCAGTTAATCATTCATCTTTGCACTACATGCCAAAAATATTCAGTAATCTCATCATTTAGGACTGAGGATGATGAAAAATATTTTAAAGAAAATGAATCCAGTGAGACAGAAGGACAAATATTAAGGATTCGTATAACAGTTTATCCAAGATCAATAATACTCCATAATAACTAATTTTGAAGCAGAATTCAAAAATAAAGACCAAAACATGGATACAATCAAAGATAATAACCATAATAGACATCTTGGACAAAAAGAAGAAAATTTTATTTTTCGGTGAATAGTGTCGTATTCGTGAATAGTGCCGTATACGTGAATAGTAACCCCGACACAAAAGGTTCCAAATTTGATAAAACGTTCAACCCAATATTTTGGCATAATGATATCGAAGAATAATATCATTTATGAAGAAAATAACATCCCTTACCTCAAAATAACCGTACTTCTGACTGAATTTTGGATATAGTGCTGACAGAAACTTGCACCGTATAGCAAAACTAAAAAAATACTCACAAGAATACGCTCGATAATATAGATGGAGAAAGAGAGAAAACTTGTTTCTGGTGTGATTTTCAATTCTAACTTAGCCCTCTATTTATAGGAAAATGTTAGAACGCCATAGGAGACTAAAATAATAAAATATATTATTTCTTTTTCTTCTTCCACGTCACCTCAATTTGTCAAGCCAGCCACCAGCCATCTTTGAACCAAAAGATAGCAGCCCATGTGTTGATAACCAAGTGGGTCCCACCCATAAATTAATAAAAATCATTTTATTTCCCGAAACTTCAACAATTCATAGAAAATAGACCGTTTATCAGAAAATTATGAATTTTATGTCCATTCTGCCTGAAATCGAATTCTCTACAACTTTGTAGCTTTGAGTTTTTTCAAATTCCAAAAATAAAATATTCGAAATCCACAAACGGATGATTTTTAATACCTCTACACCGACAAAATACTGATAAAATACCTCAGCATTAATTCCTTCATTTTTATCCATATAAAAATAAATATATCCATCATTTATATCCACATAAAATAAATATTTCCTTATCATATAAATCAATAATTAATTATTCATAAATAATATTACAGAATCACAATTATGACAACCAGACCGTTCCCAGGAAAGAGGGGGCTTTCCAATAATAATTTTTTCTTACTAGCGCGCAATTAGGTGACCAAACCTCTCCTTGACAGAACTTTCTAGACATTGTCAATAATGCTATCTAATAATATTTGTGACGCCCCCAAAATTAGGTATACATCACCCATCTTTGGTCGCCACTTACTTATGGTATGTAATTTAAATACAACTTATTAACATAAGCGCGCAGGTACAATACGACATAAATCGTGAGTTTAAATACAAATATCGTCTACTAGATATTATACAAACTCAAACAAAAGTCCTCATTACAGATTATTATCACACTATTTTACGAATAGTGAGGACTACTAATGCTATCTTCAGGACCATCACTGCTTCCCCAACTCGTCCAAACTATATTCTCATTTCTCGAAGAAAGAACAATGAAAGAAAGGGTGAGCTCAACTAGCCCAAAGAAGAAATATTATGACTAAGATAATGCGAATAAATTATCAATAGTCTTCAACAATGTTAAACCGATAAAATACAATAGATAAACCGGTTTAAGCTGCGGTGAATACGCAATCCATTAAAAGAGTCAAGTAGAAAATAAAGTCTACTATCTTTAGGTTTTAAAGGTTTTCATCATCATTATATATTTGAGACTCGACTTTAATAAATATTCCACATCATCGAATCACCCCGCATTACTACGGCCGAGGATATTCTTTAGTAAGATCACGACCACAATTATTCATGCACTACGGGCCAAGAATATTTGTGTATTCATTAATGGTCATCGATCATGCCAACAATCGTCCACCAATGCACTACTGACCATCGAGGATTTTTATCACATCATTTGTAACATTACGGTCATGATTACAATTCGAATAGTCTCTGGTCATAATCATACCAAGTCCATCTATGCACTACTGGTGCCACAGATGACTTTCAACATAATATAAACATGAGGATGATGACAATGATATAAGAATTCAATAAAACAAGTTCAAGAATTATTTTATCCAGAATTATTAACGTCCAAATTAGTAAAATTCAAGAATGATCGGAAGAATATTTCCATGAAAAAGATCTTTGGATGAAAACGCAAATATCGAGGATATTCTACTAATTTCATGGAGTATAGAAGTCAAAGTTTTAACCAACCTGGGTATAATAAAGAATGGAATAACAAAAGAAATCACCATGCATGCGGTGCCAGATAGACGAGTTATTCAATGAGAATAATAATAACGGAACCGGTCGGTGAAATTCACAACCAGCGGGATGTTCCAACGTAATAATAAAGATGGAACCGGATCCGGTGTAAAACACACAGATAGCATATTCCAAATGAGAATGATAAAGGCGGAATCAGTGCGATGTAAAACACACGATGCGAGGATGTTCCAATGAATAATAATAAAAAGCGCAGAACCAGTCCGGGTGTAAAACACACGCACAGGATGTTCCAACAGAATAATAATAAAGGCGGAACCAGTCCGGTGTAGAAGAATGTCACCAAGTATAGGTAAATCACAGCATCAAAGTTATTCCAACAGAATAATAAGCAATGGAATAACAACAGTTCTCTTCATGAATAAGAAGAATAACACCCTTACATTTGGTAGGAGATTGAAATTTGTGAGCAAGTGTAGTAACAAAATACTCTTCTTCTTTTCTCTTATTCTCTCTATACTTTTCTCTCTATAGCTTGAATGAATTCGTGAAAAATAATGAAGCCCTAGGCCTCTATTTATAGAAGATTTCTAGCTTAAGCACTGCCGTGTGAAAAGGCAAGTGGCTTGACGACTAATGATGTGAAAAGAAAAGTGGTTTGGCCTTTTGTAATGTGAAG
This sequence comes from Panax quinquefolius, assembly GCA_020205615.1. NCBI lineage: Eukaryota > Viridiplantae > Streptophyta > Magnoliopsida > Apiales > Araliaceae > Panax > Panax quinquefolius. Next base: position 112,561,628 of record CM035160.1, on the reverse strand, counting down.
CGACAAGTGGTTCGGCGCTTTGTAATGTGAAAAAGCGACAAGTGGTTTGACGCCTTTGGTAAAGGTAATTACTATTAACGAAGGTAAATACTATCGACGAAGGTAAATACTATTCACAAGGGTAATTACTATTGACGAAGGTAATTACTTATTCACAAGGGTGATTACTATCGACGAAGGTAATTACTATTGTGAAGAGACTCTTAGATGATGACATATGAGCCCCCATAAAATAATCAAACTTACCACAAATCATTTTTTTCATCAACACATATTTAATCTTTCAACAATTATTAATCATTTATAACTTGTCGTCTCAATTATTGATTTAATACTATAACATATTATACTGAGATGATAATCTTGTGACAATAATTGAATCAATAATATAAGAGATATGATGCAAGCAATTATCGTAGCAATAATTGAGCATAGGTGAGTGACTTCTCACGTAAGCATCAATAATCAATCTAGTGTGCTACTTGCAACCACGCCAGATATAGTGTACTTTTACCACCGGGTAGTTCAACGTTTTAACGGTAACACCTCCGTAGTTATTTTTATAAAATATTTTTTGTCGTTTTCTCAATCAAACAATAATTACATTGTGGGGTCCACCAATGATTGAGCCATTGTACGAATATTCCCTAACAAAAGAATATTCCCCACCAAACGAATATTTTATAACAACTTGCATACTTTGTAAAATTTATAAATATTACCCACAACTATAACATTATATCAAATTTATTCCATAATATTTAAAAATAATATTTATAGAAAAATTCATCTTTATTTATAAAAGTGGGGTCTTACAACCTCCCCCTTCTTATGAAATTTAAGCCCTCGAAATTAGGGTAATATACTGTATGTCGAAGAGGTAAGGATACCTTGATTTCATTTTGATTCTAACTCCCAAGTCATTTCCTCAACATCGTGGTTCCTCCACAAAACTTTGACTTGAGGTATAACCTTGGAGCGTAGAATATGTTCCTTCTTATCCAAAATTTGAGCAGAACCTCTTCATACGTCAAATCTTCCGCTATTTCGTCCGGTTCTAACTCAATAATATGGTTCGGGTCTTTCACATATTTACATAACATAGATATGTGAAAAGCGTTATGAACACGAGACATATTTGGCGGTAAAAGCGAGTCTATAGGCCACAGTTCCTACTCGATCGAGGATTAAAATGGACCAATGAATCGAGGATTAAGTTTTCCTCTCTTTCCAAATCTTGTAACTCCTTTCCATGGAGCGACTCTTAACAACACATGATCTCCTATATCGAATTCCACGTCCTTTCGATGAAGATCAAGATAACTCTTTTGTCGATTTTGTGAGTTTTTTTATACGTTGTCGGATCGTTTGAATCTTTTCCGTAGTAAATCATACGTACTCAACTCCGGTCCCAACAACGTTGCTTCACCCACCTCGTCCAAAGATTTGGAGAAGCGACACTTTCTTCCATACAACGCTTGAATGGAGCCATGCCAATACTTGCTTGATAAGCATTGTTGTTGTAGGAAAACTCCACCAATGGTAAGAACTTGTCCCAACTCCCTTGAAATCAAGGACACGAGTCTTAATAGATCTTCAAGAGTTTGAATAGTCCTCTCCATTGTCAGGTCCGTCGAGGATGATATCTTGCCGAAGCTAAACCGTAAGTGCGTGCCCATAGCTTTTTGCAAACTAACCCAAAATCGTGAAGTGAATCTTGGGTCTCGATCGAAACTATGGATACCTAAGATACCATGCGATCTTACAATCTCGTTTATGTACATCTGAGCAAGAGGCGTTCAAGTGTATAAGTTTCTCGATCGGAAGAAATGAGCGGACTTGGTCAATCTATCAACAATGACCCAAATCGCATCAATGCCTTGAGAAACCTTAGGAAGACCCCAGAACTTGAAATCCATGGTAATGTGCTCCCACTTCCATTCGGAATTTCAAGTTGTTGCAATGGACCTTTTGGTACTTGATGCTCCGCTTTAACTCGTTGACAAGTTAGACACCTTGAGATAAACAGTATATCTCTCTCTTCATATTGCTCCACCAAAATGTATGATGAATATCATGATACATTTGGTACTCCCGAGATGGATTGCAAATGGTGTGTTGTGCGCCTCCATCATGATATTATACTTTAAATCGTGGTCGTTAGGAATACAAAGTCCGGAGTTGACTCAAAGTATTCCTTCTTCATCGATTCTTGCTTCTAAGATAGCACCTTCTTGCACTTTCTTCTTCATACGCATCAGCTCCGTGTCCGTAGCTTGAGTGGCGACTTTAACTTTATCGATTAAAAGTCGATTCTACTCAGATATACTTGCTATCATCACGCGTCCTCGAGTCTTTAACTCTATCTCCATCCTTTGCAAGTCACACAAAATGGGCCTTTCGTTGACAATATCGCACTTTTCGTTACTTGCATATGATTTTCTACTCAATGCGTCAGCTACCACGTTCGCTTTTCCAGGATGGTATTGGATGGTATGATCATAATCTTTCAGCAGTTCAAGCCAACGTCGTTGTCACATGTTGAGTTCCTTTTGAGTGAAGAAATATTTGAGGCTTTTATGATCCGTAAAGATCTCCACTTTCTCCCCATACAAGTAATGCCTCCAAATTTTAAGTGCAAAACAACAATGCCTAACTCTAGATCATGAGTAGGATAATTCCTCTCATATTCTTTGAGTTGTCGCGAGGCATAGGCTATAACTTTTCCATGTTGCATAAGAACACATCCCAACCCTTTGCTCGAAGCATCCTTTGTAGATGACAAATCCTCCGAGCCGATGGTATTGTCGAAGCAGTCTTTGAAATAAGTCTCCTCTTGAGTTCTTGAAAACTCTTCTCACATTCTTCGCTCCAACCGAACTTTGTATCTTTCCGAGTCGGTTGAGTCGATGGAGTAGCGATTCGAGAAAATCCTTCCACGAATCTCCGATAATAACCAATTAAACCGAGAAAGCTACGTACTTGATCATCGATTTAGGTTGTTCCCACTTTGAATAGCTTCAATCTTTCTTTGGGTCAGATATTCCATGACTTGATACCATGTGCCCAAGGAATGCTACTTCTTCAAGCCGTAACTCACATTTCTTCAACTTGGCATAAAGCTTATATTCACGAAGCTTTTGGAGTGTCGACCTCAAGTGTTGCTCATGATCTTCGGCTTTTGAAATAAATAAGGATGTCATCAATAAAGACGACCACAAAGTGATCTAAATATTCCTTGAATACTCGGTTCATCATATCCATGAAGGCAAAGATGAGCATTAGTCAATCCAAAGGACATGACTAGGAATTCATAATGCCCGTCGAAGTTCGTTACGGAAGTCTTTGGAATGTCGTGATTCTAATCTTCAATTGGTGATATCCTCAAACTAAGATCAATCTTTGAAAAGAATTTGGCTCCTTGAATCGGGTCAAACAGTCATCAATACGTGGCAATGGATACCTATTTTTGATTGTGACATGATTCAACTCCCGATAATCAATACAAAGTCGCATACTCCCATCTTTCTTCTTCACGAATAGAGCAGGAGCACCCCAAGGAGAAGTACTAGGGGCGAATAAAGCTAATGTCTAACAATTCTGCGCATTGGGTCTTTAACTCACGAAGTTCAATAGAGCCATTCGATATGGGGCTTTGGAAATAGGTTTTGTCTTAGGGTTCAAGGTCGATACAAAATTCAATTTCACGCCTCTGGGGTAGGCGGGGAAGTTCTTGGGAATACGTCAAGAAATTTATTAACAATAGGAATATCGTTTAAAAGCGGCGTATTTTATTTAAATCTGTGACATGAGCTAAGAAAGCTTGACATCCGCTTTTTCAATAAACGAATAGCTTTATGGCTTGAGATGACCGTGATTGATTTTAATGGTTTGGTCGTTTGAATTCGCATAATAGGTTGATTAGGAATATGAAAGCTAACAACCTTACGAAAACAATCAATTTTGCATGATAAGTAGTTAACCAATCAATCCCTAGAATCACGTCAAATGCAAGTATTTTTAATGAAATAAGATCGATGTGTAATGTGAGGGTACCGATTTGAACCAAACAAGACTTATAAGCGATGGATGTAATGAAGGTTTCTCCCAACGGAGTTTCCACAGATAAGTCAAAGTCTAATTTCTCCGAGTCAAATTTAATCGATGAGCGCAAGTAGGAGAAATAAAAGAATGGGTAGAAACGAGGTATCAAATAAAGTATAGACTTCATTAGAGTTTATGATAAGCTTACCCGTGATGACCTCATTCGGATTCCTTGTTCTTTGGGAGGTCACAACAAACGCTCTCCTCAGACTAACGGTTTGAATTTTACGGGATGGCCTTTGGTGCCTCCATCCTAGTGAATTTGTCTTGAGAAACAACAAAATCGAGCTAAGTGACCTTCTCTTCCACAATTATAACATGCTTTAGACCATTGCACGCAGATTTGATCGATGTGTCCCTCTCCTCCGCATTTGAAGCATATGATAGGTGGTCTTTCTCCTTCCTTAACAATGGGTGCTGGTGCTGACGTCTTTCCATCATTGTTGAATCTCCGTTTCTTGAAATGTCCATTCTTATTGTTTTGGCCCTGATTACCACCGAAGTGGTTACCATATCTGGCCTGTTGATTCCCTCCACGCTTGTTGTCACCGCTTCGATGACTACTCTCGCTGGTATTATAATTTTGCCGGCTGCTCTCTTTTAGTTGCGTTGACTCATTATCGCGTTCCACTAACTGAGCCCTATTTACAACATCTGAATACAAACACAGTTTATGAGAAATAAGATGTTGACGTATCTCCGACTTCAAACCTCTTAAAAACATTCGTGCCATTCTCTCTTCATTATCCACCAAGTGGGACGCAAACCGTGATAACTCCGCAAATTTTGCCTCGTATTGCGACACGGTCATATTATTTTGTTCCAACTTGATAAACTCCACCTCCTTCATGTGGCGAATACTTTCGAGGAAAGTATTTGTCGTTGAAACGACTCTGGAACTTCTCCCAAGATATCTTGATCAATGAGGTTGAGTACGTTTTACCGATTCCCACCAAGTAATCCGCCTCTCCGCGCAACATAAAAGCGCGAAGGAACTTTTGCTCTCGGAGCATCCCAAGACATCAAATATCTTGGTAATCTGCTTTATCCATGCTTCCGCCGAGAAGTGGTTTTGGCTCTCCTTAAACTCCCGGTGGTCCCAGCTCCTTGAATTGTTTAGCGGTGACCGCCCGAGAGTTTTTCGTGTTTCCACCTACGTTTTGGGCGAGTGAGTCGCTCTCTTTCTTTGTTGCATAAATTGCATAAAACCCTCGAACATTTGATCATTCATCATTTGGTCGGTGTTGTTGTTTGCATGAGGATTGTCGCCTTCTCGATGCACATTATCCCGATTATTGATATGTGGTGAATCAACGATCGCTGCGCTCCATTGCTATTCTCAACATTCTCGGATGTCATTTTCAGATCATCGCCACAAAACAAAAGGTTAATTGACATGTAACAAATTATCCCTATCTTCCGACCAACCAATAAAATAGCACATAAACTTAGGTAGGTCATACTAGCGAAGGTATTCCCGTCTCTCCCTCCTAGTACTATTCTCACATCTTAGCTGGGATCATATCCTAAGCTCGATACCAATCTCGTAACGCCCCAAAATTAGGTATACATCACCCATCTTTGGTCGCCACTTACATGGTACGTAATTTAAATACAACTTATTAACATAAGCGTAGGTACAATACGACATAAGCAGTGATGAGTTTAAATACAATATATCGCCTACTAGATATTATACAAACTCAAACAAAAAGTCCTCATTACAGTTATTATCACACTATTTTACGAATAGAATAGTGAGGACTACTAATGCTATCTTGGGACCATCACTGCTTCCCCGACTCGTCCCGGCTATATTCTCATTTCTCGAAGAGAAACGGTGAAAGAAAGGGTGAGCTTCAACTAGCCCAAGAAGAAATATTATGACTAAGATAATGCGAATAAATTATCAATAGTCTTCAACAATGTTAAACCGATAAAATACAATAGACAACCCGGTTTAAGCTGCGGTGAATATCGCAATCCATTAAAAGAGTCAAGTAGAAAATAAAGTCTACTATCTTTTAGGTTTTAAAAGGTTTTTCATCATCGTTATATTTGAGACTCAACTTTAATAAATATTCCACATCATCGAATCACCCCCGCACTTCTGGCCGAGGATATTCTTTAAGTATCACGACCACAATTATTCATGCACTACTGGGCCAAGAATATTTGTGTATTCATTAATGGTCGTGATCATGCCAACAATCGTCCCACCAATGCACTACTACCATCGAGGATTTTTATCACATCATTTGTAACATTACGGTCGTGATTACAACGAATAGTCTTTGGTCATAATCATACCAAGTCCATCTATGCACTACGAGCCCTGAGATGACTTTCAACATAATATAAACATGAGGATGATGACAATGATATAAGAATTCAATAAAACAAGTTCAAGAATTATTTTATCCGGGGAATTATTAACGTCAAATTAGTAAAATTCAAGAATGATCGGAAGAATATTTCCATGAAAAGATTTGGATGAAACGCAAATATCAAGGATATTCTACTAATTTCATGGAGTATGTAAGTCAAAGTTTTAACCAATTGGGTATAATAAAGAATGGAATAACAAAAGAAATCACCATGCATGCGGTACTTGCAAGATGTACAGCAGGTTATTCAACAGAATAATAATAACGGAAACTGTGTCGTGAAATTCACTTGCAATGGGATGTTCCAATGTAATAATAAAGATGGAACGATCCGGTGTAAAACACACACAGATAGCATATTCCAACAGAATGATAAAGCGGAAACCGGTCGGTGTAAAAACACATGCAGACAGGATGTTCCAGCGAATAATAATAAAAAGGCGGAACCGGTCGGGTGTAAAACATGATGACGAGGATGTTCCAGCGAGAATAATAATAAAGAGCGGAACCGAGGTCCTGTAAAAAACATGCAGACGAGGATGTTTCAACAGAATAATAGAAGAATGTCACCAAGTATAGGTAAAGCCGCAGATCTGAGTTATTCCAGCGAGAATAATAAGCAATGGAATAACAACAGTTCTCTTCATGAATAAGAAAGAATAACACCCTTACATTTGGTAGGAGATTGAATCGCAAAGAAGGTGTAGTAACAAAATACTCTTCTTCTTCTCTCTTATTCTCTCTATACTTTCTCTCTCTATAAGCTTGAATGAATTAAGTGAAAATAATGAAGCCCCAGGTCTCTATTTATAGAAGATTTCTAAAGCTTAAAGCACCCGTGTGAAAAGGCAAGTGGCTTGACGACTAATGATGTGAAAAGAAAAGTGGTTTGGCGCTCAGAATGTGAAACAAACAAGTGGTTCGGCGCTTTGAATGTGAAACGACAAGTGGTTTGACGCCTTTGGTAAAGGTAATTACTATTAACGAAGGTAAATACTATCGATTGAAGGTAAATACTATTCACAAGGGTAATTCTATCGACGAAGGTAATTACTATCGATGAAGGTAAATACTATTCACAAGGGTAATTACTATCGACGAAGGTAATTACTATTCACAAGGGTGATTACTATTGACGAAGGTAATTACTATCGATTGAAGAGACTCTTAGATGATGACATATGAGCCCCCCATAAAATAATCAAACTTACCACAAATCATTTTTTTTCATCAACACATATTTAATCTTTCAACAATTATTAATCATTTATAACTTGTCGTCTCAATTATTGATTTAATCTTTATAACATATTATATGATGATGATCTTTGTGACAATAATTGAATCAATAATATAAGAGATATGATGCAAAGAATTATCGTAGCAATAATTGAGCGATAGAAGTGAGTGACTTCTCACGTAAGCATCAATAATCAATCTACCGTAACTACTATGCAACCACGCGTATTAGTGTACTTTTTTACCACGGGTAGTTCAGCCAGTTTTAATTCAGTAACACCTCCGTAGTTATTTTTATAAAATATTTTTGTCGTTTTTCTCAATCCGACAATAATTACGGCCATGGGGTCCACCAATGATTGAGCCATCAGACGCGAATATTCCCTAACAAAAGAATATTCCCAGACCAAATGAATATTTTATAACAACTTGCATACTTTGCAAAATTTATAAATATTACCCACAACTATAACATTATATCAAATTTATTCCATAATATTCAAAAATAATATTTATAGAAAATTCATCTTTATTTATAAAAGTTGGGGTCTTACAATATTATTCAAATAATATGAATTATTGATCGATAATGGAAAATATGCATGCGTTGATAATTATTGAAACAACAATAATATAAAATATCAACGCAACAATTATTGAATCAATAAAATAAAATATTGAACGATAATTATCGTAATTATTGAGTAGTGCCTTCTTACGTAAGAATCAATAATTCAACTATATGCGTAATACCGGTGTCTTCTTGTAAATACGCCAGATTATTCGTATTTTAACCAACCGAGTATTCCAACGGTGTTAGCTTGTAATAACTACTGTAGTTATTTGTAAAAAATTCAAATTTGTCGTTTTCTTCATCCGAATGATTATCCGTTATGAGGCCCTGAAATAAACGCTAGCGGCCGCATTTAATATTCCAAGACGGAAAGAATATTCCACGACCAAATGAATATTCAAACAAAATGAATATTTTATAACCACTTGCTTATTTTGCAAAATTTTCACATTTCACCCATATCCAAAGCATTATATCAAATTAATACCTTATTAATTTAGAATAATGAATAGAGGAAAATTTACTTTTATTTAATTATAATAAGTTGGGGTCTTACATGATATTTGTGTTGTCAATCGTGTTTAATTGAAAATTTTGGTGAATTTTCGATTGAAAAGTTTGTGTTTAGATTAGAGCTATTCACGTTTCTTATATCAACAGTAAGGAACTGTGTTTATTTCTTAATTTGATTATTTAGTATCTTCATTTTAAGTCTGTATTTTGATTTTGTTAATATTATAAATAAACACAAACATGTAAATATGCATGTAAATGATGAGGATATGAGGTATTTTATTGGTATGACCTGTAGAGTTTTGGTTCTAATCCACACTCCCGAGTCCCGTGTACAAATTTACTTTTTAATTGTTGCCTTTATTTAGTACAAATTTACTCTTTTAGACTTATTCGTTTTAAATGTGTTATGGTCTTTTTTTTTTTGACTTATCTCTAATCTGATTATACTATTTAATTATCGCACAATAATATACTATTTACTTATTATATTTTAATTTATTAATTACACGCACATATTTATTATTAAAAATTTGAATAATCCCGCGACAACGCGGGACTTGTATCTAGTAATTATCTAAATATAAAGATTTGACCAAGTCCTACATGTTTAATTCTTTATTTTTTTTGCTCTTTTGATTTCTAAGTACAAATATAAATCTTGCAAAGCCCATTTTATTTCCCACGTTTCTCTTTATACACTTATTTCTTATTGCTCTATATATTGATCTGTATAATACATTTATTTGTTACTTTTCACCTCACAGTTTGAAAAAAAAAAGAAGAAAAATAATAAAGATGGATGAGTTCAGCATAAAAACTAAAAAGAGGTGGGTCCAAAGTAACAATAAGGCAAAAACCATGCATAGCATGGCATGGACACTTTAAATGAAACAATAAGTCTTTGCAGACATGAATATTGGATCAGAATATTGGATATTTTCAATTATTTATTTATTTATTTTTTGTTTGTGACTCCCAAAAAATGTATAGTATTTATTTCAACAGGAATTTTTACAAAATATAGTGTTTTAAGTGTAATTTAGATAATATACAAAAACAGAGTTGTCAAGTCTGTTTAATCCTATTTTTGTATATGATCTAAATTACAATTAAAACACTATAATTATAAAATTTAATTAAAAATAAATACTATATATTTTTTAGAGTCGCAAGTAAAAAAAATAATTAAAAATGTCCAATAAGGATTCTAAATTAAATTGGAGTTACAAGTACTAACCCCCTCCCGAAGTCAACCAGTCCCAGACAGACCGAAACCAAAAGGCCACACGTTTAAATTGCCGCAAAAACTTTTTTTGGGGTGTGAATCACGGGGAAGAAGAATACACTTTGCAGCTTCATTTTAATTTTAGGGTCTCATATTTATTTATACCGAAATACAGAATACACAAAGCAAATTTGGAGTGTTAAGTAGTGGTGTCCGGATGAAATAAGCCGAAACCACACGCACCACTCGTTTCGATCAAACAGAGCAATCACACAAATCCACCAGAAATGAAAAAACGTGAAATACAAGTACAAATTCACTCCTCCTCCTCAACTTCCATGGCCAATCATCTATCACAATAATCCCATTAAAGTTCTTTTCCCCAGTCTCTTCACCTTGCCACTGCCTACCCACTTCGGGCCGTGGCAGGTAGAGCTCGTTATTTCTGTGGACAAGCCCTCCGCTGGCAATGTCAGGCCTGCTACGCCCACAATGGGTGAGATGAGGGTAATGGTAAGGGCTAATAGAATGTAAATCGATTTTCGAATTCTTACAAATTAAGAATAGAACATGAGAAAACTCACGCATTTTCTCATGTTCTATGTTCTTAATTTCCAAGTTAGTCATACTATCGATTTATAAAATTCCGTAAATACTCTTTAATAAATTTACCAAACTTATATTCACATCCGATACCATTACCCACACCGCCTTAACCTATTACCGGCGGAGAAGTCTTGCACAGTTCCGAAATAACGAGCTCTATCGGCTGCGGCACGAAATGGGTAGGCGGCGCCATCAGAACGCAGCAGATGCAGATGGTATGGTGCGTAATACCGAACTCTCCAAACCAGAGCAGATCAGAGCCAAGATTGTTGAAGGACGGATTAGAAAAAGGCTTGAAGAGCTAGCTTTGAGCGTAGATTTTGCTGCAGAGGTGGCGGCCCAAACTGCAGCGAAACAAGTTCCTGCACCACCAAAGGAACAGCCTGCTGCTACTGAAACCAAGGAAAGTGTAGCTACATAGTTTTTATTATCTTGTAGCAATATGATGCCGTTTCATAAGAATGAGATAGCAAATTAGGCAGCATTCTGCTGTATAGTCAAGCCTACACAACTTAATAGTCTAATCTGTTGCATGTTTCCTTGCAAAATTAAATTATACGTTGCTCTCAATAATGTGTTACTTCAAGAATGCTTTATTTGTTCTCTTGCAAGGTCATATACCGGAAGGACTCATTGTTATTTTGTTACTTGTTTTCATTCTATCCGACACTTCTCCACCTGCCTTGAAGTATCTTAATTCCTCCCACGAGCCAATATCCTTCTTTTTCATCTGTCCTGAACTTTGATGTTTATGTTATATTAGTTACTTCTGCATCTTGCTGGTGATTAATATGTTATATGTCCCTATTTCAGGGCACCAAAAGCAACAATTTCAGCTGCATTGGTTAAACAACTGCGGGAGGAATCTGGGGCAGGGATGATGGACGGCAAGAAAGCACTCTCTGAAACCGGAGGTGACCTTGGGAAGGCACAAGAGTACCTAAGAAAGAAGGGTCTTTCAGCCGCAGACAAAAAATCCAGCCAGATTGCTGCTGAGGGCCGGATTGGATCTTACATTCATGACTCCCGCATATAGGAGTTCTAATTGAAGTGAACTGTGAAGCCGACTTTGTGGGCAGGAGTAAAGAGTTCAAGGAATTGGTTGACGATCTAGGTGCAGTATGCATCCGTTGTGGCGATGCAAGTTGTGGCGATCTCACAGGTGCAGTATGTATCCGTTGAAGACATTCCAGAGAGTATTGTCAGCAAGGAAAAAGAGCTAGAGATGCAGAGAGAGGACATTCTATCAAAACTGGAGAACACAAGGGACTGAGGGAGAGAATTGTTGAAGGGAGAGTCTCGAAGAGGCTTGGTGAGCTTGCTTTTTTAGAGCAACCCTTCATTAAGGACGATAAGATTCTGGTGAAGGATTTGGTAAGGCTAACCGTTGCTACCCTTGGGGAGAACGTGAAAGTTTTGCTATAATCCCTGGAATCCCTGGAACTGGAACATATGCCAGGCAGCAGAACCTTACAATACTACCTTGTGTGGAACAAATCAAACATTTTACTTCTGTCATGCTGCTTCAGATAAGTTCCCACCAGACTTCCAGTATTAGGAAAATATATTTGCTGATTATTTTGCAAGTTGGTTAATGAAATAGTTCATTCTATTACTCTAAAAGACAAACAACTAAACAAGATTAACCTTGCCAAAATCTTTATAAAAAAAGTCAAGAGCTAGTTATTTCACTGATGCCTAAGAAAAAGATTTCTACTATCTTCAAATGTCATACAACAAGGATATCTTTTCTCTGAATTTTCCTTGTATTAATTGAATTGCCATCATATTCGTATACTGCTAAACAAATTTCTCTGCTTTTATTTGGGAACAAACCGTCATAGCCCATAGGTCTACAGCAATATCACCTTCCTTTTTCTTGTGAAATTTGTATAGTTGTGATACATCATATCGAAGCTGAAAAAATAAAGGAATAAGAATTCAGATAATGTATCTTCACATTAAAATATATTAGACAAGTGCACTGGTTGAAGACTAGTATTCAGGCAATCTTAGAGGGAGACTCGCAATTGAAATATTTGAAACAGAAGTAATATTTGTTATCAGTAATTTAATGGGTGTTTCTCATGTTGGATGTTTATATTTGGTTCGTGTGGTTAAAGCATTAAAGGGATTGATTCAAATGATAAAAAACAATGTTATTATCGCATAAAAAAATGTCACATAATACTCACATACACACACATGCATACTGTGATCCCCGCGTGACATGTGGAGCCCGTAGTATGCATGTGTGTGTGTGTGAGCATTATGTGACCATTTTTTATGTGATAGTAAACATTATTTAATGATAAAAGGATTAGTGTTGAATATAAATGTTTTTAACTTATTTAATACAAAATTTAAATGAATTGAACGCATGGTATAAACAAGTAGACATGTTTAACTCGTAATATTTTTTTCTTTCAATAAATCATGATCCATCAAAACAATAAGTACAAATTTGATGCCCAAATTCATAGCCAAAAATAAAGAAGCTCCAAACCCATTGGCAGCAAAATAATTAGTAGAAAGGTGACAATAAGAAAGGAAAAATAAATCCCAGCTATGAATTAAACTGGCTTGGAGCCGTTTGAGAAGATGTCCCCATAGATTTCAACAGTGTTTGACAATTTTAGTGCTAATGTGGCTGTGGATGGGAGCATTGTCAACTTGGGACTATGGGACACTGCAGGTAATTTTTCAGCATTTGCTGAGTTTGGGTTTGGATTTAGGTTTTTCAGGGTCCTTTATTTTTGTCTGATTGAGTTTGGGTTTTGTTTTCTAGGTCAAGAAGATTATAGCAGGTTGAGGCCTCTTAGTTATAGAGGTGCAGACACATGTCAGCCAACTGATTAATCCTCCTTGCGAGCTCAGCCAACTAACTGATTAATGAGTTCCAATATGTCAGTCATCATGTTGTACTTGTCTCATTGTCTTCCTTGTAAAATATTAGGGAGAATCACATTGGAGGATCCAAACTCTCACTAAACACAACTAGAACAATTCCAAACTTGGTATCAGAAAAAGAATGCTCAATTTCCCTCTTATCGAGTCATACTTGACTATCTTTTCCCAAGTTACTTGCAAGATTAGTTCATCATTCTTGGCAACAAATAATAGCTTCCTCCAAGCATGGAATTGTCATTATTTTTGTCACTAAATTAAGTAATCATCCACAACTACAATATTTTCAAGGTGACTAAGGGAACTTTATTGCATCATATGCATATATTCGAACTACAACCCAGTGTTTTGAAGTAAAATATCCTTGCGTACAACATACTGATAGAAGCGCAGCGCACAGTACCTGACAATTCATACCATTCTGTCCACCAGACCTGTATCAAGCACCACAGGACACAAACTTATCCTTTGTCAAGGACTTGTCTCTATTCTCATTAGCATGCTTAGCTGCCTAACATCGGACAAAACTCGGAAGTTATGTTGTTGATCATTTACAACTAAAGCCGATGAGAGCAATCTACTCTGGTGGAAGAAGAGCTATCTCAATTTCTTGGATTGATTTTCCTTTGGTTTCCATCACATTTCTCTTTACAAAAACCACCGCCATCAAGCAGAAGGTACCAAACATAGTGTACAAGAGCTGTGGCCCCATTTGCTCGAGGAAACGCAAGAATAGCAAGCCCACCAAGAAGTTGAAAACCTGGATAATATTTACTCAGATAATCAATGAGAAGCAAGGAAAAATTGCAGCCTCAATTTTACACTTTGACTAAATAAACAAGGTCAAACATGAATGTCATAACATGTATATAGTCTACAAGACTAGCTCTGAGAAATCTCTAAATGATTGAAAAATTAAGCATTAGAGTATTACCCAATGAACTGACATACAAAAATGCCATAGCTTTAGCCCTAATTCTGCTGGGAACAGGGCCAGCTCCTGCAGTAAATGAGAAGACAAACCTGCACACAAACATCTAATTTTGTAACTTTTAAATACAATATTCCATATTCAAAGTCTTCAGATGCAAATATGACATGATTACCATCAGCAATTAGGTTTCGGCAGTTGAAACTGAACCACAATATAATTTGTAATTTATACTTGCACCATTGCTGATTCTCAGGCTCTTCCTTGATTTTCAATCATAAATAGGAATGTCTACGGTTTCTCCCGTTTCTTTTCTTTTTTGTGAGTGGGGTTGGGGTGGGGGAAGGAGAGAGGGGGGCTTGCTTGCAATAAGCTAGAATGTAAATATTGACCTCTTATCACAATCTTCTGAATCAATTTTAAGCTTCTAGAGACGCAAGAAAAAGGATAGAGTTCAGACTGTCTTTAACTTAGAACATCGGTCTAACCTTGAACCTTCAAGTAACATTATGATCAAAATATATATCAGTGATAAATTATTATCACCATTCACCAGTCTCGAGGGCATAAACTTTTAATTGGTTACGTGAACGAACCTGCAGGCTGCATGTGCTTCCTATAAATTCATCATTAACCACAACAACAACAACAAAAAATGTACTCACGTTAGCATGCCACCAACAGATAGGTACTGCGCTGCTGAAGTTGATGCAAACAGGCCCGCTGCAGCAACTTGAAGACCTGATACCAGGGCCGGCCCTGAGTTTTTCAGGGCCTAAAGCGACAAAAAAAATTTGGGCCCTTTGCGAATTGCTATTAAGATAGATATAAAAAAAATTAAGAACTTTCTCTGAACAAAAGAGCATAAATACGAAAGAATACCATATATAATAACCGATTATTTTAATATTTTCAAAGCATCATTCAGATATCACATTATCACTAATTCAAAAAAGTAATCAGTTCAAAGACATAATATCATCAACAGAGGGGTGGATGATATCATCAACAACTCCTCTTGAATAACACTCACTTATAATGTGCAAATTATAAATAAAGAAGCATAAAATTTTATAGTTCAGGTAATGGAATGTAACCTTACTGAATTTCAAATAGTTTCACAGAGATCAATCAGGGGGTAACATCAAATAAAAATTGTCAATGGAATTATTAAATTACAAAAGGAACACATGTATACAGTGAGCGAAATTCAGAAATTCAGGATTTCGCTGTTGTAAATACGAGTTTTGTGAAAATAAATGGTTTAGATGTTTCCAGGAATTTTACAGGGTATTCACTAATATTACCAAAAAATAACAGGGAGAAAACATTAAACTGATGAATGGGTTAATCCAGGGAGGACTTATAAAAAGTAGTATAAGAAAATAAGATATGGTGAAAAGGAGATTGAGGCTTTGAGGTTTTGAGGTTTCTTGAGCTAAGGTATGTACTAAGTAAAAGGAACAATTCGCAAAAGGAGTACATCTCTTGTTTAAAAACTAAGAAAAAGAGATAAGAAAAATGAGCCCTAAAAAATTTTGGGCCTAACGGGCACCTTGGGCTTTAGCTTGGGGCCAGTGCTGCCTGATACCACCTGAGTAGATCAAATGGACAAAGAAAAAGTCTGAGGAATGTTTGTGAAAGGAATGTTTTGAAGGCACTGATTATAAGCTTCCCCTGGGAATAAAAATGCTCAGTAATGCAAATGAATATGCATTGCCAGCCTGCTTTCTAAGAGGTGGCTCGAGAGTTGAGACCAAATTAGTTCTTTTATTTTGCTTTCTTTGAATAGAAAAACTTGGTAGTTCCTACGCTAGCCAAGTACTTCCTATCACTCATTCGTTCACCCAATAAAGGCTCACTTAATTCCTTAAGTCTTACAATGACTTTTTCTTAGGCACCTGAAAGTCACTATTTTTTGTGTGCATGTATGTTTGTACATATACGTGTGTGTGTATCATAATGAAGTGTGCTTCCTGAGAAAAGATGAGACACACTTTACCATGCCAGAGAAGCTCCACAAGAGGAGACCCTTCCTTCCTAATTTATCCATCAAAATTAATGCAATCACAGATCCTGAAGACAAATAATATTATCCAGTCAAATGAAAGTATTACAGCCTGATGCAAGCAAAGCTACTGCACTGAGGCAGCCAATCAGCCCAGAAAAATATAAATAGAAAGTGAATGAACAATTCAACCTTGAAGTTTGTACCTACTAAAATTGCAATTCCTATAAAGGCATTGGCAAGGTTTGATGATACTCCCGCACTTCTAAATACAGTTGAAGAGAAATAAATTACAGCGTTTATTCCAGATAGCTGTTGTAAAGCAAATAGGGTTGATCCAATAAAAACAACTGCAAAAGGAAAATGTGAATAACTTGTGGAGAGAAAAACAAGGAGAGAGGAACACGAAGAAGATATCAGGAGCATTTCCAGCTGCAATGGTAGCAGCATGATGTTACATTCAAGAACAGAATTAAATAATACATGCACACATCTACCTCTGAAATGACAACCATAAATCAAATCTGAGAAAGTGATGGTATCAGTTTCGTCGGTTCTATCTGACTTCAACAATTCAGCCATTGCAGATTTGACATGCAATCCTCCTAAAAGCTTCTCAAATTCAACCTCAGCATCAGCAGTTCTTCCTTGCTATCACATAATGAGAAAATCTAAGCATTTTTCCTTTTTTGGCACAAGCACACGTACAAAAGTAGGATGTAACTATACACAATATACATACAACCCATCTCAATTGAAGTTAAGTGATCCATATTCTTAGTACCATAGAACTTTTTAAGAAGTTTAATATTACTCAAACAATTGATTTATCCACGTGTTAGATGACTCATCACTTCCTTTAAAAAATAATTGTACGTGTTTATTGTGAATTTAGGTTCACAATTTAGGTCCTTTAACATTTTAATTTTAAAAATTGGTCTACATATTTGTATGAATTCAAATTGCAACATGTTTTGGACTTATGGGGGCTTTGTTGAATACAAGATCAACTTGAAGCTTTATTGTCTTCGATAGAATCAGTGAAAACCTACAATTCTAGCATATTACATAATTTCCACGCTTTGCAAAAGAAACTGCCCACACAATCTCAAACTACTAACCTAGAGGCATATTTGGCCATACTGGAGGTCATATGCAGATGCATGAAAAGACACCTGGCTTCATGCAGTGTCTTGCTGGCCAAGATATAAGGTTTACTCCCATCAGAAGGAGCAATAGATTCCATCCGAACAAAATAGAATTTTACAGCCGAGGAAAATGGGGTTTTCTTCTTTTCCTTCAAATCCTTCAAAGTTCATTTTTCATGAAAAAAAAGTAAAAGTTTCAATGTTGTTTACAGATTACACAGTAAACATTTCACTTGGATGATACGCTGGCAATGTCATAGTTCAGAGAACACATCAATCTAATCTAATTTAACATAGTAATATAACCAATTATTCGTCAAAGATTCAGTTATATATCAAAATGTAAGTATTAACAACTCCATATGCAAGAGAATCAAGTATATAAACCAAATGTACATAATTCTTGTTGATACAAATGAGAAACAGGATGCAAGAAACAATTATAGAGTTGCTATATATCTTGAAAATTATTCTGCAAGTAACGAAAAATAGAATAAACCTAAATACTCTCTCCATCCTATTTGAGTCACCCCCTTTCCTCGAGGGTGCAAGCCACTAGCTAAAGATATGTTTAATAGAGGTGGGAATATAATATATGTATATAATGAGAATATAAAGTATATCAATTATATATTATAAACATGTGTTTTTGGCACATCTTAAATGCATGCCACATAATAAGATGCGGAAAACAGAATGGGACAGAGTAGTAATAAGGTGATTTTAATAAAAATAAAAAGAAAATAAGTTGGGGGATACATTGACACATGATCAGACATGCAGAATGAGTAAAAAATATAGTTTTCTTCATCCTATGGTGGCTCAGATTTATTAGCATATACAGGATTATTCAATAAAATAATCATCAAGGGAGATCAAGGAAGCAAAAGAATTGAACTTCTAGAAAAAGAATAATAATAACAACAACAAAGCAAGAAAGATGAGTCATAATATACAGTATACAGAGCTTCATAAGGATAATACCAAAGAGACGATAACGCCACAATCCAACAAGAATTCCTTCTTCAGCAATCTTGATATACACGGCATTGCAGTTATTAGAACTGATAGCGAAATTCGTAGAGTCCTTTGCCTCTTCTTCAAACTTTACTATCAATATGTTTTTTTAATCACCTAATGCCCTCTGTATGTGAGTTTTTGTTGTGTCCAGACATGGACCCTGCATTATATATAGGCAGTGGGTATAAAATCTTGACATTAATATATGCTATGAAACACAAATACAAACAAGGGACACTGATTTGACACAGATAGAAATGCCAAATTGATTACTATTCTCTCAAAAACTAAGAATAGCCTACACACGAACCTTGAAACTAATATTTCCATCTTGATAAACATGACAATAATATAAATGTGTTCTCCCAGAGTCCCAATCAAGATGCTGCACGAGACGAGGAAAAAAAGGGAGAGCTGTTGCATTAGATAACAGGATGGCACTAGGAATTTGGTTGTGCTCTTTTCAAGAAGCTAAGATTAGTAAATTTAGGACTTAAGTAGTCAAAAACTACCACAACATTTCTTTCACACACCTTACAACAAAAAATATACTAACGAACATAATTAGAAACATGAAACATTTAATAATTAGAAGAAATGTTATACTTGAGAATTCCCAAATGTAATATATTGAAGTCGTAGATGTTTATGGCTATTAGTAACTAGGAAGTTACATATTTAAAAACCAAATCATAAGATTAAATTTGATTTTAGTTGCTGGGTAATGTGGTCACTAGCAACATATTAGAACAAGTACCTACCAATACATTATAATAAAGAGATAATTAAGGAGTGAAATTCACCCTTCTCCTGTTTGGTGACTCCTTTCCAAGATAACGCTGGCCATAAGTACTCCAAGCTTTTGACTCAAAATTTTCCATAGGGACATCTTTCAATCTTAGAAGTTCATGAGCACCACCAACAGACATAGCGTCCTCAACCTTATTCCTGCAAGATAAAATTAGCTCTATTTCACTAATTAATCATATTGCAAAGCCACAACAACCACTGGAATGAAGACCCAAACTAACCTCCCAATGTAACTGAGAATTAAGAAAGCTTTCCTAAACTCAAGTTCACTGAGAAGGGTCAATATTTCCCTTGCTTTCTCTGAAGGGGAAATGGGGAATAATAGCTTCTTATTTATTGTTGGAGTGCCTACCCTCTCTGCATTGGACGTGGGTGTATAACTTGGATACTTTAGCTTTGGAGAGTAGCCATCATCATCTATGCCACTAGGGGTGAAAATCGGTAAGAGTAGTTCGGTACCCGATTCAGATTCGACCCGGAAATATGATCCGGGTCTCGGATTCGGTAGATATTCGAGCCGAATATGGGCCAAGCTCGTTTTTTGGTTTATAATACTGAACCTCGAATATGAGCACAATACGCTCATTTTAAGGTTCGAGCTTTCCTCTATTGTTATTGTTATTATTATTACTATTTTATTTTATTTTATTTTTATTATTATTGTTATTGTTATTATTATTATTATTATTATTATTATTATTATTATTATTATTATTATTATTATTATTATTATTATTATTATTATTACTCTCAATTGCGCTCAATAATAATAATAAATAAATAAATAACTTGCGGTTATGAGTTGATACTTTACTAATAATATTATTATTATTATTATTATTATTATTATTATTATTGTTATTGTTATTATTATTACTATTTTATTTTTTATTATTATTATTATTATTGTTATTATTATTACTATTTTATATATATTATTATTATTATTATTTTTATTATTATTATTGTAGTATATATCTTCCCGAGATTATATTAATAGTATGTAGTGAAGGAGAAGAAAGGAATATATGGGGAAAATCTCATGTTTTGATATATATATTAATTCTTGCAAGATATTAACATATGACATGGTTGTGGTCATATGGTCCAATTTCCAAACCAGAGGTTGCTAGTTCGAAACTTTGCAGAGCAAATTTTTGGGAAAAATTCAAAATAGCCACGTCAGTAGCGTTTGGTTCGTACGTAGTCTAATAAGGGAGCGGAAAAGGCTTTAGCCGTTACGCGTTTCAGCGTTTGGTTTTCTACCCTCTGTTCCTTTCGTCTCTTAAGACTTCAGAGTTCGGACTTTAGAGTTTAGTCGCTTCGTTTACAGAGAAATCTAGTCTCGAACCTCGAGGGGGTGAGATTTGATGCTGAAAACTGAATCATCCCACCACAAAAGAAGATCGATGCATTATGTGTAAGTCAGTTCTTTCATATTTTCTCCTTCTAATCTTCTCTTTCACTCAAGTAATCTATATATATGTATAGCTTTAATATTTCTTATCCAGCCATGGCCCAATCCCCCAATTTCTCGTCTCCTCTGATCCAAAAATCAAACTCAAATTAATTTTGTTATACCAAAAATCCCCAATCAGTAAAATTAGAACCCTAATTTATAGCTTTCAAGTTTCAATTTGATCTTATTCAATTCAATGGAACACTTTGAGGCTTCAAGTATATACTTTTCTATGTAATTTTAGTTTCTTAACACCATTTGGATTTGATTTTGATTTTTGAATTGCATATGCTACAGAACATGTTCTGAAACTTGGGTTTGAATAATATCTTTATGTTTGTAATGCCTTAATTCATATACCTCATATACTGATTTGCGTCTTGCTATATGTTTGACAAAATGTCTGATAAAAACTTAGTTTCCTGGAATTCATTAATTTATTATGGGTATAGGCAGTGTAATACATTTCATCACCACTACTTTCTATTTTCTTCTATTTTCTTGTTTTTGCTAAATTATTTGAGGTCTTATTACGATTTTTTTTTGTTGTGGAAATCTGCTTCTTTCTAAAAACCAAGTATAAATTACCTGTATGGTGAAATTATTTTGTATATGTTAAGCACCTAAATTAGAACTATGTACCTAAATTATATATATATGTCCTTAATTTTGTGAGACATAGTTTAAATCATTTATTATACTAGTAGACTTGTGACTGTTGTCATTTTCTTTCAGTAAGATGCAATTTTGCTTCTCCGATGAAATTCATTAATTTATTATGGGTATATAACAGAATACAATTCAATGACCCTTGTTTGTGTTTAAGGCCATGTTTGTTTGTTTCAACTTATTCAAAACAAACTTATAGCTTATTCTTAGGGTCTGCTCAACAATGACTTATTTTACAATGACTTAGAGATGGCAAATATGGAAGAGGCTATGATGATGATGAATCAATTTTTCCGGGTTAAATCAGGCGGTGAGAGAATGTGACCCGTATCTTGGCGGGCGACCGAGGGAGGGTATGTGAGAGATTTGATTGGGTTATTATTCCTCTCTCTCATAACTGTTGTTTTCTTGATCGTGGCAGTGTCACCCTCTTGCCTAATATATTACAAATTTGAGCCTTTCCTTCCATTTTTTCACATCTCTCTTCCTCTCATTCTATTTGTTGTGCTGTTATTAATGGGTATTTGTAATTTCGAATAAATTATGCTCTTTTTGTCTCAAATTAAATATTTAATTTCGACTTTTTAAAGTCAAATAAACAATTCATTGGCTCATACTTTCAGAATGTATTTAGTTGAATGTAATACTCATTATGACAATTTTATTAGGCATGCATATGTTATATCCTTTGTATCTAATTCTGATATTTTTTTATTTATTTGTTTGAGGTAACAATGAGATCATAAGTTTGATTGAAGACCCATCTGGACCATCTCAAGTGCCAAATACTCAAACTAAAATCAATCTCAACTTATTGGTGATTTTCAGCCAGAAAATGCTACTGAGGTTGAAGTTGAAGCTAAGCATGGGAAAAAAAGAAAAAAAAAGACCTCAAAAGCCTGGAACGAGTTTACTGTTGTGACATTAAAAGATGAAACTAAGAAGGTTGAGTGCAAGCATTGCCATTCAAAGCTTGCTCTTCAAAATTTGAGTTCTACCAGTCATTTGAATAGGCACATGAACTCTTGCTCTATTTGGCTGGCTTCAATTTCTGGCTCCGGAATACCCAAGCAGCAGGTATTATCTTATCCTACTTTAGAAGTTGAAGGTAAAATTGGTAACTTGAATTTCTTTAAGTATGATAAAGAAAAAGTAAGGGAGCTTTTTGCTAAGATGATATGTGTGCATGAATACCCTTTTCGTATGATTGAGCATGAATTTTTCATACTATTTTTGAAAACTTTGAATCCAAGATTTGATCCCATTTCTAGAGTGACAGTAAGGACTGATTGCATGAAGCTTTATGCTTTAGAGAAGAAAAAAATTAAGGCTCTGTTTGATGGTATTAGTAGGATAAGTTTAACTTCTGATTTATGAACTTCTAATCAAACTATTGGTTATATGTGTCTCACTACTCATTTTTTGGATTCGGATTGGAACTTGCATAAAAGGGTTATCAATTTTTGTACCATGGCACCTCCTCCACACACTGGTCTTATGATTTCTGATTCTATTTTGCATTGTATAACTAAGTGGGGAATTGAAAATAAAATATCGACCGTGACTCTTGATAATGCATGTGCAAATGATTCTACTATAAGGCATCTTAGGGATAATTTTACATTGAAAGGTGACCTTTATTTTAGTGGTAAAATATCTCATGTTAGATGTTGTGCCCACATTCTGAACTTGATGGTGCAAGATGGTTTGGGGATTATCCAAAATGTTATTCAAAACGTTCGTGAGACTGTCAAGTACTTGAAAATGTCTCCATCTCGTCTTCATAAATTTGGTGAGATTGTGAAAATTTTGCAATTACCGTCTTCAAAAAGATTGATCTTAGATGTCCCCACTAGGTGGAACTCCACATATGCCATGTTAGAATCTGCTTTGTAATTCAAGGATGTGTTCCCATTGTACAAAGAGAGAGACCTTCATTATAACTCTTTGCCTAGTAAGGAAGATTGGGACAGGGCTGAGAGGGTTATTAAATTTTTAGAAGTGTTTAATGAAGTAACAAATGTGTTTTCTGGCTGTGAATATCCTACTTCCAATTTGTTTTTACCTTAGATTTGGAAAATCAAGGAGGAGCTGTTGAATGAAACTATTGTTGATGATTGTGAATATATGAAAGAAATGGCTTACAAGATGAAAGAGAAGTTTGATAAATATTGGGGACAATGACTTCTTATCGATGGCTATTGCATCTATCTTAGATCCAAGATATAAAATGCAATTAGTTATATTTTGTTTCCCAAAGATGTATGTCAGTGAGTTTGAAGCAAAGAGGAACTTAACACTTGTTCAAAATGCTTTGCAAGAACTATTTGACAAATATGTGTCACTTTACAATGCAGAACAAATTGTTAATAGTCAATGTGGAACTTCAATTGCTAAACCAATGGTTACTGTTAGTGGATCTAAGAGTAAGACCGAGAGTAGAGCAGAGTTTGACAGTTGGGCTCAAAACATGGACATTGCATCCCCATGTTTGAAGTCTGATTTGGAAATTTACTTGGAAGAAGGGAGATTGGTTTGTAATGCTAATGATAATTTTGATGATTTAAAATGGTGGAAGACAAACACTTTAAAATTCAAGGTTTTGTCTAGGATGGCAAGAGATATATTGTCCATACCTGTGACTACTGTGGCCTCCGAATCAACATTTAATGATGGGGGAAGGGTTCTTGACCAGTTCGGGAGCTCTTTAAAAAGCGGAAACACTGTTGAAGCTTTGATTTGCATGGTGATTGGTTTGAAGTGAGTATAAGATTAAGAAAAGCATGATTGTAAGTATTAATTTATTTAATTGTTTTTACATAAATAAACACATATACAAATAATATCATGGATTAATATTAGTTTTTTGACAATGTAGGCTGATGAAGATTCAATGCAGGAGGTGAGCTTGGAGACCGAAGTGCTGATGCAGTGAAGAAATTTATAATATATTGTTGATATTGTGATACATTGTTGTTTACATTTCAGTTTTTAAATTGAACTATTGAACTATTTACTTTGTTTAGTATTGAACTTTTGAACTTGGACCATTAGACTTTGGTTATTTTGTTTAGAACTTTGGATTTTCTTTTGAGCATTTTGGAATTTGGTTTATGAAATGGTGTCAAACTATTAGCTTTAGTGCTTGAGTTTGGAATTTGGAGTTTAAATATTTGACTTGCAGTCTTGAGTTGATAACGCACAACTAGTTTGGTGTAAAGTCTGAAAAAAAAGATAAGTTTCTTATCTTTTTCATTTTGACATTTTCTTTTATTTTTTACTAGTTAGTTTTTTACTTGTTTCTAACCATCTTCTATATTTGCAGTATTTAAGCTTGGACTTTAGGCCTTGGATAATTGATTTGCAGTTATAACCAAGTAGTTGACATGTCTGCTACTGGCTAGGGTTGTTGAAAGGTAACAATAAAGTCTCATTTTTCTCCATTTTCTTATGTGTTTCAGAAAAGAAATGAAAAGCTGTTTTACAAACTTCTAATTGATAATGTTGAGGAACTGCTACCAATAGTGTACACTCCAGTAGTTGGTGAAGCTTGCGTAAATACGGAGCATTTTAGGTGTCCATGTGGTCTTTACATCGACTTGAATAAGAAGTATGTTCATTTGCTTATGACGGTCGGATGACCTCCCCACTAGCAAGAAACGTCACGACCACTTTCTTCGCCAAGTATAGACCATTTCCCCCCTATGTTTTTAATGCAACATAACTTTGAAAACCTTTATTTATTTTATTCTTATAGGCTTTGAAGTGGTTGGGGTTTCATGAATTTAATCCAAGGGGGGTAAGAACCATTCTCTTTTGATAACTTCAGATCTCATTATTGTTTACGGTATAAGAATCTTAACATTTTTACCACTATCATGTTCATGGCAATATTAAGCTTGAGATGGTTATATTATATATGGAATGTTAATTTTGGACTTCTTGCCCAACTCGTAGTTTAAAAATAAGCCTATTCAATTTCTCAAATTCCCAAACCGTCCATAATGTTTCAATTTAGTTAATAATTGCGTCCCTTTTCTCGTAGAATCCAGAGAAAATACATGCTAATGTATTATGCTTGCTGAATGAGATTTGTGAAAACAGTGTTTTTTTCTTAGTTGACAAGGGATGATGTAATCAATCTTCTCAAAAGTATCTATGCTAAACCAGGTGTTGACTGCATAGACTTGCTCACTTCTTTCACAGGTAGTGTGTCTGTGTGTGTGTGTATGTGTAAATATGTCCAAGTTATTTAAAACTGATTACTTGTGTTTATCATATCCAGTGCTTGCCCATAACCATTGATGTTGGCACAAACAATCAGAAGTTGCTAGATGATGAGTTCTATATTGGGCTCATGCAAAACAAGGCAACTGGGCAGGTCTAAAGATTTTCATCTTCTTTTCTTGTTTCACAAATAATTACATATTTTGCTATTCCAAGTGACATCATTTCTGATTAGTTTCAGTTGCCTTCCGTTTCTGTAATTTAGGAATATTCTGAGCTTCTAGAGGAATTTATGTCTGCAGTTAAGCAGAACTATGGAGAGAAAATCCTCATACAGGTCTGTTATCAGTTCCAGCCTTCCAGGAATCCTAATAGCTGATAATTTTTACGTTCTAACTCAACCGAATCAAATATATGTTGCAGAGAAGAATTACTACTCACTTGATTATTTTTTTTGTGTTATTTCATTCATTATGTACGAGATTATATAAATGTAATGATGTTATTAGAAATTGTATTATAGTATAATTAATATTATAAATTTATCATTGTAATTTTTGTAACACGTGTATTTTTATATATAAATGAAATTGAAGTTTTTCTAAGTTTTACTTTTTATATCTCATTTTGGTGTGATCCATCTCAGACTCGAGTTTGAATAGAAAGGTTGTGAATTACTCGTTGTGAAAACGAGTCAAGTAACTTCGAGCCGAGTAGTATCGAGTAATTCATCGAGTCGAACTTGAGTAACTTTGGAAATTATTAATTCGAATTCGAGTCGAACCTGAACACAAATTTTCTGATCCGAGTCGAGCTTGAGCATTAGGGTGTTCAGATCGACTCGGGATCATTTTCACCCCTAAGCAGTGCTGCTGGAATTGTAGATACCCAAAAACATATACGCCACCTGAGCACACAAGGTACACAAAAAAAAATTAAAAACTTGGATTTCAACCAAGTGTTTCCTAATAAAAATACTAACACAGCAGCTTCAGAGAAAAGGTAGCATCCATCCACGTCCTTACCAGCCAGTTATATCCTTAACAGGAATTCCAATCAACAAAGCCCTCATAAGTCCAAAACATGTTGCAATTTGAATAAAGCTTCCGTAGGTACCTCTTACAAAAGAAGAGGGGAAACCTGCTTTCAATCAAAGGGAAAAACTCATAAGAGTGAGTCAGTCCATACATAAATGTACATATATAATTATGGATCTTGCAGAAAGTACTAGTTGTTTAACCTCTATAATATAGAGAGATGCTACAGGAGGACCAACACCCAATCCTGTCCCAATCAAAAACCTTCCGAGAAGCATACCCACCAAATTGGTGGTTGATGCACTGAAAAAATATGCACCAGTATCTCACAAAAGTAAAAGCATGCATAATTTCTTGGAAAATGATACATACGTCAACAAATATTTGACAAAATTGGATTGTGATCAACATGAAAGATAAGATAGAATAAATTAAATTAGGACCCTTCTTAATTCTTACGTTGTTATTCTCTAACAGTATGCACATACATCGAAATCATAATTCTGCTAAAATTTTTCGTAATGTATAGCAGAACTCTAATTTCTTTGCAACAAAAACAAACAAAGAAACTAGAAATTACGTCCCTGCTACAATATTACAAGATAAAGCATGCACATAGGAAGATGCAGTTAGGAAAATGATCAAATTTCTGACAATGTAAAACAGTTTAATAGTCACCCAAATTTGGCCTTCTCTCCGTATTATTCCTTTTTAACCCACCCAAATTTGCTTTCATATTTTGTTTATAAAAAAAAAGTCACGCCACGTTAAAGTACATCTTTTTTATTTTAAAATTTGCTTTATAAAAAAAAATAAATTATCAAATTTTACTTTATAAAAAATAAATTTGTTTTTTTTTAAAAAAAAATCAGATAAGTTTTTTGTTTTAAAAAAAAATTCTGATTAAGATAACTAAGGACAAATAAATGATTAACATCCAACGCCTGAATTCTTATTTTGTCAGACCCAATTTAATTGAATTTTAGCCTATTTTCAAAAAAACTGAACAAAATGGATGTAAATTATCTTTATCTTTGCTTAAACAGGGAGAAAGTAGTAGTAGAGTAGTAGTGATACGATTGAGGCCGTGGTATTTATAAATATCAACTATAAATAAAAATTATTTTAAAAAGTTACTTTTGCTATTAGAGGTATTTGGATATATAATATGTGACGCCCCCAAAATTAGATATATCGTCACTTTATATCTTGGCCGCCACTTATTACATAGATACATAAATTCAAATACAAACTTAATTATACATCCGTCGTAGTAACATCTGACAATACATAAACCGAGAGTTTAATAGGAATATTGTCATTTAGACAATATCCATACTCGCTGAGAGTCCTCATTACAATTATTATCACACTATTTCACGTAATAGTGAGGACTACTAATGCTATCTTGGGACCATCACTCGTTTCCCCAACTCGTCCCATTTATATTCTCTCATTTCAAGAGAAACAAATGAAAGAAAATGAAATTTCAACTAAATGGCAAAGAAGAAATATTATGACTAAGATAATGCAGAATAAATTATCAATAGTCTTCAACAATGTTAAACCGATAAAATACAATAGACAACAGGTTTAACTCGCAGTTGAATATCAATCCATTAAAAGAGTCAGTAGAGAATAAAGTCTACTATCTTTTAGGTTTTAAAGGTTTTCATCAATTTTATTATCGGAGACTCAAAACTTAATAAATAAACCACCACATCTAATCATCCCTCGTACTCACGGCCAAGGATTTTCATCAAATTATCAATGGTCATGACTATACCGAATCACCTCTGGTCATAATCATACCAAAAACTATCCATCATCGCATTACGTGCCATCGAGGACTTTTTGTCACATCATTTATAATAAGCCATGATTATACCGAATGATCTCTGATCATAATCAAACTACATTCATCTATGCACGTAAGCCAAAGATAACATAATATAACATGAGGATGATGACAATGACATAATAATTCAATAAAACAAGTTCAAAAATTATTTTATCCAGGAATTATTAACGTCCAAATTGTCAACAAGATCTGCTTTTAGAGAGTAAAATTCAAGAATGATCGGAAGAATATTTCCATGAAAAAGAATCTTTGGATGAAACGCAAATATCAAGAATATTCTACTAATTTCATGGAGTATAGAAGTCAAAGTTTTAACCAATTTGGGTATAATAAAGAATGGAATAACAAAAGAAATCATCATGCATGCAGATGCAGACGCATAAAAAGTTATTCCAATGAATAATAATAATGAGAACCGGTCGGTGAAATTCATTAATCGGCAGGATGATCCAATGTAGAATAATAAATGTTGAATAATAAACAATGGAACCAGTCCTGTAAAACACACGCATGTGATATTCCAATGTAATAATAAGTGCGGAATAATAAACAATGGAACCGGGTTGATTGTAAAATACACGCATGAGGATGTTCTAACGAGTAATAATAATAAAGATTTTAACCAAGTGGAATTGTAAAACACATGCACAAGATGTTCCAATGTAATAATAGAAGAATGTCACCAAGTATAGGTAAATCACGATACAGATTATGATATAGGGCGTCACAGATATATAGGTTATTCAATGTAATAATAAAGAATGGAATAACAGAGGATTTCACCAAGTATAGGGTATCTGGCAGTACTGAGTTATTCCAATGAATAATAAGGAATGGAATAATGAAGTTCTCTTCATGAATACAAACGAATAATATCCCTTACCGTAAAAAACCTTTGGATATCAAAGTAGTGAAGTACCGAATACTCTTCTTCTTTCTCTCTATAGATTTTTTTCTATAAACTTCTCTCTATAATTTCTCTCTCTACAGAGTTTCGGTGAATTCGTAAGAAAATAATGAAGGAATGAGCTTCTATTTATAGGAAAATAGAATGCATAGTAATTAATCCATGAACCGGTCAGATTGATTTACTTTAATCTGATTTATCCATATTTAAAGCAAAATCTTTTAAATAAAATATCATATATTCTATTTATATAAAAACATTTTACTATGCAAACACTATGCAACACTATGCAAAACACACTATGCAAAACACTACGCAACACTATGCATAATAAAATATAATATATTCTATTTATAGAATAACTTTAATAAAAGATTCTTTTTTATATAAAAAGATGTTTCATTTTATTACGTTAATAATACTGAATAAAACTAAATGTCATTATCGCTATAATAATTCATATTATTAATCGACAATAATGGAATCAAACCGAGTGACTTTCACATAAGCATCAATAATCAATACTGGTGCTACTTATGCAACCACACGTACATCGTATTTTTTACTAAAGAGTAGTTCAACAAGATCAGCGGTAAAACTTCCGCCGTTATTTTAATAAAAATTTTTGTCGTTTTTCAATCCGACAATAATTACATTTGTAGGGTCCACCAATGATTGAGCCGTTGTATGAATATTCCCCGCTAAATCGAATATTCCCAGACCAATCGAATATAATATAATCACTTGCATACTTTGCAAAATTTTTAAATACTACCCACAACTATAATATTATCTCAAATTCACACCATAATATTAAAAATTATTTCGACAAAATTTAAATCTTTATTGATAAAATCTGGGATCTCACAATCTCCCTCCTTATGGAATTTTCCCTCGAAATTTAGAAGGTACGACTGGTATGATAAAGAGGTGAAGATACCTTGAATACCTTTATCGTTAAAAATATTAAATTCATCTTCTAATCCGCCAAAGATATTCATTAACAATTCATCTTTGCACCACAAAGCTAAAGATATACAATCAGTAAAACCAATAATCTTTGAGACGCACTTAATAGTATCACGACCACACTTAATTATCCATGCACTCATCGCCAAGCATATTCGTGTTTTCAATTACGGTCCATGATTATACCGAATAATCCTCTGGTCATAATCATACCAAGTCTATCAATGTATTACTACCAAAGATGACTTTTACCACATCCATGAATTAATATTTCATTGCTGAGACTCACCTCAATAATTAATTCATATCATCGAATCATCCCTGCACTACAGGCCAAGGATATTCATTAGTATCACGACCACGAATTATCCATGCGCTACGGCCAAAGATAATTGTGTATTCATTAGTATCATGACCACAAATTATCCATGCACTACGGCCAAAGATAATCGTGTATTCATTAGTATCACGACCATAAATTATCCATGCACTACGGCCAAAGATAATCGTGTATTCATTAGTATCACGACCACGAATTATCCATGCACTACGGGCAAAGATAATCGTGTATTCATTAGTATCACGACCACAAATTATCCATGCACTACGACCAAAGATAATCGTGTATTCATTAGTATCACGACCACAAATTATCCATGCACTACTACCAAAGATAATCGTGTATTCATTAGTATCACGACCATAAATTATCCATGCACTACTACCAAAGATAATCGTGTTTTCAATTACGGTTATGATTATACCAAACAATCCTCGGTCATAATCATACCAAGTCCATCTACGCACTACAGCCACGAGATGACTTTCAACATAATATAAACATGAGGATAATGATATAAAGAATCAATCAAATGAGATAAAGGATAAATATTAAACATTTATAATATAATTTATCCAGATTCAAGAATATCCCCATGTTATCAATCACTTAATAATCTCATAATCTAATATCATTAATATTATAACAATATTTTAATCACTTCTTAAATTTATAAACAATTTATTTCAATTGTTTACGCTTTTACCATATAATGCATTTAATCATTCAAAATGCCATACTCATAAGATATCATCACCAATTATCAAATCTCTCAAAAAAATATGCATATACTCTATATAGGATTCTCTAGCCATAAAATCCTATTTTCAACTTTGTTACTTCACATAACATATTTAACTCATATGTTCAGAATTAAACT
This sequence comes from Panax quinquefolius, assembly GCA_020205615.1. Classification (NCBI taxonomy): domain Eukaryota; kingdom Viridiplantae; phylum Streptophyta; class Magnoliopsida; order Apiales; family Araliaceae; genus Panax; species Panax quinquefolius. The sequence goes on along the minus strand of CM035160.1, from coordinate 112,529,804 downwards.
ATTTTCATGAAAATACCAAATCAGTCCCAAAAATATTTCTTTTCTGGGATTTAGCATAATATAGTCCCATGATGAAAATATATTTTTCTCGGAATTTTTAAAATTCATTTACTATTTTTCAAAAATCAATTTCTAATTAATTCCTTAAGAAATTATCTACCTCAAGTTTAACTCCAAAAATTCCCAAATCTTGGCAGGACCTTACACATGTTAACGTGAGCTTCCAGTTTAAATTTCATGGTCATCTGGAGTTATAGAACTCCGGTATATATATTTTGTCTAAAAACCTAAATATTTAAATAGTCATAACTTGCTCATTTTAAGTCAGAATGAGCTCATTTTTGGACAGGAGGTACTTTATACCATATACCTTCATGTACCAAAAGGCCAGAATTTTTCTCATAATTTAAGTGGCCGAAAAAGCCTCTCTAAAATCATGGCAGAAGCTTTTTCGGTTTTTGCAGCTTTGCACTCCTTTGCTAAAATCAGTCCACACAAAAATCTACAACACCTTTTCCAGTAATTCCACTTGGATTAGTTAGGTAACTCATAGATCTAACTCTAGGACTTGACCACACTCAAAAATTCAAAATATAATAGGAGATATGGTCAATTGAATTTCATGTTACGTTTTTCACCAAAATCTGATTTTCAACTCTTTGTGATTTCTAAGAAACTTTCATGTTTTCACATACTAACCAACATAACTCATCATAACACTTACTAATACTTCATATACCCATGATTTTCATTAGTCCAATGCTTTTATTATAACTTTCATCATAATCCTCGTAAACAGATCCTTTTAGTTGAAGAAATATTTGAGGGTTTAAGAAATGAGTTTTTGTACTGGGGTCAATACAAAATTCGATTTCACGCTCTAGGGTAGGCTAGGAAATCTTCAAGAATACGTCAAGAAATTTATTAACAATAGAAATATCATTCACAATTGTGACTCTCATCCAAGACTTGGATAGTACGTCACATTGATACCAACTGTGACTTCTATCCCTTAACCTAGATAGCACCTCACAATGATACCTATAAACTTGCCATCTTCATTCACGATGTCGCCTACAGAAAGTCTGGCTTCGGTGCATTCCACACAAGGAAGTCAACAACGAAAGGTTCGGGGCTCTTTACTTATTGCTTGATATGACAATAATTGACTTTAGTAGTTTGGTTACTTGAATTCGCACAACAAGTTGGTTATGAATATAAAAGCTAACAACCTTACGAAAAGCATGATGAGTCGTTAACCAATTGATTCCTAAAATCACATCAAAGGCAAGTATTTTCAAAAAGATAAGATCGACAGGTAACGTGAAAGTGTTTATTTGAATCAAACAAGATTTAAAAATAGTAAGCGATGAACGAAGGCTCCTACCAACGAAGTTTCAACCAATAAGTCAAAGTCTAACTTCTCCAAGTCAAATTTAAACGTTGAACGCAAAGCAAGAGAGATAAAATAATGGGTAGAACCCAGATCTTATAAGGTATAGACTTCGCAATTTATAATTAACTAACCCGTGCTAACTTCGTTCGGTTTACTCGCTTTTGAGAAGTCATAAAAATGCACTTCCTAAAACCAACGACTTTTGTTTTGTCCATATCCACCTTTGGTGCCACCGTCCCAGCCTAGACTTGACTTTGGTGGTGCACAAAATTGGGCTAAATGACCTTCTCTTCTTGCAATTTCAACTTCTATTATCTTTGCCATGATTACCACGGAAGTGGTTACCATTATTGGCATGATAATTTCCCCACGATGGTTATCATTATTCGATAGCGAATTTGCCACCAAGATGATTATTATCGTGTTGTTGGTCGTTACCTTTTGTTTAAGCTGAATCAACACTCTCATGTGCTTCTTTGCTTATCTCAGCATTTTCAGATGCCATTCTCAAACACTGTCACAAAACAAGGGTTAATTAATTTATCAAATATTATCCTTATACTCTGACCGACCAATTAAATAACAAATAAACTTAGGTAGGTCATACTAGCGAAGGAATTCCAAATCTCTCCTCCTAGTTATTATCTCAAGATCTTAGCCAGGATCATATCCCTAAGCTCGACGATACCAATCGTGACGCCCCCAAAATTAGGTATACGTCACCTATCTTGGGTCGCCACTTACATGGTACATAAATTCAAATACAAACTTAATTATACATCTGTCGTGTAACATACGACAATACATAAACTGAGAGTTCTAATAGGAATATTGTCATTTAGACAATATCCATACTCAAGGAGTCCTCATTACAATTATTATCACACTATTTCACGTAATAGTGAGGACTACTAATGCTATCTTCAGGACCATCACTCGTTTCCCCAACTCGTCCAAATATATTCTCATTTTCAAGAGAAACGGTGAAAGAAAGGGTGAGCTCAACTAGCCCGAAGAAGAAATATTATGACTAAGATAATGCGTAATAAATTATCAATAGTCTTCAACAATGTTAAACTGATAAAATACAATAGACAACCAGTTTAACTGCAGCGGAATATGCAATCCATTAAAAGAGTCAAGTAGAGAATAAAATCTACTATCTTTTAGGTTTTAAAAGGTTTTCATCAATTTTTATCGGCCGAGACTCGATTTTAATAAATAAACCACCACATCTAATCATCCTCGTATCACCTGGCCAAGGATTTTCATCAAATTATCAATGGTCATGACTATACCGAATCACCCCTGGTTATAATCATACCAAAAACTATTCATCACTGCATTACAGGCCACTGAGGACTTTTGTCACATCATTTATAACAAGCCATGATTATACCGAATGATCCTTGGTCATAATCAAACTACGTTCATCTATGCACGTAAGCCAAAGATAACATAATATAACATGAGGATGATGACAATGACATAATAATTCAATAAAACAAGTTCAAAAAATTATTTTATCCAGAATTATTAACGCCCAAATTGTCAACATGATCATCGTTTTTGTAGAGTAAAATTCAAGAATGATCGGAAGAATATTTCCATGAAAAGATATCTTTGGATGAAACGCAAATATCAAGAATATTCTACTAATTTCATGGAGTGTAGAAGTCAAAGTTTTAACCACTGGGTATAATAAAGAATGGAATAACAAAAGAAATCACCACGCATGCATGCAGATTGCCGCGCCAGACAAAAGTTATTCCAATGTAATAATAATAACTAACCAGTCGAGGTGAAATTCACACCGGCAAGCGTGATGATCCAATGAGAATAATAAATGTTGAATAATAAACAATGGAACCAGTGTCCGGTGTAAAACACACGCATGAGGATATTCCAATGTAATAATAAGTGCGGAATAATAAACAATGGAACCCGAGTCCGGGTGTAAAAACACACGCATGTGATGTTCCAATGTAATAATAATAAAGATGGAACCAGTCAGGTGTAAAACACACACACAGGATGTTCCAACAGAATAATAGAAGAATGTCACCAAGTATAGGGTAAACCACGATACAGATTATGTATAGGCATGTCACAGATACTATACTGTTATTCCAATGTAATAATAAAGAATGGAATAACAGAGGATTTCACCAAGTATAGGGTATGCCACAGTATATGAGTTATTCCAATGTAATAATAAGGAATGGAATAATCGAAGTTCTCTTCATGAATATAAACGAATAATATCCCTTCTTAGTAAAAAAATTCTTTGGATATCAAAGTAGTGAAAGTACCGAATACTCTTCTTCTTTCTCTCTATAGATTTTTTCTCTATAGCTTCTCTCTATAATTTTCTCTGTAGAGTTTCAAATTGAATTCGTAAGAAAATAATGAAGGAATGAGCTTCTATTTATAGGAAAATAGAATGCATAGTAATTAATCCATGAATAGTCCAGATTGATTTACTTTAATCTGACTATCCATATTTAAAGCAAAATCTTTTAAATAAAATATCATATATTCTATTTATATAAAAACATTTTACTATGCAAATACTATGCAACACTACGCAAAACACTACGAAAAAAACACTACGCAACACTACGCATAATAAAATATAATATATTCTATTTATAGAATAACTTTAATAAAGATTTCATTTTATATAAAAGATGTTTACTTTTTTATTACGTTAATAATACGAATAAAAACAAAACGCCATTATCGCTATAATAATTCATATTATTAATCGACAATAATGGAATCAAACCGAGTGACTTCTCACATAAAGATCAATAATCAATACCGTAGTGCTACTATGCAACCACACGACATCGTATTTCTTTACTACCGAGTAGTTCAACAAGATCAACCAGTAAAACTTCCACAAGTTATTTCAATAAAATATTTTTGTCGTTTTTCAATCCGCCAATAATTACATCAATGTAGGGTCCACCAATGATTGGTAGTTATCTAATATTCCCCGCTAAATCGAATATTCCCCAACCAATCGAATATAATATAACCACTGCATACTTTTGCAAAATTTATAAATACTACCCACAACTATAATATTATCTCAAATTCACACCATAATATTAAAATTATTTTACAAAATTTAAATCTTTATTGATAAAATCTGCAGGGTCTCACATAATATATATTTAATTATTATAAATTTGTATACCACTTATACTAATTTGAATAATAAAAAAGATCTTTTTATTAGAGATAGAAATATTTTTAAATTTGAATAGCATTTAGTTAATACAAATTTGGATAGTATTTATTCTAATTAATTAATATGAATAAGAAAGCTGAACCAAAGGATTGTGAAATAAAAAATTAGTTAAATTAAATCAAATTTGTGTTTTTAATTATACAGTTGATTGATTATTATGGCATTTGGGTTTTATTCCTTGCTATTTTAATTATTCATTTCCTTTTTTCAAACTATAAGATGAATTTATCCTTTCGAAATTAATTTCATAGAATTTTTATTTAAAATTATTAATAAATTTATTTAATTTTAATCAGAATAGTATACATAATTTAAGATGTATATTAATAACAAAGTTTACTGTTTCTAAATTTGACATTAATTATTATAATTTTGTGATTAATAATTTTTGTTATATACTATATAATTATAATAATTGTATTAATTAAAATTAAATAAAGAAATTCAATATATCGTCGTTTAATTTTAAAAGTTAAATTATATTTTAATTTTAAAACAAAGAAAATATTATATCGTGTAATTAGTGTGCTGTAAAGTTTTTACCTTTTTTTTAATTAGCATATGCCTTATAAAACTTGAATAATAAGTCTTGTAGGCATGAGATGACACAACTAACAATAAGAGATACTAATTTAACGTTAGGTGAATGACAAACTGTCCCCCAAATATAATTTGACCTTTTTATACATATTCAGCATACAACTACAAGAATTCATATATATTTGAACATTTTTATACAAAATATTTCATAATACGAATTAGTATCCTAAGTTTAAATATTTACCACAACACTATCTTTTTTAAAAATATATTAATTAAACCCTTAAAATGAGATGACACATACGAGACAATAATATATAAGGTTAGTTATGTAATTTCTTCAAAAGCCTATATTTTTGAAACTCATATTAATAAAAGTTTAAAATAGGTATATAAATTTCGCACTAAAATAAAAAAAAAGAAGAAAAAAAATAGAATACAAAATAATAATAATAATAATTATTAAAAAACCAATGAGATTATTAGTGTTATGTTAAATTAATGGCTAGAGTTAGGTTAGTGATTTTCAAATGAGTTGACTAAAGTTTTGTTAATGGCTTTTAAATGAGGTGGTTAGAGTTAAGTTAGTGACTTTTAAATGAGGTGACAACTTCTAGACATTAGATCTAATAATTTTAAATCTTGAGCTTTAAATAGAGACTTTCCATTTCAAATTGAAATGGAGAGGATCATAATCTGTATATATTGCCATTGTATTAGAAAAAGAGTGTGTCATTTATTGGGTAAAAATAAAGAGAGAACCAAAATTATATTTAATACTTGGAGTAATATTGAAAACTAAGCAAATAATACTTACTTTAAATTCTCAACCAACTTATATTAAAAGGTAAAACACTTCTCTAAAACGACTTGTATTAAGAGACGGATGAAGTACTCCACTAGATAAAGATTGATGCTAGTAGTAAGAAAATAAACCTACTAAGGGTGATAAAATGAACCCCAATACAAGAAAGATATTTAACTCTATTCTTCTGAAAACAAAGCAGGTAAATAAGTTATATTAATTGACCAAACGATCATCGATTGGCCGAATGTGTTTCATTAGAAACTTTCAATTTATAAGAGGTTAAGAAGATAATAACTTCTTTTTTTTTGCAAAGCTCAATTGAAATCTTAACATTCTTGTCTTGCAGGAATAGATCTTAAGACCTCTTGGACTCAAAAGTCTTACGAGTAGTTGTTTTTGTAGACAATCGAAATTTTATTTTTCTGTTATTAATCCATGTAAGAGGGCAAAAGTGTCTTTTTCCACTCTGGATACAACCCCGGAGGATCATACAATCACTCTAGAGACAAAACCAGAGAACTATATCAAATCAAACCCCGAAGACAGCCTCGTGGGTCATCAGAATTAGCCTTGGAGACAATCTTGAGGAAAAAAACAGAGTTTACTATAGTCAAACCCCGAACACAACATCGAGGGTCAACCAAAAACTCCATCAACCCTGGAGACAACCCCGAGATGGCAAGATGGAATGTGGACAACAAAAAATAACCAGTCAGCTGTAAATATGGTCATCAAGAGCCATCTCAGCAATTTCAAGTGCAAATCGCGCAAGACAACTTAATAGACTTCCTGCGAAGACCCGAAGATGATATTCTGGTCATGGACTCATCTTCCTAGATTGGGAAAAGGGTAAGCCCTATGTCATTGCGTAGCTCTCGAAAAGAGCTTTCTGGAATAATATGACACATCTCCATAGGATTACCGAATTGCAAGTTATGAAGGTTTCAACATATTACACGTCGATCGAGGGAATAGACTTCAAAGCTGATTGTGGCCCACTAGGCCCAAAATATTGTGTACACACTGCGGGGTTGTCGATGTCTACCTCAGAGAAATTGAGGGATATATATATATATCAGCCAACCAACTCATTTAAAAAAAGAAAAGAGAGAGAAAGGGTCTAAAATTGAGAAAATTTGAGATTTAGAGAGATAAACAGCTCGAATCTTGCTTTAGTCTTTGTAAATCTCAATTATAAACACTTGTATACATATATACTTAAATATATCAAGGTTTAATCAGTGGGAACCGATTTGTTTTATTATTATTATAATGGTAATAAAACAGAAAACTTTTTATATAAAACATAATACTTTTATATAAAACATAATACTTTTTATAAAGTTATTCATTTTATTAGATTATAAATAGAATATATTATATTTTATTTAAAGTTTTTGTTTTATTAAAATATTTTATCATAGATAAGACAAAGAGTAAAATCAATTTTTTCGTAAAATTTCAAATTTGGTACTTGCTTGGAATTCTCAAGACTCTGCATTCGTGCATGATTATTTTCCTAAATAGTACCTTGCCATCCTAAATAGTTTCAATAATTGCACATTTTGGGGCTCAAAATATTACAGTATAATACCTTCCTCTTTTTCTTCATTTTTAATTTAGTCCTGCAAGTATTATCAATCTTGCACCACCTCCCCTAATAGTAAATCATGTGAATTAATAGTTCATTCATGTGACTCAATAGTATAATCATGTGAAAAAACTAATTATAGTATAGTACCTCCATTTATACCACCATTTTTAATTTAGTCATGCAAGTATTATCAATCTTGCACCAACTCCCCTAATAGTAAATCATGTGAATCAATAGTATACACATGTGAACACATAGTTATAAGCATATGAATTAATAGCAATTAATTGCTCATTTATCCGGTTAATTACCCGATTGGTCAATATAACCTCCAGACATCAATTATTATCGAAATAAATGTCGATTTCCACTAACACTAATAATCCCAACACAATGGAACTATCAATTTCATCTTTAATCAACACAAACTTATTCATCATTAATATTATAACTCTAAATATTTAACAACCAGATAGTTCATAGGAAAGAGGGGGCTTTCCAATAAAGATTTCTCCCTATTGGCGCACAATTAGATTACCTAACCTCTCCTTGACAGAACTTCTAGACATCATCAATATTGCAAATAATAATATGAATAACTTTGTCGTCTCAATTATTGATTTAATAATATAAAATATTATGACAATAATTGAATAAAACTGAGTGACTTCTCACGTAAGCATCAATAATCAAAGATATGTGCATAATACCGTGTCATGCGTGCAACCACGCCAGACACATCGTACTTTTATCAATTTAACCATTTACTAAATAGAATAATAATTATAAAAATTGAATACTTTCATTTCGTAAAATTCAGGGTCTTACAATCTCCTCTCCTTATGAAATTTCGCCCTCGAAATTTACGTACTTGGTAGTTCGAAGAGTTGAGAATGTTAGTTCCCAGAGGGCACAATAGATCTAGAAGGGGGGTTGAATAGATCCTTTTTATTTCAAATACTTTTCTGGTTTATATTATATTGTTCATAATTAACATATGACAAACATAAGAATCTTTTCAAGCACAGCGGAATAAGTAAAAGATCCCCTTCAATGATATATTCATAATCATACACACACATTGTTAGAGAGTAAGTTTAGTTGTAAGCAGTTAAAACATACATAGCAGTTATAGTACATAATGTAAATGACATAATGTAAAAGACACAAGGGGTTTTAAGTGGTTCAGAGACTCAAGCTCCTAATCCATTCTTCTGCTTTCAACTAGTAGGAATTCCATTAAGGAAGGGCAGCACCCTGAATCACTAAGATTCCTTCAAGGCCAGCAGCCTTGGAACTTTTCTAGTTCTCTAGGAACTCTTCAAGCCCAGAAGGCTTGGAACTTCGTTTAGTCCCATCGGACAAGGACCCTTCTGGCCATGTTTCATTTAGTCCTTCTTGATGAGGACCCCTCGTGCCCCGGGTCATTGAGTTGTTTGTTTGTTGTTGTTGGAGTCGGTACTGAGCTGCTAAGATGTCTTCATGCTCTGAACATCTTTTATACTTAGCAACTTGGCTTGATCATCCTTGAAATGTAGCTGAGTGTTGCATGATGCTCAGCTTCTTTAGTTGCTCAACCACTTCGGATGACCCCTTGATGAACTGCCTTGAAGATCATTCTCCTTGATACTTGATGGCTGCACATGATTGGCTTCTAAGATGACTTTAAGCTCTTCTGTTGGGTACTTAGAAGCTTCCTCATGCTTGACACCAAGATGGCATTTGTGCTCTCCCTTCTTGTTACTTGACGCCTTCTCATGATGGACTTGCTAAGATGACTGTGAGCTCTTCTCTATTGTACTTAGAGTCTTCCCATGATGGACATCAAGATTACATGATGCTTTTCTTTCTCTCGACAGTTCAGAACACTCTTCGTGTAGTAGAACTCTCACTTCTACATAGTAGAACTCACACTTCTACTTCTCTCTTTTTCAGTCTTTTGCGTGTTCTTGGTGGATCGTAGAGTGAGCCTTCAGACTCACTATCTCACATGGTTTAGATCAGTCCACCTTATCTCCAAACTCGACAACTCCAACAACCTTTGATCTTTGAAGCTCTTTCTCATTTATACTTCTTCCCAATCCTTCCGTTGGAAAGTAGCCGTTGAAGGCTATTCAAATCTCTTCACAGATCTCGAGTTGCTTGAGGTAGACTGCTTGATGTGACATGTCATACTTTTTTCCGATGTCAGTAGTCTCTTGTTTCACCCTACCTGTCGCCGATGTATCACTTTAATGTCTTGGGCAGGTCGAAGACCTTATTTCTTCCTGATTTCTCGATTATAGGTTGTCTTATTGCATTGATGCTCTCAATAAGCACTTGTCCGAATATTACCCTTCAAATTGAACCTTTGCCAATGCTTCAGTCTTCAGCTGTTCGAACTCTATGATTCTGATGCACGTCTTCAAGGACCTGATCGTAGTGTCTTGTTTAGTGTTGCTCATTGACTGGTTGAGTTAACACTATGATCTTGAAGAGTGTTGATTGGATCTTCAATGTAGAACACCTCTTCCTTGTATTGCAAAGGCTTCAATACTTCATTTGCTTCGACCGTTTCTCGAGACCGATGGCCTAATTTCCTTGCTCTGGTCCCCTTCTGAATACCAAGACACTTCAGATTTGTGGCGCATCCAGCTTGCTTTCTCCTTGTGATCTCTCGTTCACTTATCATTAATGAACTGACCCTGCACTTAATCACTTTAGCCTTGCTCTTCAGAAGCTAACCAGTATTTCGGTTCACCTTCCATCAGTTTCTTCTTTGTTTGGCAAACACTACGATCTTGGTTGCTTCCAAGATCGTTGTCTTCTGTTCACTTGATAGCTACTGCTTTAGCTGACTTTCTTTAGTCAGCTTCTGAAGTCTTCTTTGGATCTCCTTGTGGAAGACTTCATCACGAATGGCCTTATAACTCAATCTTGATTCTGATTGGGTTGGTGCTTAGATCTTCTATTAGCCTGCATTCCATTCGTTGAGTGCTCTCTGGTTTCCTTGGATGTAGCTTGCAGCTTGAACGTGAGGCTTCGTTCCTTTGGATATTCTGGGAGTGCTTATTAGTTGAGAATCGTACTTGCTCTACGATTCTGCCTATGCATTGTGAGCACTTCTTTTGAGGTCGTAGTTTACGACTCTACGATTTACGCCTTGGCCAGTGCGAGACACTCACGATCCTGAGATCAGATTTTGACACTCTACGATTTGTGCCATGGGCTTGTTGTCTTCATCTGATCTTGCTCGACTGCGATCTCTACATGTAGTCATTGGACTCTACGAACTCATAGTGTAGTCTACTATCCTGACTTGGCTTGGCGGATGGAATTCCATTTACCAGTAGGCGTATTTGTCTCTATAAATCTGAACATGACTTCCTCAGCACACTACGATCCTGAGGAAGCTCTACTCGACACACTATGATCCTTCTTCGTTTCCCCTGGAAGTCTATGAACTCCAAGATCTATTATCTTGCATACTCCTATTCTGCCTCGATAGCTCTCGAGTTAGCCTTGACTCTCCTGGCAGACTACGACTTTTGGTGCAGTGCTCGACGATCAGACAAGCCTATCTATTACATCATTAGATCAACCTAACAAGCTTGAGCTTCCTATATTTATAGTCCTTGTACATCATTTCTTTTTAAGGACTTTAAAAAGCTGTTTTGCTTATGTAGGATCAACCTAACATATTTGATCAATTCATTTTAAGTCCTTGTACATATATTTCTATTATCTTCTAAAGGGCTTTACAGCTTTTCTTAATGCAAGCATACTTGCATATTCATTCATGTATATATATCATAATCAAATCATATATTAAATAGGAATATCATTCACATGTTTATTCCTGACAATCTCCCCCCATTTGATTATGACAAAAATAATAAGTGCATATGCATGTTATGAATGAATCTTATATACAGTGAGCAGCTGTATTTCTAAAATAGATAATCATGAATGTCATTTATATTGATATGGCAATTTGTATATTAAGACATTCTACATCCTGGATCCAGAAAATACCTAACTAGTTAGAGATGTACCTCTTTTGTTCCTTGTATGTTTCCAGGATGTTTGCTGATCAGCTACTCATCTGATTGTTCTTCTTTCTCTTGCTCCCCTTCAGCATCTTTCTGATCATGCTCCCCCTCAGACTCTGCGATCATGTGATCATCATCTTTTGGCTCCCCTCGGATGATGATTCTTTTCTCCACTTGATTCTTTGTCTTCTTCTTTGATTTCTTTTCTTCTATCCATCTGCTCTTCTTTGAGTGCCACTTGCTCTTCTTGCTCTTCCTCTTTCTATACCTCTTTTTGTCCCCCTTTTTGTCATCAATCATTTGAGAGAGTTGTTCCATGTTGGACATAAGCTGCTCCATTAGATAGGAGGAGTTGGCAACTTCAAACTTGAGTTCCTGTTGGCCTAGCTCAAGTTGCACAGAGAAAGACTGCTTCAGATCGTCAATCTTGTCAGAGAGGGCTTGGATCTGCTCTTCATTGGCCTTCTGAACTTGGAGAGCTTCAGCCTTTTGATCTTGTATGGCCTTGTGATAGATGTTATATCTCTCTTGGAGTTTGGGAGATACATCTGCCATAGTAGCTTGAAGCTTGTGCTGGAAGGAGTTATCTTCTTGTGCTGTCAGCTTCTGTGACTCTGCAGTGAATAGAGATATTTTCTCACTTAGTTCATCAGAACTCTTCAGTAGTTCCTACTCCAAAGTAGTTTGATCCTTTTGTTGGGCAGCAGCTGGTTGAGCATTGGATTGGACTCTACAATTTTCATTCTTGGACAGATTTTCGAAAGCTTGAAGAATCTGAACAATCGTTGAGTACCAATTGCTGGTTGAGGATGAGGGAATGTCTGTCAGTAGTGCTTGAACAGATGGAGGCTTCTGGTTTTGGGCTTGAACATCATTGGCAGTAGAATGAACAGTCTCTACGATCAGCTCCTTGGTCATAACTCTTCGTCCTTCAGAGTCCACTCTACGATCGTAGGGGATATAGTGATTGCCAGACTTTAGATAGACTTTGAAGCGGGGCTGGTCTTTGATTATTTTGGTTGCAAACTTCTTCACCCTTGGAAAGTTCTGAGCCACCAGCTCCATGCTTGGGAAGTGAGAGAAGCACCAGCTGAGATAGCTTCCATCTCCTTCAGTGTGGGCCTTTAGCCATGGCATCCACTGGAATAACCATCTCATCAGCAAGTCATCAGGATTGTAGAGAATGGTTGAGCAGTCTAGCTCCATATTGTTCCAGTTTTTGGCTATGTCAAAGGTAGTCATTCTTACTACCTTGAGTTGCTCATTTCTATAGTTCACCCATCTCTCTGATGGAGCATTTGATAAGTCATTTGAAACTTCCACTACGATCCTTCTGCTAAATCTTGCATGAGATAGAACTGGATAATCTTCTTGTTCGCCCCGCTTCCCGAGGTGCGTAACTGTAATCTTCTTTAATCTCTCTCTAGAGTTCTGAACTTTCTTGATCATTTTCAAGAGAGAATTTCTCTCACGCATTTCATTCTCAAAATTCACCATGCATGCATCAGTAGTCAGGTAGCAAAAGTTATTCCAACGAATAATAATAAAGAACGGAATAACAGCTCTTACGAGTATTGAAAGAAAATAACTCTCTTCATGAATACGAAAGAAATAATACCCCTTACCTTAGAAGAAAACTGGATACTGGAATAGTGAAGTAGCAAACTTCTCTTCTTTTTTCTCTCTATAATTTCTCTCTATAATAATTGCTCTTGTGAGACTTAGTGAATTGGTGAGAAATGAAGGAAGAATGATCTTCTATTTATAGGAAAATATAGTTTCAATAATTGCACATTTCGGGGCTCGAAATATTACAGTATAATACCTTCCTCTTTTTCTTCATTTTTAATTTAGTTCTGCAAGTATTATCAAACTTGCACCACCTCCCCTAATAGTAAATTATGTGAATTCATAGTTCATTCATGTGACTCAATAGTATAATCATGTGAAAAAACTAATTATAGTATAGTAACTCCATCTATACCTCCATTTTTAATTTAGTCATGCAAGTATTATCAATCTTGCACCAACTCCCCTAATAGTAAATCATGTGAATTAATAGTACACACATGTGAACACATAGTTATAAGCATGTGAATTAATAGCAATTAATTTCTCATTTATCCGGTTAATTACCCGATTTGTCAATATAACCTCCAGACATCAATTATTATCGAAATAAATGTCGATTTCCACTAACACTAATAATCCCAACACAATGGAACTATCAATTTCATCTTTAATCAACACGAACTTATTCATCATTAATATTATAACTCTCAATATTTAACAACCAGATCGTTCCCAGGAAAGAGGGGGTTTTCCAATAAGAATTTCTCCCTATTGGCGCACAATTAGATTACATAACCTCTCCTTGACAGAACTTCTAGACATCATCAATATTGCAAATAATAATATGAATAATTTTGTAGTCTCAATTATTGATTTAATAATATAAAATATTGTGACAATAATTGAATAAAACTGAGTGACTTCCACATAAGCATCAATAATCAAAGATACTGTACAATACCGTGTGCCACTGTGCAACCACGGGTAATACTGTACTTTTATCAATTTAACCATTTACTAAATAGAATAATAATTATAAAAATTGAATACTTTCATTTCGTAAAATTCGGGGTCTTACATACACTGTTGAAGGCTAACGATAATTTATTTTGCATTATCTTAGTGATAATAATCTTACTGGGCTAGTTGAGCTCACTCTTTGCTTTCATTGTTCTCTTCAGGAAATGAGAACATAGCCGAGACTAGTCGGGAATAGAGTGACGGTCCGAGATGATAGCTGTAGTAGTTCTCACTATTCTATAAAATAGTGTGATAATAATTGTAATGAGAACTCCATTTGAGTTTGGATATTGTCAATGAGACAATATTCGTGTTAAAACTCTCAGCTACGTTTTTGTCGTATTGTATAAATGAAGTTTGTATTTAAATTCTATACAATGTATTTAGCGACTCAGACTGGGTTGTATATACCTATTCTGGGGGTGTCACACTTACGAATGTTGAATGAAAATAATATTCCTTACGAATATTGAACGAAGACAATATCTCTTGCGAATATTGAACAAAATAACATTCCTTACGAATATTGAACGAGAATAATATTCCTTACGAATACGAAAAATAATATCTCTTACGAATATAAAATAAATAATACCTCTTACCTTAAAAGAAGAGTACTTCTGACTGGTATAGCGGGGATATTTTAGAAGAAAACTTGCACTGTTTTCTACACTCAAAGCTTCCTTAAACTCAAAAGAAATTCGCTCAATATTATAGAAGAAGAATTCTCTGATTCTGGTGTGATTTCTTTTCTAAACTGAGCATCCTATTTATAGGAGAATGGCAGGGTACTATTTAAAAAAAAATCACAATTGACCGCATGTGACTAATTCACTAGTGAAACTTTTGAAATTTTAATTTTACTATGCAGCACTATGCAATAAAATATTCTAATAAAACGAAAACTTTATATAAAATATAATATATTCTATTTATAATCTAATAAAACAAATAACTTTATAAAAAGTATTCTGTTTTATATAAAAAGTTTTCTATTTTATTACTATTATAATAAAAATAAAACAAAATTTATATAATATATATATATATATATATATATATATATATATATATATAAGTAATAAAACAAAACTGAGATAACTTTCTATCGATGGTTTTGAAAAATGAGTAAGTGAGGGTCCATGTAATGAGCCAAATTTACAACAAATACTTCATAAAATATCCCTCTATTTATCTCAATTCACATGGCTTCACTAAACACATTTTTAATAACATTTATTCATCATTAATATTATAACTTAAAATATTAACAACCAGATCATTCACAGGAAAGAGGGGGCTTTCCGATAAAGACTTTTTCTTATTGGTACACAATTAGGTTGTGCAAATTAATTTAATAATATAAAATATTGTGCAGATGATACTGTGACAATAATTGAATCAATAATATGAGATACTACGCATCAACTATTGCGGCAATAATTAAATAAAATTGAGTGACTTCTCACGTAAGCATCAATAATCAAAGATACTATACAATACCGTGTGCTACTATACAACCACACGTATTATTGTACTTTTATCGCCGGGTATTTCAACAGTTAACGGTAAAAGTTTCGTCGTTATTTTTATAAAAAGTTATTTCTGTCGCTTTCTAAATCCGACAGTAATTCTGTAGCGGGGTCCACAATGATTGTGTCATCATACTAATATTCCTGATAAAAAGAATATTCCCCAACCAAACGAATATTTTATGACAACTTGCTTACATTGTAAAATTTTCACATATCACCCTTAACTTTAACCTTTTATCAATTTAACCATTTACTAAATAGAATAATAATTATAAGAAAATTGAATACTTTCATTTCATAAAATTTGGGGTCTTACAATCTCCCCTCCTTGTGAAATTTTGCCCTCGAAATTTACGTACCCGGTATGTCGAAGATGTGAGGATACCTTGTTTTCATTTCAGATTCTAACTCCCAGGTCATTTCCTCAATATTGTGGTTTCTCCACAAAACTGTGACTTGAAATATAACATTTGAGCGTAGAATATGTTCCTTCTTATCCAAGATTTTAACAGGTATCTCCTCATACGTTAAATCTTCTGCTATCTCGTCTAGTTCTACTTCAATAATGTGGTTCAGGTCGTCCATATATTTACGTAACATAGATACGTGAAAAACGTTATGAACACGAGACATACTTAGCGGTAAGGCGAGTTTATAGGCCACAGTCCCTACTCGATAGAGGATTTTAAATGGACCAATTAATCGAGGGTTTGAGCTTTCCTCACTTCGTCGATTCTCGCTTTTGGAATAACGACTTCTTGTACTTTTTTTTTCATATTCATCAGCTTTGGGTCTGTTGCTTGAGCGGCTTTAACTTTATCGATTAAAGTCGATTCTATTCATATATTTGACATCATCACGTGGGTCATTGGATTCTTTAACTCTATCTTCATCCTTTGTAAATCATACAAAATGGGTCTTTGTGTTAACAACGTCGCACTCGTAACCGCATACGATCTTTTACTCAACGCGTCAGCTACCACGTTCATTTTTCCAGGATGGTATTGAATGGTATTGTCGTAATCTTTCAACAGCTCAAGCCAACGTCTTTGGCGCATGATACGTTAGTTTTGGGCAAAGAAATATTTGAGGGTTTTATACCGGGTTCAAGGTCAATACAAAATTCGATTTCATGCTCTGGGGGTAGACCAGGAAGTCTTCAGGGAATACGTCAAGAAATTTATTAATAATAGAAATATCATTCAAATCTAACGTATTTTTGTTTAAATTCGTGACATGGGATAAGAAAGCTTGACATCCGTTTTTCAATAAACGAATGGCTTTATGACTTGATATGATAGTGATTGACTTTAGTGGTTTGGTTGCTTGAATTCGCATAATAGGTTGGTTAGGAATATGAAAACTAACAACCTTACAAAAATAATCAATTTTAGCATGATGAGTAGTTAACTATTCGATTCCTAAAATCACATCAAATGCAAGTATTTTCAAAGAAATGAGATTAACAGATAATATGAGGGAGCCGATTTGAATCAAACCTGATTTATAAACGGTGGATGTAATGAAGGTTTCTCCTAATGGAGATTCAACAGATAAGTCAAAGTCTAATTTCTCAGGAGTCAAGTTCAAACGTTGAGCACAACTAGGTGAAATCAAAGAGTGGGTAGAACCGGTATCGAATAAGGTATGGAATTCGCAAGAGTTTATGATTAGCTTACCCGTGATAACTTCATTCGGGTTCCACGCTTTTTGGGAAGTCACGAAAAATGCTCTCCCTTAAACTACCGACTTTGACTTGTCTAGGACAGCCTTTGGTGTCGCCATCCCAGCTGGACTTGGCTTCGCTGCATGATAAAATCGAGCTAAATGACCTTCCTTTCCATAATTGAAACACACTTTGGATTGATGCGTACAGTTTAGACGAATGTGTTCCTCCTGTCTGCATTTGTAGCATACGACCGATGGTCGTTCTCCTTTCTTAGAAATGGGTGCTGGTGCTGCTATCGATGTCTTTCCATCATTGTTGAATCTTTTCTTCTTAAAGTTGTTCCTACTTAGTCCACCTTTCATATTATCTTGGCTATGATTACCACCGAAGTGGTTACCATTTCTGGCATGATAATTTCCTCCACGATGATTATTATTGTCCTGATGGTCGTTGCAACTGGTACGATTATTATCGTGTTGTTGGTCGTTGTCTTTTGGTTGGGCTAACTCATTATCGCGCTCCAATAACTGAGCCATATTCACAACATCTGAATATAAACAAAGTTTATGAGAAATAAGGTATTGATGTATTTCGGGTTTCGAACCTCGCAGAAACATTCACATCATTCGCTCCTCATTATCAACCAAATGGGATGCAAACTGGGATAACTCCGCAAACTTTGCCTCGTATTGCGATACATCATGTTGTTCTGTTCCAGCTTGATGAATTCCACCTCCTTTATATGACGAATACACTCAAGAAAGTACTTGTTGTTGAACAATTCTTGGAACTTCTCCCAAGACATCTTCAGTGCGAAAAGATGAGTTCGCTTTACAGATTCCCACCAATAATCTGTCTCTCCTCGCAACATGACAGTGGCAAAAGGAACCTTTTGCTCCTCTGAGCATCCCAAGACATCAAATATCTTGGTGATCTTCTTAATCCACACCTCTGCCTCAAGTGGCTCTAGTTTTCCCAAAAACTTCGGTGGTCCCAGCTCCTTGAATTGTTTAGCAGTGACCAACCGTGAGTTACCAATGTTTTCACCTGCATTTTGAACAGGAGTCTCTCTCGTTTGGTTTGGTATGAATTCTAGAAAGTTCCTAAACATACCATCGTTTGTCATTTGGTCGGTGTTGTTGTTTATATGAGGATTATTGTCTTCTTGATATAGATTATCCTGGTTATTGATTGGCGGTGACTCAACGGTTTCATGTGCTCCATTACTTATCTCAACATTTTTAGATGCCATTTTTAAACACTGCCACAAAACAAGGGTTAATTGACATGCCACATATTATCCCTATATTCTGACTGACCAATTAAATAACAAATAAGCTTAGGTAGGTCATACTAGCGAAGGATTTACCCGTCTCTCCCCTCCTAGTTTTAGTCTCAAATCTCAGCCGGGCATCATATCCCTAAGCTTTGATACCAACTGTGACGCCCCCAAAATAGGTATACACAACCCATTCTGAGTTGCCAAATGCATGGTACATAATTCAAATACAAACTTAATTTATACAACTTTCTTGTAGAATACGACAAAACATAAGCTGAGAGTTTTAACACGAATATTATCTCGTAGACAATATCTAAACTTAAATGGAGTCCTCATTACAATTATTATCACACTATTTTATAGAATAGTGAGGACTAATATAATAACCATCTCGGACCGTCACTCCATTCCCCAACTAGTCCCAGCTATATTCTCATTTTCTGAAGAGAACAATGAAAGAAAAGGGTGAGCTCAACTAGCCCAGTAAAGAATATTATGACTAAGATAATGCAGAAAAAATTATCTTTAGCCTTCAACAGTGTAAAACTCATAGAATACAATAGACAACAAGTTTAACTGCAGCGAAACAAGCAATCCATTAGAAGAGTCAAGCAGAGCATGATATCTACTATGATTTAAAAGTTCATCATCAATATGTTATCTCTGTAACACAACTAAATAAATAATCCACATCACTGAATTATCCATGCACTACGGGCCAATGATATTTGTTAGTATCACATCCACGAATTATCCATGCACTACGGGCCAATAATATTCGTTAGTATCACATTCATGAATTATCCATGCACTACGGGCCAAGGATATTCGTTATTATCACCAGTGGTCATGATCATACCAAACAACTGTTCATAAATGCACTACGGGCTAATGAGGACTTTTACCACATTATTTGTAACATTACAGGTTATGATTATGTCGATACAAAATTCTTGGTCATAATTATACCAATCAACAGTCTATCTATGCACTACGGGCCAAAGATGACTTTTATTACAATATAAACATGAGGATGATGACAATGATATAAACATTCAATTAAGTGAGATCAAGGATAAATTTTAAAGATTTATAATTCAATTTATCCAGAGTTTAAGAATGTCTAAATTGTCAACATGATACTACTTTGTGGAGTAAAATTTAAGAATAATATTCATGTATCAAAAATAATTTGGACATAAAAGAAATTAATTTTTGTCGTGAATAGTACCCTGGGTGAATAGTACCCAAGTGAATAGTACCCCGTGAATAGTACTTCGTGAATAGTACCCTGACATAAAAAGATTAAAATTTAACAAGAATGTTCAGAAAAATATTTCTGTGAAACGATACTAGATGAAGCGCAAATTTCAAGGATATTCTACTAATTCCAAGGAGTATAGAAGCAATACTTATCAAAATAAGTGTAGAATTAGGAATATGAAACGAAATAATATTACTTACATACTACAGAGTATGGAAGAAAATATTATTTATTACGAATATTGAATGAAAATAATATCTCTTACGAATATTAAATGAAAATAATATTCCTTACTTAATATTGAATGAAAATAATATTAAGCAAAACTATATTTTTTTCACCCTTTATACTTTATACGTTTACTTAATACACCATTGAACTTTTAATTTTTTGGATTACCCATTAAACTAATTAAAATTTTAATTGGGTCATTACATCCAAAATAGTTGACAGACGTTAAAAAGTACGACGTGATACTGACATTACATAGTTGATGTGGCAAAAATAAAAAAAAAAAATTATGTGGCAAAAAAAAAAATCAAAAACAGATTTTTTTTATAAAAAATTAACATTTTAAAGTTTTAAAAATAACAAAAATATAATAAAATATAACAAAAAATAATTAAAAATTTTAAAAAATAGATTTTTAAATTTTCTTTTTAAAAAAACAGATTTAAAATTTTTTTTTAAAAAATAGAATTTATAAAAATATATTTTTTTAAAAGCAGCTTTTTAAAAAAAAGAATCCTATAAAAATGATTTTTTTAAAAAATGTAATTTTAAAAAAACATCTTTTTAAAAAACATATTTTTAAAAAAATGATTTTAAAAAAAATAGAATTCTAAAAAATATACTTTTTAAAAAAATATTTTAATTTTTTTTAACATGCTTTTTTAAAAAAGCAGATTTAAAAAGAGAATTTTTAAAAATAGATATTTTAAAAATGGAACTTTTAAAAAAATAGATTTTTCAAAAAGTAGAACTTTTTTAAAAATTGATTTTTTAAAATAAGAATTTTTAACAAATAGATTTTTTTAAAAATCGCTTTTTTAAAAAAAATAGTTTTTTTAAAACATAATTTTTGAAAAAACTGCATTTTTTAAAAATGTATATTTTTTAAAAATTCTATTTAAAAAAAATTTTTTTTAAAAAAGAGATATTTTAAAAAATTCTATTTTTTAAAAATCATTTTAAAACAAATCTATTTTTTTTAAAAATGCTTTTAAAAAAATTCTATTTTTAAAAAATCTATTTTTTAAAAATCTATTTTTTAAAAAGTCCCGCTTTTTTACAAATTCTATTTTTTTAAAAATTTGTTTTTTTAAAAAAGTCATTTAAAAAAATTCTATTTTTTAAAATAAATATGTTTTTAAAAAAGTATATTTTTTTTAGAATTCTATTTTTTAAAAATCTGCTTTTTAAAAAATTTTGTTTTTAAAAAAAATCTTTTTAAAAAAAAAAATGCTTTTTAAAAATTTGTTTTAAAAAATTTTTTTTTAAAAAATGCATTTTAAAAAAAAAAAAAATCATATTTTATAGAATTTTATTTTTTTAAAAATCATTTTTTAAAAATATATTTTTTGTTGTATTTTATTATGTTTTTGTTATATTTAAAACTTTAAAATGTTATTTTTTTAAAATCTTTTGATTTTTTTTTTTTACACATGTTAAGCAATTATTTATTTATTTTTTTTACACATCGTTTACGCGTCACCTCCACGCGTCACGCGCCATTTTAACGTTTGTCAACTATTTTGGACGGAATGACCCAATTAAAAAATTTTAATTAGTTTAATGGGGTAATCCAAAAAATTAAAAGTTCAGTGGTGTATTAAGTAAAACGTACCAAGTATAGTGGTGAAAAACATAGTTTTGCCAAATAATATTCCTTAGGAATATTGAACGAAGACAATATCACTTGCGAATATTGAACAAAATAACATTCCTTACGAATATTGAACGAGAATAATATTCCTTACGAATACGAAAAATAATATCTCTTACGAATATAAAATAAATAATACCCCTTACCTTAAAAGAAGAATACTTCTGACTGGTATAGCGGGGATATTCTTGAAGAAAACTTGCACTATTTTCTACACTCAAAGTTTTCTTAAACTCAAAAGAAATACGCTCAATATTATAGAAGAAGAATTCTCTGATTTTGGTGTGATTTTCTTTTCTAAACTGAGCATCCTATTTATAGGGGAATGACAGGGTGCTATTTAAAAAGAAAAATCACTTGATCGCATGCAGACTAATTCATGGCGAATTAATTAAAATTTGAAACTTTTGAAAATTTGATTTTACTATGCAGCACTATGCAATAAAATATTCTAAGAAAACGAAAACTTTATATAAAATATAATATATTCTATTTATAATCAAATAAAATGAATAACTTTATAAAAAGTATTCCGTTTTATATAAAAGGTTTTCTGTTTTATTACTATTATAATAATAATAAAAACAAAATTTATATAATATATATATATATATAACACACACTCACACACGCCACACTTTTTATATATATATATATATATATATATATATATATATATATATATTATTTATACATATATATATTTATAAGTAATAAACAAAAGCGAGATAACTTTCTACCGATGGTTTTGAAAAATGAGCAAGTGCGGGTTCATGTAATAAGCCAAATTTATAACAAATACTTCATAAAAAACCCCTATATTTATCTCAATTCACTTGGCTTCACTAAACACATTTTAATAACATTTATTCATCATTAATATTATAACTTGTAATATTAACAACCAGATCATTCCTAGTAAAAGGGGGCTTTCCGATAAGAATTTTTCCTTATTGACACGTAATTAGGTGAACAAACTGTGACGCCCCCAAAATAGGTATACATCACCCATCTTGAGTCGCCAGATACAAGGTACTGAATACAAATACAATTTAATTATACAACAGTCGTGTAAAATACGACAAAACATAGGCTGTGAGTTTTAATACAAATATTATCATCTAGACAATATCCACACTCAATGGAGTCCTCATTACATTTATTATCACACTATTTCACTGAATAGTGAGGACTACTAATGCACCATGCATCTAGGACCATCACTCTGTTTCACGACTAGTCCCAGCTACGTTCTCATTTCCTGAAGAGAACAGTGAAAGAAAGGGTGAGCTCAACTAGCCCAGTAAGAAATATTATGACTAAGATAATACATAATAAATTATCATTAGCCTTCAACGGTGTTAAACTGATAAAATATAATAAACATCAAGTTTAACTGCAGCGGAACAAGCAATCCATTATAAGAGTTAAGTAGAAAATAAAATCTACTATCTTGTGATGCCCCCAAAATTAGGTATACGTCACCCATCTTGGGTCGCCACTTACATGGTACAGAATTTAAATACAACTTACTAATATAACTGTCGTGTACAATACGACATAAACTGTGAGTTTGAATATAAATATTGTCTACTAGATATTATACAAACTCAAAAGGAGTCCTCATTACAATTATTATCACACTATTTCACAGAATAGTGAGGACTACTAATGCTATCCTCTGGACCATTACTCTCGCTCCCCGACTCATCCCAAATTTATATTCTCATTTCAAGAGAACAAAGTGAAAGAAAGGATGAGCTCAACTAGCCCAAGAAGAAATATTATAACTAAGATAAAGCGAAATAAATTATCAATAGTCTTCAACAATGTTAAACCGATAAAATACAATAGACAACCGGTTTAAGCTGCAATGAATATGCAATCCATTAAAAGAGTCAAGTAGAAAATAAAGTCTACTATCTTTTAGGTTTTAAAAGGTTTTCATCAATTTTTATCACTAAGACTCGGTTTAATGAATAAACCACAATATCTAATCATCCTCGTACCACTGGCCAAGGATTTTCATCAAATTATCAATGGTCATGACTATACCGAATCACCCCCGGTCATAATCATACCAAAAACTATCCATCACTGCATTACAGGCCACTGAGGACTTTTGTCACATCATTTATATCAAGCCATGATTATACCAAATGAACCCTGGTCATAATCATACTAAGTTCATCTATGCACATAAGCCAAAGATAACTTTCAACATAATATAAACATGAGGATGATGACAATGATATAAGAATTCAATAAAACAAGTTCAAGAATTAATTTGTTCAGGAACCAATAACGTCCAAATTGTCAACATGATACTGTTTTGTAGAGTAAAATTCAAGAATGATCAGAAGAATATTTCCATGAAAAGATACTGGATGAAACGCAAATATCAAGGATATTCTACGAATTTCATGGAGTATAGAAGTCAAAGTTTTAACCAACTGGGTATAATAAAGAATGAAATAACAAAAGAAATCACCATGCATGCGATAGACCGCATGAGCAAAAGTTATTCCAATAGAATAATAATAACGGAACCAGTCCGGACGTAAAACGCATGCATGTGATATTCCAATGAATAATAAAGAATGGAACCGGTCCTACAGTAAAACACTCAGACGAGGATGTTCCAGCGTAATAATAATAAAGAAGCGGAACCGGTCCGGTGTAAAACACATGCATGTGATATTCCAAATGAATAATAATAATAAAGATTTTAACCAGTCCAGGTGTAAAACACATGCATGAGGATGTTCCAAATGTAATAATAGAAGAATGTCACCAAGTATAGGGTAAACCACGATATACGAGTTATTCCAATGAATAATAAAGAATGGAACAATGTATGAAATCACCAAGTATATGGGGAGTCCGCGATATACAAAGTTATTCCAATGAGAATAATAAAGGATGGAATGATGAAGTTTTCTTCATGAATACAAAAGAATAACACCCCTTACAGATACAACAAATAATATTCCCTACCTTAGAAGAAATGAATATTGGAAAAGTGAAGTAGAAGTAGAATACTTTTCTTCTTTCTTTCTATAGTTTCTCTCTCTCAGAGTTTCAATGAATTCGTAAGAAATAATGAAGGAATGAGCTTTCTATTTATAGAAAAACTGAGGGTGGCTCTTGGTCTTAACGAAGGGTCAAAATGACTCTTGGTAATATTGAAGAGACAACTTACTATTTGCGAAGGGTAATTACTATTGACGAAGGTAATTACTATTGACGAAGGTAATTACTATTGAAGAAGGTAATTACTATTGACGAAGGTAAATACTATTGACGAAGGTAAATACTATTGACGAAGGTAATTACTATTCACAAAGGTAATTACTATTCACAAAGGTAAATACTATCGATTGAAGAGACTCTTAGATGATGACATATGGGCCCCCCATAAAATAATCAAACTTACCACAAACGTCTCATAACAGACTCTTTATATACATCAAGGATTGAATAAATATTACCACAAATCATTTTATTTTTAATCAACTCATTTTTAATCTTTCAACAATTATTAATCATTTATAACTTGTCGTCTCAATTAATAATATAACATATTATATGATGATGATCTTTGTGACAATAATTGAATCAATAATATAAGAGATATGATGCAAAGAATTATCGTAGCAATAATTGAGTATAGCTAAGTGACTTCTCACATAAGCATCAATAATCAATACCGTGTGCTACTACGCAACTAACGCCAGACATCGTATTTTTTTTTACTAGGGTAGTTCAACGCTTTTAACAGTAATACCTCTCTGCCGTTATTTTTATAGAAAGATAATTTTGTCGTTTTCTAACTACGACAATACTTCCGTTAATGGGTCCACTAATGATCGATTGAGCCGTCATACGAATATTCCCCAAAAAAAAGAATATTCCCACCAAACGAATATTTTATAACAACTTGCTTACTTTCCAAAATTTATAAATATTACCCACAACTATAACATTATATCAAATTTATTCCATAATATTCAAAATAATATTTATAGAAAATTCATCTTTATTTATAAAAGTCGGGTCTTTCAACCTCCCTTCTTATGAAATTTCCTCGAAATTAGGGTAACGTACACTGGTATAATAAAGAGGTGAGGATACCTTGAATACCTTTATCGTTAAAAATATTAAATTCATCTTCATAATCGCCAAAGATATTCATTAATAATTCATCTTTGTACTACTGTGCTAAAGATATATACAATAAAACCAATAATGCTTTGAGACGCAATTAATAGTATCACGACCACGAATTATCCATGCACTCATCGGCAATGATATTCGTGTTTTCAATTACTATCATGATTATACCGAATAATCCGTGGTCATAATCATACCAATTCTATCAATGCACTACTACCAAAGATGACTTTTACCACATCCATGAATTAATATTTCATTCACGACTCAAATTTCAATAATTAATCCATATCATCGAATCATCCCCGCACTATGTGCCAAGGATATTCATTAGTATCCGACCACGAATTATCCATGAACTACTACCAAAGATAATCGTGTATTCATTAGTATCACGACCACAAATTATCCATGCACTACAGCCAAAGATAATCGTGTATTCATTAGTATCACGACCACAAATTATCCATGCACTACGGCCAAAGATAATCGTGTTTTCAATTACGGTTATGATTATACCGAACAATCCCTGGTCATAATCATACCAAGTCCATCTATGCACTACAAGCCACAGATGACTTTCAACATAATATAAGCATGAGGATAATGATATAAAGAATCAATCAAATGAGATAAAGGATAAATATTAAACATTTATAATATATTTATCCAGGATTCAAGAATATCCCCATGTTATCAATCACTTAATAATCTCATAATCTAATATCATTAATATTATAACAATATTTTAATCACTTCTTAAATTTATAAATAATTTATCTCAATTGTTTACGCTTTACCATATAATGCATTTAATCATTCAAAAATGCCATACTTATAAGATATCATCACCAATTATCAAATCCCTCAAAAAAAATATCCATATACTATATATAGGATTCTCTAGCCATAAAATCCTATTTTCTACTTTGTTACTTCACATAACATATTTAACTCATATGTTCGTAACTAAACTATTTTCATGAAAAATACCAAATCAGTTCCAAAATATTTCTTTTTGGGATTTAGCATAATATATTCCCATAATGAAAATATATTTTCTCTAAAATTTTAAAATTCATTTACTATTTTTCAAAATCAATTTCTAATTAATTCCTTAAGAAATTAGCTACCTCAAGTTTAACTCCAAAATTCCCAAATCTTGGCAGGACCTTACACATGTTAATGTGAGCCTCCATTTAAATTTCATGGTCATCTGAGTTATAGAACTCCGATTATAGCATTTTTCGTCAAAAAACCTAAATATTGAAATGGTCATAACTTGCTCATTTTAAGTCGGAATGAGCTCATTTTTGGACACGATGTTCTTTATACCATATTCTTTTATGTCCCAAAATGCCTGAATTTTTTTCTCACTAATTAAGTGGCTGAAACAGCCCTTACAAAAATGTGGCAGCAGTTTTTTGGACATTTTGAAGTTTTGACTCCTTTGCTAAAATGGGTCCACACTAAAAATCTACAACACCTTTTCATTGATTCCACTTGGATTAGTTAGGTAACTCATAGATCTAACTCTAGGACTTAACCACACTCAAAAATTCAAAATATAATAAGAGATTTTGTCAATTGAATTTCATGTTACGTTTTTTACCAAAATCTGGTTTTTAACTCCTTGTGATTTTTAAGAAACTTTCATGTTTTCACATACTAACCAACATAACTCATCATAACACTTACTAATACCACGTATACCCATGATTTTCATTAGTCCAATGCTTTTATTATGACTTTCATCATAAACCACGTAAACTGTTCATTTTAGTTAAAGAAATATTTGAGGGTTTAAGAAATGGGTTTTGTACTGGGGTTAATACAAAATTCAATTTCACGCTCTAGGGTAGGCTAGGAAATCTTCAAGAATACGTCAAGAAATTTATTAATGATAGAAATATCATTTAAAACTGATACTCTTATCCAAGACTTGGATAGTACGTTACATTGATACCAACTGTGACTTTCATCCCAACTTTGGATAGCACGTCACAATGACACCTTACATAAATGTATAGTCAAAAACTGTTTTAGAAATTAGAATCTTTGGGAAGTGCTCAAGGAAACCTTCGTACATGGGAGGCCATGCTTCTAGGTTATGATAGATATCATATGCCCCGTAATTATCCTTGGTTTACCCAATAGACCCTACGAGAAAAATGAGAAGATTACTATCATATTCTTCCCAATGGTGAGCCTTCTCTTGATTTATCATTATCTCCACTGTCTCAAATTGAGAATTATACTTCAAACAAACACCAAGATCATATAGGTAGTGCTCGTAAATATACTTAGCAAGTGGATGAGCACAACCCTGTTTTATGATGACACGAGGTTGTATGTCATTAGACATCTTGTATGATAGTGGCAAAACACTCTTCCAACGTTGGGTTCGCCTCACCCTAGTTGATTCACCAAATATAACTACTAAATGATGACCACCGTTCTATTCCATTGTTACCCCGCTCGACCTAGCTACACTCTTTATTACCGAAAGGAATTGTGAAGCAAAGGGTTAATTAATATATCAAATATTATCCTTATACTCACGTGACCAATTAAATAACAAATAAACTTAGGTAGGTCATACTAGCGAAGGAATTCCCGTCTCTCCCTCCTAGTTCTTATCTGCATCTTATCCAGGATCATATCCCTAAGCTCGATACCAACCATGTGGCGACCCCAAAATTAGGTATACGTCACCCATCTTGGGTCGCCACTTACATGGTACAAAATTTAAATACAACTTACTAATATAAGCTCCGTGTACAATACGACATAAAGCGTGAGTTTGAATACAAATATTGTCTACTAGATATTATACAAACTCAAAAGAGTCTTCATTACAATTATTATCACACTATTTCGAGAATAGTGAGGACTACTAATGCTATCCTCTGGACCATTACTCCGGTTCCCCGACTCGTCGTCCCGCCTATATTCTCATTTCGAAGAGAACAAAGTGAAAGAAAGGGTGAGCTCAACTAGCCCAAGAAGAAATATTATAACTAAGATAAAGCGTAATAAATTATCAATAGTCTTCAACAATGTTAAACCGATAAAATACAATAGACAACCGGTTTAATCATAATGAATATGCAATCCATTGAAAGAGTCAAGTAGAAAATAAAGTCTACTATCTTTTAGGTTTTAAAAGGTTTTCATCAATTTTATCACTAAGACTCGGTTTAATGAATAAACCACAATATCTAATCATCCCCGTACCACTGGTCAAGGATTTTCATCAAATTATCAATGGTCATGACTATTAGAATCACCCCGGTCATAATCATACCAAAAACTATCCATCATTGCATTACGAGCCATCGAGGACTTTTGTCACATCATTTATATCAAGCCATGATTATACCGAATGAACCACGGTCATAATCATACTAAGTTCATCTATGCACGTAAGCCAAAGATAACTTTCAACATAATATAAACATGAGGATGATGACAATGATATAAGAATTCAATAAAACAAGTTCAAGAATTAATTTGTTCAGAACCAATAACGTCCAAATTGTCAACATGATCTTTGCTTTTGTAGAGTAAAATTCAAGAATGATCGGAAGAATATTTCCATGAAAAGATCTTTGGATGAACGCGAATATCAAGGATATTCTACGTAATTTCATGGAGTATAGAAGTCAAAGTTTTAACCAACCGGGTATAATAAAGAATGGAATAACAAAAGAAATCACCATGCATGCGATAGACCGCTTGACAGGCGGGTTATTCCAAGTAATAATAATAACGGAACCAGTCCAGCAGAAAACGCATGCATATGATATTCCAACAGTAATAATAAAGAATGGAACCGGTCCGGCGTAAAACACTCTCGCATGTGATGTTCCAAATGTAATAATAATAAAGAGCGGAACCAGTCAAAATTGTAAAACACATGCATGAGGATATTCCAATGTAATAATAATAAAGGCGGAACCAGTCGGTGTAAAACACATGAGCAGGATGTTCCAATAGAATAATAGAAGAATGTCACCAAGTATAGGGTAAACCACGTATACAAAGTTATTCCAAAAGAATAATAAAGAATGGAACAATGTAAGGAAATCACCAAGTATAGGAAGTCGGCGTATCTGAGTTATTCCAACGTAATAATAAAGGATGGACCGATGAAGTTTTCTTCATGAATACAAAAGAATAACACCCTTTACGGGTACAACAAATAATATTCCCTACCATGAAGAGAATCAATATTGGAAAAGTGAAGTAAGAATACTTTTCTTCTTTTCTCTATAGTTTCTCTCTCAGAGTTTCAATGAATTCGTAAGAAATAATGAAGGAATGAGCTTTCTATTTATAGAAAAACCGAGGGTGGCTCTTGGTCTTAACAATGAAGGTCAAAATGACTTTCGTAATATCAAGAGACAACTTACTATTTCATGAAGGGTAATTACTATTGACGAAGGTAATTACTATTGTGAAGGTAATTACTATATGAAGAAGGTAATTACTATTGATGAAGGTAAATACTATTGGACGAAGGTAAATACTATCGACGAAGGTAATTACTATTCACAAAGGTAATTACTATTCACAAAGGTAAATACTATTCGACGAAGAGACTCTTAGATGATGACATATGGGCCCCCATAAAATAATCAAACTTACCACAAACGTCTCATAATGAGACTCTTTATATACATCAAGGATTGAATAAATATTACCACAAATCATTTTATTTTTAATCAACTCATTTTTAATCTTTCAACAATTATTAATCATTTATAACTTGTCGTCTCAATTAATAATATAACATATTATACTGATGATAATCTGTGACAATAATTGAATCAATAATATAAGAGATATGATGCAAAGAATTCTGTAGAAAGTAATAATTGAGTATAGCTAAGTGACTTCTCACATAAGCATCAATAATCAATACTGCAGTGCTACTATGTAACCACGCCAGACATCATTACTTTTACTAGGGTAGTTCAACAGTTTTAATCGTAACACCTCTGTAGTTATTTTTATAGAAAGATAATTTTGTCGTTTCTAACTACGACAATACTTCCGTTAATGGGGTCCACTAATGATTGAGTCGTCGTATTTAATATTCCCCGACAAAAAGAATATTCCCAGACCAAACTAATATTTTATAACAACTTGCTTATTTTGCAAAATTTATAAATATTACCCACAACTATAACATTATATCAAATTTATTCCATAATATTCAAAAATAATATTTATAGAAAATTCATCTTTATTTATAAAAGCTGGGGTCTTACATATCTTCTATTATTTAAAAGGTTTTTCATCACTTTTATCACTGAGACTCAGCTTAATAAATAAAATCGAATCATCCATGCTCCACGGCCAAGGATATTCATGTAATCATCAATGTTCATGACTATACCGAATAATCCCTTGTCATAATCATATCAACAACTGTCCACCAATGAACTACAGGTCAATGAGGACTTTTACCACATCATTCGTCACATTACGGTCATGATTATACCGAATAATCCCTGGTCATAATCATACCAAGTCCATCTATGCACGTAAGCCAAAGATGACTTTCAACATAATATAATCCCTTGTCATAATCATATCAACAACTGTCCACCAATGAACTACAGGTCAATGAGGACTTTTACCACATCATTCGTCACATTACGGTCATGATTATACCGAATAATCCCTGGTCATAATCATACCAAGTCCATCTATGCACGTAAGCCAAAGATGACTTTCAACATAATATAAGCATGAGGATGATGACAATTCAATAAAATAGGTTCAAGAATAAATTTTAAAGATTTTTAAGTTAATTTATCCCGAACTCAATAACGCCCAAATTGTCAACACGATCATTGCTTTGTGCGAAGAAAATTCAAGAATGCTCAAAAGAATATTTCCATGAAAAGATACTAGATGAAGCTTAAATATCAAGGATATTCCACTAATTTCATGGAGTATAGAAGCCAAAGCTTTAACCAACTAAGTATAATATAATATATGAAAGCAGTAAATTGATTTTCACCCGCCACGCGCAGAATCCACGATACATCTGGTCATTTTCACAATTTAATAAGGAATGAATACACATGATCATTCACCATGCATGTGGTAATCCACATGTACAAAGTTATTCCAATGTAATAATAAAGAATGGAATAATGAAGGATTCACCGTGCGTGCGATAGAGCGCAAGACCGATGAGTTATTCCCAATGTAATAATAAATAATGGAACCAGTCGGCGATAAACGCATGTATGAGGATATTAAAACGAATAATAAATAATGGAACCAGTCCCACAGAACGCATGCATGTGGATATTAAGCGAATAATAAAGAATGGAATATTAGAAGAATTTCACCATGTATAGTGACAGACTTGACAAAAAAGTTATTCTAATAGAATAATAAGAATAGAATAATGTAAGAATTTCACCGAGTATAGGGTATCCGCGTGATAAAAGTTATTCCAATAGAATAATAAAGAATGGAATAATGAAGTTCTTCACGAATAATAAGAAAGAAAGAATACCCCTTACGAGTACAACAAATAATATCCCTTACCTTAGAAAAAACCGAATATCAAGTAGTGAAGTAGCGAATACTTTTCTTCTTTCTCTCTATAGTTTCTCTCTAGAGTTTCAAATTGAATTCGTAAGAAATAATGAAGGAATGAGCTTTATTTATAGGAGAATGGGTGAATAGTAACTAATTCATGAACGGTCCAGATTGATTTACTTTTTTAAACGAAGCGGTCCATATTGGTTTACTATTAAAACTTAAAGCAACGGTCCATACCGATTTATTATTAAAACTTTAAACCAATGATCCATATTGATTTACTATTATAACTTTCCACCAAATACCATCCATATTGATTTACTATTATATCTTCAACCAACGATTCGAAAAATTAGCACATCTCCTCATGGAATAATATTGTACCCAAAAATGATTTGGACCGAAAAGAAATATATCTTACGGGTGAATAGTACCGTGAATAGTAACTCGTGAATAGTAATCGTGAATAGTAACTCATGAATAGTACTCCAACACGAAAAGTGCCCCGAATACCCGATTGAACAATATAACCTCCAGACATCAATTATTATCGAAACAAATGTCAATTTCCACTAAAATAAATAATTCCAACACAATGAAACTATAAAATTCATCTTTAATCAACACGAACTTATTCATCATTAATATTATAATTCACAATATTTAACAACCAGGTCATTCCCGTGGAAAGGGGCTTTCCGATAAGGATTTCTCCTTATTGGGCGCAATTAGGTGACCAAACCTCTCCTCGATGAACTTTTAGACATTGTCAATATTGCAAATAATAATATGAATAACTTTGTCGTCTCAATTATTGATTTAATAATATAACATATTATGCGGATGATCTTTGTAACAATAATTGAATCAATAATATGAGAGATATGATGCGATAATTCTTTGTAGCAATAATTGAGTATAATGAGTGACTTCTCACGTAAGCATCAATAATCAATACCGTGTGCTACTAACCACGCCGCGTATTTACGTATTTTTTACATTTGGGTAGTTCAACAGTTTTAACGGTAACACCTCCGCCATTATTTTTATAGAAAGATAATTTTGTCGTTTTCTAACTACGACAATACTTCCGTTGTGGGGTCCACCAATGATTGTGCCGTCGTATAATATTCCCTGTTAAAACGAATATTCCCTACCAATCGAATATTATATAACCACTTGCTTACTTTGCAAAATTTATAAATACTATCCACAACTATAACATTATATCAAATCCACATCATAATATTAAAAAATTATTTCGAGAAAAATAAATATTTATTCATTAAATCTAGGGTCTCACACAAACCCCTTTTCTTGATAAAACTTTCTAGACATTGTCAATAATACAAATAATAATATGAATAATTTTGTCGTCTCAATTATTGATTTAATAATATAAAATATTGTGCAGATGATATTGTGACAATAATTGAATCAATAATATGAGATACTATGCATCAACTACTATGGCAATAATTAAATAAAACTGAGTGACTTCTCACGTAAGCATCAATAATCAAAGATACTATACAATACCGTATGCTACTATGCAACTACACGTATTACTGTACTTTTATCACCGAGTATTTCAACAGTTAACGATAAAAGTTTCGCCGTTATTTTTATAAAAAGTTATTTCTGTCACTCTCTAAATCTGACTATAATTCTGTAGCGGGGCCCACCAATGATTGTGTCGTCGTATGGATATTCCTAACAAAAAGAATATTCCCCGACCAAACGAATATTTTATTACAACTTGCTTACTTTGTAAAATTTTCATATATCACCCTTAACTTTAACCTTTTATCATTTTAATCATTTACTAAATAGAATAATAATTATAAGAAAATGGAATATTTTCATTTCATAAAATTCAAGGTCTTATAGTGGTGGTTGATGGATTGCTTGCAAAGTGATGTTTCTTCTCCTATAAAGTGCTGTGGACCCTCACCCATATGGAAAATAAGGAATTAGGCAGAGAAGTTAGGCATGAAAGAGAAAGAAAAGTTAAGCAAACCTGCTTAACTTTTCTCCCTCCATTGCACTATAAAAGGGAAGTTACCCCTCCTTCCTCAACACACCATTTCAATATCAGAAATTCTTATTCTATAGTATTGTGAGTATTTCTCTTGAGTATAAGGTGTAAGACCCCGAATTTTATGAAATGAAAGTATTCAATTTTCTTATAATTATTATTTTATTTAGTAAATGGTTAAATTGATAAAGGTTAAAGGTAAGGGTGACATTTGAAAATTTTGCAAAGTAAGCAAGTTGATATAAAATATTCGTTGTGTCGGGGAATATTCATTTTAACAGGGAATATTTGTATGACGGCATAATCATTGGTGGACCCCACAACGGAAGTATTGTCGTACTTAGAAAACGACAGAAATATCTTTTGATAAAAATAACGGCAAAAGTTTTACCGTTAAACCGTTGAACTACCCCTAAGTAGTTAAAGTACAAAGAATACGGCGTGGTGGCATAAGTAGCACACCGGTATTGATTATTGATGCTTACGTGAGAAGTCACCGCTTATACTCAATTATTGCTATAGTAATTGCTACATAATATCTCACATATTATTGATTCAATTATTGTCATGGTATCATTTGCATAATATTTATTATTATTAAATCAATAATTAAGACGACAAAGTTATTCATACTATTGTTTGTAATATTGACGATGTCTTGAAAGTTCTGTCGAGGAGAGGTTTGGTCACCTAATTGTGAGCCAATAGGGAGAAATCCTTATCGAAAAGCCCCCTCTTTCCTTGGAATGATATGGTTGTTAAATATTGTGAGTTATAATATTAATGATAAATAAGTTCGTGTTGATTAAAGATGAAATTGATATTTCTATTGTGTTGAGATTATTAGTGTTAGTGGAAATCGATATCTATTCCAATAATAATTGATGTCTGGAGGTTATATTAACCAATCGGGTAATTAATCGAATAAATGAGCAATTAATTGCTATTAATTCACATGCTTATAACTATGTGTTCACATGTATGTACTATTGATTCACATGTATGTACTATTAGGGGAGGTGGTGCAAGATTAATAATACTTGCATGACTAAATTAAAAATGAAGGTATAGATGAAGGTACTATACTGTAATTATTTTTTTTCACATGTATAGAACTATTGAGTCACATGATTGTACTATTTATTAACATGATATACTATTAGGGGAGGTGGTGCAAGTTTGATAATACTTGCAGAACTAAATTAAAAATGAAAGAAAAGATGAAGGTATTATACTGTAATATTTTGAGCCCCAAAACGTGCAATTATCGAAACTATATTTTCCTATAAATAAAAGCTCATTCTTCCTTCATTCTCACCAATTCACTAAGACTCACAAGAGCAATTATAGAGAGAGAAGCTATAGAGAGAAAGAAGAAGAGTAGTATGCTACTTCACTATTCCAGTATCTAGTCTTATTCCAAGGTAAGGGGTATTATTTTTTCGTATCCATGAAGAGAGTTATTTCTTTCAATACTCGTAAGGGTTGTTATTCTATTCTTTATTATTCTGTTGAAATAACCTGTCTACGCGGACTATCGCATGCATGGTGAAATTCTTCTGTTATTCCATTCTTTATTATTCTGTTGGAATAACCTGTCTAAGCGGACTACCGCATCCATGGTGAAATTCTTCTGTTATTCCATTCTTTATTATTCTGTTGGAATAACCAATCTACGCGGACTACCGCATGCATAGTGAAATTCTTTTGTTATTCCATTCTTTATTATTCTGTTGGAATAACATGTCTACGCGGACTACCGTATGCATGATGAATGACCCTTCATATTCATTCTTTATTAAATTGTGGAAA
The DNA here is from genome assembly GCA_020205615.1 of Panax quinquefolius. Classification (NCBI taxonomy): domain Eukaryota; kingdom Viridiplantae; phylum Streptophyta; class Magnoliopsida; order Apiales; family Araliaceae; genus Panax; species Panax quinquefolius. The sequence goes on along the minus strand of CM035160.1, from coordinate 112,493,356 downwards.
TGATCTATCTACGTGGATTACCGCATTGCGGATGAAAATCAATTTGCAGTTTCGTATATTCTATTATACTCGTATGAAATATTCTTTCTTTTTTACTCGTCATGGAATATCGTTTTCTTTTGTATTTTCTTTCCATGGGTACTATTCACATATACAGCACTATTCACGTATACGGTACTATTTATGAATACGGGTACTATTCATAAAGTACTATTCATAAAATACTATTCACAAAGTACTATTCACGAGTACTATTCATAAAGTACTATTCACGGGGTACTATTCTCGAAGTACTATTCACGGGGTACTATTCACCCGGGTACTATTCACCTGGAGTACTATTCATGACAAAAATTAATTTCTTTTCGGTCCAAATCATTTTTGAAACAATATCATTCTTGAATTTTACTCCACAAAGCAGTATCATGTTGACAATTGTATATTTTTAAACTCTGAATAAATTTATAGTCTTTAATAGTTATCCTTGATTTCGTTTGATTAATGCTTATATCATTGTCATCATCCTCATACTTATATTGCGATGAAAGTCATCTTTGGCTTATGTGCATAGATGGACTGTTGATTGGTATGATTGTGACCAGGGATCATTCGGTATAATCATGAACTGTAATGTTACAAATGATGTGGTAAAAGTCCTCATTGGCCCGTAGTGCATTGATGGACAGTTGTGTGTATGATTATGACCAGTGGATTATTGATGCATAATCATGACCATTGATGATTACATGAATATCCTTGGCCCGTAGTGGGGATAATTAGATGATGTGGTTTATTTATTGTCGAGTCTCAAATGATAAAGTTGATGAAAAACTTTTAAATCATAGAAGGTAGTAGATATCATGCTCTACTGACTCTTCTAATGGATTGCTTATTCGGCCGCAGATTGTTGATCTAAAACTTGTTGTCTATTGTATTCTATAAGTTGTTATCTTTGTTGAAGGCTAAGGATAATTTATTCGCATTATCTTAGTCATAATATTTCTTCTTGGTCTAGTTGAGCTCACCCTTTCTTTTTCACCGTTTCTTGTGAAATGAGAATATAGCTGGGACTAGTCGGGGAACGGATTGACGGTCCAGAAGGTTATTTTAGTAGTCCTCACTATTCTGTGAAATAGTGTGATAATAATTGTAATGAGGACTCCATTGAGAGTGGATATTGTCTATAAGGCAATATTCTTGTTTAAACTCTCAGCTATGTTTTGTCGTATATTACCCGACAATTGTATAATTAAGTTTGTATTTGATTTATGTACCATGTATTTGGCGACTCCAGATGGGATATGTATACCTATTTTGGGGGCGTCACATAAGGGTACTTTGAGTGTAACTTTTTGTGCAAGATTTTTTCATAATAATATCCGATATTCCAATCAAAATTAGCATCTATTAAGGTAAATGATATTATTTTATTGCAATAGTCGTAAGAAATATTATTTTCTTTCATACTCCATATTATGTAAGGGATATTATTTTATTTCATATTCTTAAATTTAAACTCATTATGGTAAGTATTGCTTCTATAATTCCTAAACTAATTAAAAATTTCTTAAGTTTTGCGCTTCATCTGATATCATTTTACTAGAATATTAGTCTGAACTTTCTTATTAAATTTTAAACTTTTCATGTCTGGGTACTATTCATACGGTACTATTCATGGACCATATTCATACGATACTATTCATACATACGGTATTATTCACAAGTACTATTCACAACATAATTTAATATTCTTTTTGGTCTAAATGATTTTTGATACATGAATATCATTCTTGAGTTTTATTTCACAAATAGTTATCATGTTGACAATTTGGATATTTTTGAATTATGGATAAATTGAATTATAAATATCTAATATTTATCCTTTATCTCACTTAATTGAATCTTTATATCATTGTCATCATCCTCATATTTATATTGTGTTGAAAGTCATCTTTGGCCCGTAGTGCAAAGATGGATTGTTGATTGGTATGATTATGACCAGGAATTGTGTATTGGTATAATCATAACCTTTAATGTTACAGATAAGGTTGGTGGTGAAAGTCTTCTTTAGCCCGTAGTGCATAGATGGACATGTGTTTGGCATGATCATGACCACTGGTGATACAAACGATTATCTTTGGCCCGTAATGCATAGATAATTCGTTGATTGGAAATATTTATTGATTGGTGTTACAGGGATAAAATATTGTTGATGAACTTTTAAACCATAGAAGATAGTAGATATCATGCTCTACTTGACTCTTCTAATGGATTGTTGTTTCCGCTGCAGTCGTATTCTAAAACTTGTTGTGTATTGTATTCTATCAGATTTTTCCCTATTGAGGACTAATAATAATTAGTTCTATATTATCTTACTCATAATATTCTTTACTGGGCTAGTTGAGCTCACCCTTTTCCTTTTGGTTCCATTGTTCTTCTCGGGAGGCGAGAATGTAGCTGGGACTAGTCGGGGAGTGGAGTAATGGTCCAAGATGGTTATTATAGCAGTTCTCACTATTTTGAAAATAATGTAACAATAATTGTAATGCGGTCTTTATTTGAGTTTGGATATTGTCTACAAGACAATATTTATATTAAAACTCTCAGCGCATTTGTTGTCGTATTTTACACGACAGTTGTATTAATGAAGTTTGTATTTAGTTTCTGTACCATGTATTTGGCGACTTGGAATGGGCTGTGTGGACTTATTTTGGGGGCGTCACACTACATAGAACACATCTTCTTCTTCTTCTTCTTCTTCTTCTTCTTCTTCTTCTTCATCTTCTTCACTACTCTCAGAAAGTGACCCAGGGACATCACTATTGTCATAGTCACTATGCCATTCTTTCTCATCTTCTTCACTGTCTGAATTGATTCTTTCACTAACAGGTTGGTTGCTATCAACCTCACCATGCACATGCCTTTCATTGCCCCTAGAAGTATCTGTTCCCATATCCTCTGCATCCGCAGTTTTATCTTCCAAATTGTCTCCTTGATTTCCTCTTTGCTCTATATTATTACCTCATTCCTCTCCCTTAGTTCCACCTTCCTCATCCACATTCCTCATCCACATTCTTTCTCATATCCATCTTAAATTCCTTAACTTTCCTCCTAGCCTCTACCAATTCATCATCACTACACTCTTCATGATTGATGTCATCATCAGTTGTATTATCTTCTTCTGAACTATCATCCTTAACTACCCTTCTGGACCTCCTATTACTCCTCCTTTTTACACTCTCATTTTGTTTAGATATTTTTTTATCTCTAACATTGTCAACTGTCACACTGTCTTAATTATCCCCATCATTATCCAACAAAGCATCCCTCTCACCCTCAGCCTCACCTTCACCCTGATCCTTAGCCTCACCCTCACCACCAGCCATATTATCATCCACAATTTCATCAACAACGGAAACCACATTATCACATACATTATCAGTCACATGGTTACTATTATGCTCATCCAATATAGGGATTTGATCAAGATTATATGGTAATACATGGTCTACATAAACATCAATTACACCATGCGGCAAATAAATATTAACCATATCTCTTATACTAGCATCATCATAAACAAGTCTAACCCTGTTATTTATATCTACTCCATCAGTTTTAAAATAAACAATTGAGTGAGGATGACAACCAAGTTTAGTAGCTAACTCTTTAATAGCACCCATACAAATATAATAGTGTCCAAACGTGGCATATGATAAACTGTACCTCCCACATAGTCACATAAAGGAGCATAGATGAACTTCCCACCATAGTCTACATTAAATTGAACAACAGTATCCATCTGTAACAAATGAAACCATATGCAAACCAGAGCATAAGAAATAAACTTTTGAAGGAATGTTCTAAATTACAGAGCATACATGTGGGGACAAAAGAGGACCAAAATTTAGTAAATAATGATTTTGTAAATCTTAAAACAAGAATTAGTAAAGAAATTGACAAAGCTGAACATTGAATAATACATTTTAACTCTAGGGTTTAGAAGTAAAAGGAAAATACAACAACAAACCCAAAAAAGAAATCAACAAAATCAAAAAAAGGGACAAGAGGGGACCATAATATGGGACATACCTGTCGACCGTTACTTGATGTCGAACTTCAAACGATTTCTTACCAAACGTGAATCACACCAAGATTCACCAAATAATCGATTTTGTTATCTTTTCAAATTGATCGATCGAACAACTACTTGTTTTTTCCTGAGTTTTTCAATTCATAGATCACTTTCAAAGGGTAGGGTTGGGTTGGGTTAGGGCTCAGTTGAAAAATCTGGAACAAATTTGGGAAAAATGACGATTCAATTGATCCTAATACACATGTGGGTCCATCCAATGGTAATTTGGTGGGAGAATTTCCCTCAATATCCACGTAATGTTGACCACATGGACTGATCCGTGCCACATCAGATTTCTTTTACACATCAGCAGCTTATTTGTCAAATTTCGTCTAAAGTCAAAATAGTTAACGGAATTGCAAACTTTTTGTTAGTAAAATGTATTTCAGTGAGTTGACCGTAAGAAAAAAAGTTCAGTGACCCATTTGTAGTTTGACCTAAAGTACAGTGACTTAAAAAGTATTTAACCCATAATTTATTGGTTGATCACAAGAATCTTGGCCAAGTATTTTAGTAATTCAAATTACAAAAATATTAATTTAACTTATTAAATTAATGTGTGATCAAAAGTTTATAAATTATGTAGTCAATGATATAAGCACTAAACGTAGTGGGTTAACAGTTTTATTCCTGCACACGTTTATGGATATTATTGTAGAGGAGTATTTTGCAAGATACTAATAGTGGAAGGATTTAATTAATTATTTTTAATTTTATCAATTCTAGAGTGCAATTATAACTATTTAGTGGAATTAGTTATAATTAATATAATTCTAATTTAATTGAGTAAAGAGTTAATCAGACATTAGTATTATATTAAAGCTAGAATTGTAGAATCCTACTTGATCCCCACTCTAATCCTTATTAAGATATAACAAAATAGCAGGATAAAATACATATGAAAATATCATAGAGTTGAGAACTCTATATATTATATCACTCTGCATTATTTTGAATACGTAATATCAAAATAAGGGTCATAGGGAGGAAGATCAAGAGGGAGGAAAAGCCATCATCAGAATAAAAAAAATCTCCATTATACTACAACCAAGTATGAAATATAATTTATTTATTTATTTATTTGATTATTATTTATTTATTTTTTTGATTATGCTAAATTATATGAAGATCTTCGGATAATAATTTTTAAACGTAAAAATTATTAAAAAAAAATTGGAAATCGTTTCCTACATCAACAATATAGTACTGAGAAATCAAGGTCTTTCCCTATTAAAAGGATGTTTGAAATTCCAGCAAGACGGGCATATAGTTAGGCTTCTGAGAATGGAAACAACAAAGATTCCATGGATGAGAGGGTGCAATACAGGAGTCAAGGAACCAAAACAGGATGGGTTGATTTTTAACAAATAGGAAATGTGCACAGTACATCCATGATCCAACGAAATGGGTCCGGTCTCACGCTTGAACAGAGATGGATCGGAGAGTAATGATTCGAATCATGGATCAGGAATGTGACGAAGCAATTAAGGGTGGAATGTACTCTATAGCAAAGTTAAGTCCAACTGGGATGGTGACGCCAAATGATGTCCCAGACAAGTCAAAATTGGTAGTTTAAGTAAAAGCGTTTATCGAGGAACCCGAACGAAGTTATCACGGGTAAGTTAATCATAAACTCTTGAGAAGTCTATACCTTATTCGATACCAGTTCTACCCATTCTTTTATTTCACCTAGTTGTGTTCAACGTTTGAACTTGGCTCTTAAGAAATTAGACTTTGACTTATCTGTTGAAACTCTGTTAGGAGAAACCTTCGTTACATCCACTATTTATAAACCTTGTTTAATTCAAATCGACACTTTCACGTTACATGTCGATCTTATCTCTTTGAAAATACTTGCGTTTGATGTGATTTTAGGGATTGATTGGTTAACTACTCATCATACTAAAATTGATTATTTTCGTAAGGTTGTTAGCATTCATATTCCTAACCAACCTATTATGCGAATCCAAGCAACACAACCACTAAAGTCAATCATTGTCATATCAAGCCATAGGTAAAGAGCCCTGAGCCTTTCGCTGGTGACTTCCTTGTGTGGAATGCACCGAAGCCAGACTTTCTGTAGGGGAAGCCATGAATAACGGTGGAAAGTTGATAGGTATCAATGTGACGTGTTATCCAAGTCTTGGATGAGAGTCACAATTTTGAATAATATTCTAATGTTAATAAATTTTCTGACGTATTCCTGAAGACTTCTTGGCCAACCCTAGAGCGTGAAATCAAATTTTGTATTGATCCCAGTACAAAACCCATTTCTAAAACTCTCAAGTATTTCTTCACCAAAAACAAACGTAATGTGACGCCCCCAAAATAGGTATACATCACCCATCTTGGGTCGCCAAATACATGGTAATGAATACAAATACAAACTTAATTATACAACACGAGCTGAGAGTTTTTACACGAATATTATCTTCTAGACAATATCCAAACTCAAATGGAGTCCTCATTACATTTATTGTCACACTATTTTATATAATAGTGAGGACTACTATAACACCATCTCGGGCCATCACTCCATTCCCCGACTAGTTTCGGCTACGTTCTCATTTCCTGAAGAGAACAATGGAAGTAAAAGGGTGAGCTCAATTAGCTCAGTAAGAAATATTATGACTAAGATAATGCAGAGTAAGTTATCATTAGCCTTCAACAATGTTAAACTGATAGAATATAATTGACAACAAGTTTAACTGCAGCGGAATAAGCAATCCATTAGAAGAGTCAAGTAGAGCATGATATCTACTATCTTCTATGATTTAAAAAGGTTTTCATCAACTTTATCGCTGAGACTCAACTTAATAAATAAACCACATCATCGAATCATCCCTGCACTACGGGCCAAGGATATTCAAGTAATCATCAATGGACATGATTATACCGAATAATCCCTAGTCATAATCATATCAACCAACAGTCCATCTATGCATGTAAGCCAAAGATGACTTTCATCACAATATAAGCATGAGGATGATGACAATGATATAAGCATTTAATTAAATGAAAGCAAATGATAAAATTTAAAGATTCATAATTTAATTTATCCAGTATTCAATAATTTCCAAATTGTCAACATGATACTGCTTTGTGGAGTAAAATTCAAGAATAATATCCATGTATCAAAAATATTTTGGACAGAAAAGAAATCAATTTTTTGGGTGAATAGTAACTGGGTGAATAGTACCCCATGAATAGTACTTCGTGAATAGTAACCCAACATGAAAAGTATCCTAAATACCCCAGTGAATAATATTATAGTGAATAGTAACCGGGTGAATAGTAACCCGTGAATAGTAACTCGTGAATAGTATCTCGGCATGAAAAGTGTCCCGAATACCCGAGTGAATAATATTATAGTGAATAGTAACCCGTGAATAGTACCCCGGGTGAAAATATTGATATTTAATAAGAAAGTTCAGATCAATATTACAATGAAACGATACTGGATGAAGCGCAAAACTTCAAGAATATCCCACTAATTTCAGGGATTATAGAAGCAATACTTACCATAGTAAGTTTAGATTTAAGAATATGAAAAGAAATAACATCTAAAGCTAAGAATGGATTTTTACGTCATAATACAGACGTAATCCGCGTGAGAAAGTTATTCCGACATATTAAAGGATGAATACAAAAAATAGTATTCCTTATGAATACGAAAGAAATAATACCCCTTACTTTAGTAGAAAGTTGGATACTGCAAAAGTGAAGTAGCAGAATACTCTTCTTCTTACTCTCTATAGTTTATCTCTCTATAGTGTCTCTTGTGAATATCAGTGAATTGGTGAGAATGAAAGAAGAATTAAGCTTCTATTTATAGGAGAATGGACTAAATAGTAACTTATTCATGAACGGTCCAGATTGATTTACTATTAGAACGGATGGTCCAGATTGATTACTATTAAAACCACAACCGACGGTCCAGATTGATTTACTTTTAAAACCACCACCGACGGTCCAGATTGATTACTTTTAAAACCACCACCGACGGTCTAGATTGATTACTATTAAAACCACCACCGATGGTCCAGATTGATTTACTTATTACACTTTAGTACCCCTAAAGTTTTCCAAGTTTGCATTATTCCCCTCTAACTTTTGTAATTCACTTATCTTCAATAAACACATTCTTAATACTTCAACAATTATTCATCATTAATATTATAACTCACAATATTTAACAACCAGGTCGTTCCTAGGAAAGAGGGGGCTTTCTAATAACGATTTTTCCTTATTGGCGCGCAATTAGGTGACCAAACCTCTTCTTAACAGAACATCTAGACATTGTCAATATTGAAAATAATAATATGAATAACTTTGTTATCTCAATTATTGATTTAATAATATAAAATATTATGCAGATGATACTGTGACAATAATTGAATCAAATAACGTGAGATACTATGCAACAATTCATTGTAGCAATAATTGAGTAAACCGAGTGGCTTTCACGTAAGCATCAATAATCAATACCGCAGTGCTACTATGCAACCACGCCAGACATCGCATACTTTACCACCGGGTAGTTCAACAGTTAACAGTAAAACTTTTGTAGTTATTTTTATAAAAAGATATTTCGTTATTTTCTAACTACGACAATACTTCATTGTGGGGTCCACTAATGATTGTCTCAGTGCATTTAATATTCCCCCGTTAAAACGAATATTCCCAGACCAATCGAATATTCCCCGACACAACGAATATTTTATATCAACTTACTTACTTTGCAAAATTTTCCAAATATTACCCACGACTATAACATTATATCATATCCACACCATAATATTCAAAAATATATTTCGAGAAAAAATATTCTTTATTTAAAAAAAATTGTGGTCTTAGAACCTCCCCCTCTTATGAAATTTCATCCTCGAAATTAGGGTACGTACCTGATATATCGAAGAGGTGAGTATACCTCGTCAGATTCTAACTCTTTGAGGTATAACCTTTGAGTGTTGAATATACTTCTTCTTATCCAATATTTTAACAGGTACATCTTCATACGTTAAATCTTCTGCTATCTCGTCCGGTTCTAATTAAATAATTTGGTTCAAGTCTTCCACATATTTACGTAACATCTATACGTGAAAAACGTTATGAACACGTGACATACTTGGCGGTAAAGCGAGTCTATAGGCCACACTTCTTACTCGATCGAGGATTTTAAATAGACCAATAAAATTGAGGGTTGAGATTTCCTCTCTTCATCGATTCTTTCTTCTAGAATAACGCCCTCTTGAACCTTCTTCTTCACATTCATCAGCTCTAAGTCTGTAGCTTGATCGACTTTAACTTTATCGATTAAAGTCAATTCATTTGTTATCTTAACGTAGGTTCTTTGAGTCTTTAACTCTATCTCCATCTTTTGTAAGTCGTACGAAATGAGTCTTTGTGTTAACAACGTCACACTTGTAACCGCATACGATCTTCTACTCAACTCGTCAGCTACCACGTTCGCTCTTCCACGATGATATTGAATGGTATGGTCGTAATTTTCAACAGCTCGAGCCAATGTCTTCAGTGCATGATACGTTCATTTTGGATGAAGAAGTATTTGAGGGTTTTGTACCGGGTTTAAGGTCGATACAAAATTCGATTTCACGCTTTGGGGGTAGGCCAGGAAGTTCTTCAGGGAATACGTCAGGAAATTTATTAACAATAGAAATTTCATTCAAATCTGACGTATGAAATATCATTCTTTAGAGGGTTGGTTGTTTGAATTCGCATAATAGGATGGTTAGGAATATGAAAGCTAACAATCTTACGAAAATAGTCAATTTTAGCATGATGAATAGTTAACCAACCAATTCCTAAAATCACATCGAATGCAATTATTTTCATAGAGATAAGATCGACAGGTAATGTGAAAGTGTCGATTTGAATCAAACAAGATTTATAAATAGTGGAGGTAACGAAGGTTTCTCCTAATGGAGTTTCAACCAATAAGTTAAAGTCTAATTTCTCCGGAGTTAAATTTAAACGTTGAGCTCAAGTAGGAGAAATAAAAGAGTGGGTAGAACCAGTATCGAATAAGTTATAGACTTCGAAAGAATTTATAATTAACTAACTCGTGCTAACTTCGTTCGGGTTACTCGCTTTTTGAGAAGTCACGAAAAATGCTCTTCCTGAAACTGCCTACTTTATTTTGTCTGTATCCGCCTTTGGTGCCACCATCCCAGCTGGACTTGATTTTGCTACAGGATAAAATCGAGCTATGTGACCATCTTTTTCATAACTAAAACATACCTTGGAAGGCCGTGGACAGTTTGAACTTATATGTCCCTCCTCTCCGCATCTGTAGCATTTAACTAGCGGTCGTTTTCCTCCCCTAGAATTTGTTGCTGGTGCTGGTGCCGACATCTTCCCTTCATCGTTAAATCTTTTCTTCTTGAAATTTCCACTTGAATCATTTCTTCTATTATATTGGCCATGATTATCACCGAAGTGGTTACCATTTCTGGCATGTTGATTCCCTCTACGTTTGTTGTCACCACTTCGATGACTGCTACCATTGGTATTATCGTCTTGCCGGCTGCTCTCTCTTGGTTGGGTTGGCTCATTATCGCGCTCCAATAACTGAGCCCTATTTACATCATCTGAATACAAACACAGTTTGTGAGAAATTAAGTATTGACGTATCTCGGGTTTCAAATTTCTTGGAAAACATCCGCGTCATTCTCACCTCATTATCAACTAAGTGGGGCGCAAATCGGGACAACTCAGCAAACTTAGCTTCGTACTGTGACACGGTCATATTATTTTGCTCCAACTTGATAAACTCCACCTCCTTCATGTGACGAATACTTTCGGGAAAGTACTTGTCGTTGAACAGCTCTTGGAACTTCTCCCAAGATATTTTCAGTGCGGCGGGTTTAGTACGCTTTACAGATTTCCACCAGTAATCTATCTTTCCTCGCAACATGAAGGTGGCAAAGGGAACCTTTTGCTCCTCGGAGCATCCCAAGACATCAAATATCTTGGTGATCTGCTTTATCCACGTCTCCGCCTTAAGAGGTTTTGGCTCTCCAATAAACTCCGGTCGTCCCAGCTCCTTGAACTGCTTGGCAGTGACCGTACGAGAGTTGCCAGTGTTTCCACCTGCATTTTGGACAGGAGCCGCTCTCGCCTGATGTTGCATGAATTGCATAAAGCTTCTGAAGATCCCATCGTTCATCATTTGATCGGTGTTGTTGTTTACCTGAGGATTGTTATCTTCCTGTTGCACATTATCCTGGGGATTGATCGTTGGTGATTCAACGATCTCATGTGCTTCATTGTTGATCTCAACATTTTCAGATGCCATTTTCAAACACTACCACAAAACAAGGGTTAATTGACATATCACATATTATCCCTATACTTTGACCGACCAATTAAATACCAAATAATCTTAGGTAGGTTATACTAGCGAAGGAATTCCCCGTCTCTCCCCTCCTAGTTCTTGTCTCACATCTCAGCCAGGGATCATATCCCTAAGCTTTGATACCAACTGTGACGCCCCCAAAATAGGTATACATCACCCATCTTGGGTTGCCAAATACATGGTACTTGTGAGACCCCAGATTTTACGAATAAATATTTAATTTTCTCGAAATAATTTTTTTTAATATTATGGTGTTGATTTGATGTAATGTTATAGTTGTGGGTAATATTTACAAATTTTGTAAAGTACGCAAGTTGTTATATAATATTCGATTGGTCGGGGAATATTCTTTTGTCGGGGAATATCCGTACGGCGGTACAATCATTGGTGGAGCCCACAACAGAATTATTGTCTGATTGAGAAAATGACAAAAATATTTTATGGAAATAACGGCGGAAGTTTTACCGTTAACTGTTGAAACACCCGGTGTTAAAAGTACAATAATACGCGTGGTTGCATAGTAGCACACAATATTGATTATTGATGCTTACGTGATAAGTCACTCAGTTTTGTTTTATTGAGATTATTAATGTAATAAAACAAAATACTTTTATAAAAATATTCTATAAATAGAATATATTATATTCTATTATGCATAGTGTTGCATAGTGTCTGCATAGTATTTTGCATAGTAAAATCTTTTTATATAAAATAGAATACTTTTATAAAGTTATTCTATAAATAAAATATATTATATTCTATTATGCATAGTGTTGCATAGTGTTTTGCATAGTAAAATCTTTTTTATATAAAAATGTAATACTTTTATAAAGTTATCTGTTTTATTAGACAATAATTAGAATATATTATATTTTATTATGCATAGTGTTTGCATAGTGTCTGCATAGTGTTTGCATAGTAAAATCTTTTATAAAGTTATTCGTTTTATTAGATTATAAATAGAATATATTATATTTTATTTAAAAGATTTTGCTTTAAATATGGACCGTCAGATTAAAGTAAATCAATCTGGACCGTTCATGAGTTAGTTACTATGCAGTCCATTTTTCTATAAATAGAAGCTCATTCATTCATTATTTCTTATGAATTCACTGAAACTCTAGAGAGAGAAACTATAGAGAGAAAGAAGAAAAGTGTTCTGCTACTTCACTACTTCTATATCTAGTACTCTTCTTTCTAAGGTAGGGAATATTATTTGTTGTACTCATAAGGTATATTCTTTCTTTCTTATTCATGAAGAGAACTTCTATTATTCCATTCTTTATTATTCTGTTGGAATAACCTGTATACGCGGGATAACCTATACTTGGTGAAATTCTTCTGTTATTTCATTCTTTATTATTCTATTGGAATATCCTGTCTGTGCGTTTTACGTTGGACCTGGTTTTGTCTTTATTATTATTCTGTTGGAATATCCTCATTCATGCGTTTTCTTACGGACCGGTTTAAATCTTTATTATTATTACATTGGAATATCATGTCTGCATGCGTTTTACGTGGGACTGGTTAAAATCTTTATTGGTATTCTCATTGAATAACTCGTCTATGCCAAGTACCACACGCATGGTGATTTCATTATTATTCCGTTCTTTATTATTCTCGTTGAAACATCCCGTCCCTGCGTTTTACGCATTTGACCCTGGTTCCGTTAATTATTATTTCGTTGGAATAACCTATCTATGCTAAGCACCGCATGCATGGTGATTACTTTTGTTATTCCATTCTTTATTATACTCTCAATTGGTTAAAGTTTTAACTTCTATACTCCATAAAATTAGTGGAATATCCTTGATATTTGCGCTTCATCCAAAGATATCTTTTCATGGAAATATTCTTCGAGAGCATTCTTGAATTTTACTCTACAAAGCAAAGATCATGTTGACAATTTGGACGTTATTAGTTTCTGAACAAATTAATTCTTGAACTTGTTTTATTGAATTCTTATATCATTGTCATCATCCTCATATATTTTTTTTAAAGTCATCGTGGCTCAGAGTGCATAGATGGACTTGGTATGATTATGACGAGGATTATTCTTGTAATCATGATCGTAATGTTACAAATAATGTGGAAAAAGTCATCATTGGCCCGTTGTGCATTGATGGACAGTTTTTGGTATGATTATGGCTATGGATTCTCTTCGGCCAAAGGTGCAAAGATGAATTATTTTATGGCATGATCAGGACCGTTGATGAAAACATGATTATCTTTAGCCGTAGTGCATGGATATTTCGAGGTCGTGATATTAAAGAATATCCTTGGCCGTAGTTGTGACAACCCCAAAATAGGTCCATTCCATCCAACCCATTCTGAGTCGCCAAATACATTGTACAGAAAACAACTACAACTTTATTACAACAATTGTCGTGCAAAATACAATAACACATATACTGTGAGTTTGGATACAAATATATACCAACTGTGATTCTCATCCCAACCTTGGATAGCACGTCACAATGACACCTTACATAAAAGGTATAGTCAAAAACTGTTTTAGAAATTAGAATCTTTGGGAAGTGCTCAAGAAAACCTTCGTACATGGGAGGTCATGCTTCTAGGTTATGATAGATATCATATGGCCATAGAATTATCCTTGGTTGACCTAATAGACCCCTAAAAAGAAAAACGAGAAGATTACTATCATATTCTTCCCAATGGTGAGTCTTCTCTTCGACTTATCATTATCTCCACTGTCTCAAATTGAGAATTATACTTCAAACAAACACCAAGATTATATAGGTAGTGCTCGTAGAATATACTCGAGAAAGTGGATGAGCACAACCCCGTCTTTTATGATGACACGAGGTTGTATGTCATTAGACATCTTGTATGATAGTGGCAAAACACCCTTCCAACGTTGGGTTCGCTTCTCCCTATATGATTCACCAAATATAACTACTAAAAGATGTATACAACACACTTGTCTATACTGTTTAGGGAGAACTCCACAGCTAGAGACCACCGTTCTATTCCCTTGTTACCCCCGCTCGACCCAGCTACACTTTTATTACCTGAAAGGAATTGTGAAGCAAAAGGGTGAGCACAACTAGCTCAGTAAAGAATATCATGACTAAAGATAATTAAATTATCAATAGCCTTCATCAATAACAAATCAGAGATTTAGAACATATGGTAGATGATAAAAATTTCAACCATAGTTGCAGCGGAACGAGCAATCCATTAGAAGAGTCAAATAGACAATACAGTCTATTATCTTCTCCATGTTAAAAGTCCACCAACAATGTTTTATCCCTGTAACATCAATCAACAGTTCCTTTCCACAATCATATGAATATCTCATAATCATAATTGTGATTCTAAATTCCTCTTCGTACCCAGGATGAAGATAATTTTCATCACATGTCTTTACCTGAAACATCAAAGATCATGGTTATACCAAATCACAGTTCCTGTTCATAATCATACTAATAAATTCATCTTTGCACTACGGGCCAAAGATATTCATCCACAGTTCATCTTCGCACCACTGGCCAAAGATATTCAACAACAGGTCATCTTTGCACTACGGGCCAAAGATATTCATTAACAGTTCATCTTTGCACTACTGGCCAAAGATATTCATCAACAATTCATCTTTGCACTACAAGCCAAAGATATTCCTCAACAGTTCATATTTGCACTATAGGCCAAATATATTCATCAACAGATTCATATTTGCAGACACAGCCAAATATATTAATATCTCAAAGAAATATATAATCATTTCAGAATTTATATAAATAATAATTATAACCATGTTGATCAATTCACCTTTGCACTTAAGCAAAAGATATTCAATTATAAATTCAATGGTCATGATCATACCAGTCACAATTCAACTTTTCACTACTGGCCAAAGAGAACCCTAGTCATGATCATACCAATAATCTACCCATCTTTACACTCCAGTGAAAGAGAATTTCAACATCGGGGTTATAAAAATGTTATATATGATAATAAAATCAATATAATCAATATATAGTTTTAATCTCCAGAGTAATATTCATAAATCAACTATAATTTGGTTAGAAAAAGAAACCAATTTTGTAGTGAATAGTACCCGTGAATAGTAACTCGTGAATAGTAACTCATAAATAGTAACTCATGAATAGTAACCCTGACACAAAAAGGTAGAAATTCCACAATAAAATCCATACTAATATTTCGGTGTAATGATATTGAAAGAATAACATTTCTTAAACTTATAAATAATTTATTTTAATTGTTTACACTTTACTAAATAATGCATTTAATCATCATAAAATGCCAAACTTATAAGATTTCATCACCAATAACCAAAACCCTCATAAAAAATCTGCATATACCACATATATGATTCTCAAGCCATAAAATTATATTTTTCAATTTTCTTCCTTCACATAACATATTTAACTCATTTATTCATAACTAGTCCATTTTCATGAAAAATACCAAATCAGTTCCAAAATATTTCTTTTCTGGGATTTAGCATAATATAGCCCCATATTGAACATATATATTTTCTTAGAATTTTTAAAATTCATTTACTATTTTCATATGGCCAAAACCACTTAGAATATTTAGACATTTATCATAAATTGTACTTTTATCCAAAAATCCAAAATTCACAGAGTACACTCGATATTATATAGATGTACTCCCAATAAAAATTTCATCAATTTTGGAGTTAACCACAAGGAGTTATAAGTTTGTTACTTTTAAAATAGTGTTTTCTCATAAAATCATAGCTCTTAATCTATATATCCAAAAATCACCATTTTTGGATACAATCAATAAAACTCATCAACATATCATTTCAAATTTTTCCAGAATTTTCTGAAGGTCAGAAGAAGTACGAACTGAAAAACATAATAACCCTTAAAATCCCTTATCTCAAAAGAGCAGTACTTCTGACTGAAATATCGGATGAAAAACCGAAGAAAACTTCTACTAAATAGCAACTCTCAAAGTATCTAAATACGCTCAAAAATATGCTTGATAATATAGAGAGAAAGAAAACTTGTTTATGGTGTGATTTTCAATTCTAACTTAGCCCTCTATTTATAGGAAAATTTTAGCAGACTTGACCTGCAACCTGATGGCTTTACCTGATACTATTCCCACCCACCACATTTGAAATAAAATTCAGCACATTTCTTCACCAACCACAAGTGGGGCCCACTCAATTCTAGAATTTTCCACCAAAATGCTAAATTCGGATACTTCAACAATTTCTGAACCATTCATCTCTTAAAATTCATAACAAATCATACGTTCATTTTTAACGGTTCAAAATTTGTGGACATATACTCAACTTATATATGTATAACATATCCAAAAATTACAATGATCCAATGGTCGGATTAAAAATTATAACTCACGCAATATATCTCAAAAACACTTGTTTAATTTTTAATACCTTCATTCCGACAAAAATACTGATAAAACACCTCAACATTAACTCTTTCATTTTTAACCACAATAAATATATCCAACATATATATCCACATAAAATAAATATTTCCTTATCATATGAATCAATAATTAATTATTCACAAATAATATTACGTAATCACATTTATGACAACCAGCCGTTCCGAGGAAAGAGGGGCTTTCAATAAGAATTTCTCTCATCTTGGCCAAGCAATTAGGTGACCAAACCTCTCCTTGATGTAACTTTCTAGACATTTCCAATAATGATATTTAATAATATTATTCAAATAATATGAATTATTGATCCGATAATGAGAAAATGCGTGCAAGTGACAATTATTGAAACAACAATAATATAAAATATCAACGCAAAGAATTATTGAATCAATAAAATAAAATATTGAATAAAGAACTCATCGTAACAATTATTGAGTAAAGTGCCTTCTTACGTAAGGATCAATAATTCATCAATACTTTGTGCATCCACGCCAGACATCGCATTTTAACCACGGGTATTCCAACAATGTTAATCGGTGAACTACTACGCTGTTATTTATAAAAACTCAAACTTGTCATTTTCTTCTTAGAAAATTATTCATTATGGGGGGCCCAATAAATGATTTACTGGGTAAGTATTTAATATTCCCACAACAACAAGAATATTCCACGACCAAATGAATATTCACCGACAACAATGATTATTTTATAACCACTTGTATATTTTGCAAAATTTGCACATTTCACCCATAACAAGAGAATTATATCAAATTAATACCTTATTATTCACAATAATAATTAGAGGAAATTCGATTTTATTTATAATATATTGGGGTCTTACAGTAGTGCAGGGGTGATTCGATGATGTGGATTATTTATTAAGCTGAGTCCCGACGATAAAAGTGATGAAAAACCTTTTAAATCATAAAAGATAGTAGATTTTATTCTCTACTTTACTCTTTTAATGGATTGCTTGTTCATTGCAGATTAAACTTGATGTTTGTTATATTGTATCGGTTTAACATCATTTAAGGCTAATGATAATTTATTCTCGCATTATCTTAGTCATAATATTTCTTATTGGGCTAGTTGAGCTCACCCTTTCTTTCACCTTTCTTCGTGAAATGAGAATATATTTGGGACGAGTCGAGGAAGCGGAGTGATGGTCCTAGATGGTGCATTAGTAGTCCTCACTATTCGTGAAATAGTGTGATAATAATTGTAATGAGGACTCCTTTTGAGTTTGTATACTCTCTAAGAGACAATATTTATATTCAAACTCACAGTTTATATATTTTGTCGTATTGTACACATACGATTGTATTATTAAGTTGTATTTGAATTCTGTACCATGTATCTGGTGACTCAAGATGGGTGATGTATACCTAATTTTGGGGGCGTCACAGTACTGAATACAAATACAAACTTAATTATACAACACAAGCTGAGAGTTTTTACACGAATATATATTCTCTTCTAGACAATATCCAAACTCAAATGGAGTCCTCATTCCATTTATTATCACACTATTTTATAGAATACTGAGGACTACTATAACACCATCTCGGGCCATCACTTCGTTCCCCAACTAGTTCCGACTACGTTTTCATTTCCTGAAGAGAACAATGGAAGTAAAAGGGTGAGCTCAACTAGCCCAGTAAAAAAATATTATGACTAAGATAATGCAGAATAAGTTATCATTAGCCTTCAACAATGTTAAACTGATAGAATATAATCGACAACAAGTTTAACTGCAGTGGAATAAGCAATCCATTAGAAGAGGCAAGTAGATCATGATATCTGCTATCTTCTATGATTTAAAAAGGTGTTCATCAACTTTATCGCTGAGACTCAGCTTAATAAATAAACCACATCATCGAATCATCCCTGCACTACGGGCCAAGGATATTCATGTAATCATCAATGGTCATGATTATACCGAATAATCCATAGTCATAATCATATCAACCAACAGTCCATATATGCACGTAAGCCAAAGATGACTTTCATCACAATATAAGCATGAGGATGATGACAATGATATAAGCATTTAATTAAATGAAAGGAAATGATAAAATTTAAAGATTCATAATTTAATTTATCCAGTATTCAATAATGTCCAAATTGTCAACATGATACTGCTTTGTGGAGTAAAATTCAAGAATAATATCCATGTATCAAAAATATTTTGGACAGAAACGAAATCAATTTTTCGGGTGAATAGTAATCGGGTGAATAGTACCCCGTGAATAGTACTTCGTGAATAGTAACCCGACATGAAAAGTATCCTAAATACCCCAGTGAATAATATTATAGTGAATAGTAACCGGGTGAATAGTAACCTGTGAATAGTAACTCGTGAATAGTATCCCGGCAAGAAAAGTTTCCCGAATACCCGAGTGAATAATATTATAGTGAATAGTAACCGGGTGAATAGTAACCCGTGAATAGTACCCCGGGTGAAAATATTAATATTTAATAAGAAAGTTCAGATCAATATTCCAATGAAACGATACTGGATGAAGCGCAAAACTTCAAGGATATCCCACTAATTTCAAGAATTATAGAAGCAATACTTACCATAGTAAGTTTAGATTTAAGAATATGAAAAGAAATAACATACGAAAATGCAAATGGATTTTCACCCATCATACGGTACGTAATCCGCGTAGACAGGTTATTCTGACATATTAAAGGATGAATACGAAAAATAGGATTCCTTATGAATACGAAAGAAATAATACCCCTTACCTTAGTAGAAAGTTGGATACTGCAAAAGTGAAGTAGCAGAATACTCTTCTTCTTGCTCTCTATAGTTTCTCTCTCTATAGTGTCTCTTGTGAATATCAGTGAATTGGTGAGAATGAAAGAAGAATTAAGCTTTTATTTATAGGGGAATGGACTAAATAGTAACTTATTCATGAACGGTCCAGATTGATTTACTATTAGAACGGATGGTCCAGATTGATTACTATTAAAACCACAATCGACATATCCAGATTGATTTACTTTTAAAACCACCACCGATTTCATCCAGATTGATTACTTTTAAAATCACCACTGACGGTCTAGATTGATTACTATTAAAACCACCACCGATGGTCCAGATTGATTTACTTATTACACTTTAGTACCCCTAAAGTTTTCCAAGTTTGCATTATTCCCCTCTAACTTTAATAATTCACTTATCTTCAATAAACACATTATTAATACTTCAACAATTATTCATCATTAATATTATAACTCAAAATATTTAACAACCAGGTCGTTCCCAGGAAAGAGGGGGCTTTCCGATAAGGATTTTTCCTTATTGGCACGCAATCAGGTGACCAAACCTCTCCTTGACAGAACTTCTAGACATTGTCTGTGACGCCCCCAAAATAGGTATACATCACTTATCTTGAGTCGTCAGATACATGTTACATAATTCAAATACAACTTAATAATACAACTGTCGTGTACAATACGACAAAACATAAACTGTGAGTTTGGATACAAATATTGTCTACTAGAGAGTATACAAACTCAAAAGGAGTCCTCATTACAATTATTATCACACTATTTCACATAAAAGTGAGGACTACTAATGCACCATCTAGGACCATCACCCGTTCCCCGACTCGCTCCAAATTTATATTCTCATTTCAAGAGAAGAAAGTGAA
This sequence comes from Panax quinquefolius, assembly GCA_020205615.1. Taxonomy (NCBI): domain Eukaryota; kingdom Viridiplantae; phylum Streptophyta; class Magnoliopsida; order Apiales; family Araliaceae; genus Panax; species Panax quinquefolius. The sequence continues at coordinate 112,472,751 of CM035160.1, read as the reverse complement.
AGAAAGGGTGAGCTCAACTAGCCCAAAGAAGAAATATTATGACTAAGATAATGCGTAATAAATTATCATTAGCCTTAAACAAATGCTAAAGCGATACAATATAACAAACATCAAGTTTAACTGCTGCGGAACAAGCAATCCATTAGAAGAGTCAAGTAGAGAATAATATCTACTATCTTCTATGATTTAAATGGTTTTCATCACTTTTATCGCCGAGACTCAATTTTAATAAATAATCCACATCATCAAATCATCCCCGCTTTCACATGTGCCAAGTATATTCTTTAAGTATCACGACCACGAATTATCCATGCACCACGGGCCAAAGATAATCATGTTTTCATCAATGGTCCCGATCATGCCAAAAAAATTCATCTTTGACTACTACCAAAGAGAATCCATAGCCATAATCATACCAAAAAGCGCCCATCGATGCACTACGTGCCAATGAGGACTTTTTCCACATCATTTGTAACATTACTACCATGATTACAATCGAATAATCCTCGGTCATAATCATACCAAGCCCATCTACGCACTACATGTGCCACAGATGACTTTCAAAAAAAAAACATGAGGATGATGACAATGATATAAGAATTCAATAAAATAAGTTCAAGAATTAATTTGTTCAGAACTAATAACGCCCAAATTGTCAACATGATCTTTGCTTTGTAGAGTAAAATTCAAGAATGCTCGGAAGAATATTTCCATGAAAAGATCTTTGGATGAAGCTTAAATATCAAGGATATTCCACTAATTTCATGGAGTATAGAAGTCAAAACTTTAACCAACTGAGTATAATAAAGAATGGAATAACAAAAGAAATCACCATGCATGCGGTACTTTGCATAGATAGGTTATTTCAACAGAATAATAATTAATGAGAACCAGGTCATGCGTAAAGCACGCACGTGATGTTCCAATGTAATAATAAAGAATGTAATAATAACGAAATCACCATGCGGTAGTATCTTGACATGATAAAAGTTATTCCAACAGAATACCAATAAAGACGGAACAGTGTCCGGCGTAAAACGCATGCATGTGATATTCCAATGAATAATAATAAAGAGCGGAACCCGAGTTTGGCGTAAAAACGCATGCATGTGATATTCAAATGTAATAATAAAGAACGGAATAATAACAGAAATCACCATGCATGCGGTACTTCTCACAGACAGGATATTCTAACAGAATAATAATAAAGACGGAACCAGTCGGCACAGAAATGCATGTGATGTGATATTCCAATGTAATAATAAAGAGCGGAATCAGTGTCCGTTAAAAACGCACATGAACGTGATATTCCAAATGTAATAATAAAAAGATTTTAATAATAGAAGAATGCCACCAAGTATAGGGTAGCTCGGCAGTATACAAAAGTTATTCCAATGTAATAATAAAGAATGGAATAAGATAAGTTCTCTTCATGAATACAAAAGAATAACAACCCTTACGAGTACAACAAATAATATTCCCTACCTTAGAAAGAAGAGTACTGGATATAAAAGTAGTGAAGTAGCAGAACACTTTTCTTCTTTCTCTCTATAGTTTATCTCTCTAGAGTTTCAGTGAATTCGTAAGAAAATAATGAAGGAGTGAGCTTCTATTTATAGAAAAATGGTCTGCATAGTAACTAACTCATGAACGATCCAGATTGATTTACTTTAATCTGACGGTCCATATTTAAAGCAAAATAAAATATAATATATTCTATTTATAATCTAATAAAACGAATAACTTTATAAAAGATTTTACTATGCAAACACTATGCATGCACTATGCAAACACTATGTAGGCACTATGCAAACACTATGCATAATAAAATATAATATATTCTAATTATTGTCTAATAAAACAGATAACTTTATAAAAGTATTCTGTTTTATATAAAAAGATTTTACTATGCAACACTATGCATAATAGAATATAATGTGACGCCCCCAAAATAGGTATACAACACCCATTCTGAGTAGCCAAATACATGGTACATAAAGCAAACTACAACTTCAATAATACAATTGTCGTGCAAAATACGACAATACATACTGTGAGTTTAAATACAAATATTGTCTTCTAGACAATATCCATACTCAAATAAGTCCTCATTATAATTATTCAAAAACTATTTTACAGAAATAATGAGGATTGCTAAAATATCTTTCTAGAACCATCACTCCATACCCCGACTAGATCCTGCTATGTTCTCACCTCCTGAGAAGAAAAATGGAACAAAATGGAAAAGGGTGAGCTCAACTAGCCCAGTAAAGAATATTATGACTAAGATAATATACAATAAATTATCATTAGTTTTCAACAGGGAAAAATCTGATAAAATATAATTGATAACAAGTTTTAGATCAACAACTGCAGCGGAAACAGCAATCCATTAGAAGAGTCAAGTAGAGAATGAGTTCTACTATCTTCTAAGATTTAAAAGTCCATCATCAATATTTTATCCCTGTAACAACAATCAATATACATCTTTAATCAATATTCATCTTGCACCTTCAAAGCCAAAGATATTCATTCATATCACCAATTGGTCATGTTCATCTCAACACTTGTTCATCTTTTGCACTACGGGCCAAAGATATTCATCGATTAATCATTCATCTTTGTACTACGGGCCAAAGATATTCAAGAATATCATCATTTAGGACGGAGGATGATGAAAAATATTTTAAAGAAAACGAATCCAGTGAGACAGAAGGACAAATAATAAGGATTCGTATAACAGTCTATCCAAGATCAATAATACTCCATAATAACCAATTTTAAAGCAGAATTCAAAAATAAAGACCAAAACATGGATACAATCAAAGATAGTAACCATAATAGACATCTTGGACAAAAAGAAGAAAATTTCATTTTTCGGTGAATAGTATCGTATTCGTGAATAGTGCCGTATACGTGAATAGTGTCGTATACGTGAATAGTAACCCCGACACAAAAAGTTTCAAATTTGATAAAAACGTTCACCAATATTTTGGCATAATAATATTGAAGAAAATAATATTATTACCTCAAAATAACTAGTATTTCGATGAATTTTGGATATAGTCTTGTGAAACTTGTAATCAAAAAATAAAACTCACAAAGTATCTAAATACTCACAAAATACACTCAATAATCTAGAGAGAAAAAGAGAGAAAACTTGTTTCTGGTGTGTTTTTTAATTCCTTAGTCCTCTATTATATAGAAAATATTAACACGCAAAAGGCGATTTGACCGACCTGCAACCTGATGGCTTTACCTGCTACTATTGCCACCCACCATATTTGAAATAAAATTCAGCACATTTCTTCACCAACCACAAGTGGGGCCCACTCAATTCTAGAATTTTCCACCAAAATCATTTATAAACCTAATTTTAGAATGGTCACCTCTTAAAATTCATAATAAATCATACGTTCATTTTAACGGCTCAAAATTTGTGGACATATACTCAACTTATATATGTATAACATATCCAAAAATTACAACGATCCAACGGTCGGATTAAAAATTATAACTCATGCAATATATCTCAAAAATTCTGGTTTAATTTTTTAATACCTTCAATCCGACAAAAATACTGATAAAACACCTCAACATTGACTCTTTCATTTTTAACCACAATAAATATATCCAACATTTATATCCACAAAAAATAAATATTTCCTTATCATATGAATCAATAATTAATTATTCACAAATAATATTACAGAATCACATTTATGACAACCAGGTCGTTCCTAGGAAAGAGGGGGCTTTCCAATAAGAATTTCTCCTTACTGGCGCGCAATTAGGTGACCAAACCTCTCCTTGACAGAACTTTCTAGACATTTCTAATAATGATATCTAATAATATTATTCAAATAATATGAATTATTGATCTGATAATGAGAAATACTGTGCAGTGACAATTATTGAAACAACAATAATATAAAATATCAACGCAAAGAATTATTGAATCAATAAAATAAAATATTGAATAAGAACTATTGTAACAATTATTGAGTAGTGCCTTCTTACGTAAGGATCAATAATTCATCAATACCGTACATCCACAGCAGACATCAGTATTTTAACCACGGGTATTCCAATGATGTTAGCAGAATAACTACGCCGTTATTTATAAAACTCAAACTTGTCGTTTTCTTCATCCGATGCTTATTACATTATGGGGCCCATAATGGCTGCGGCTGGTCGCATTTAATATTCCCCGACAACAAGAATATTCCCCGACAACAATGATTATTTTATAACCACTTGCTTATTTTGTAAAATTTGCACATTTCACCCATAACCAGATAATTATATCAAATTAATACCTTATTATTCACAATAATAATTAGAGGATATTGGATTTTATTTATAATAAGTTGGGGTCTTACATATAATATTTTCTATTTATAGAATAACTTTATAAAAGTATTATGTTTTATATAAAAAGATTTTCTGTATTATTATATTAATAATACCAACAAAACTGAGTGACTTATCACGTAAGCATTAATAATTAATACCGTGTGCTACTATGCAAACCAATGTAGACATCGCATTTTTACTACCTGAAAGTAGTTCAACAAGATAACTGTGAAAACTTCCGCCGTTATTTTCATAAAAATATTTTTGTCATTTTCTCATTCCGACAATAATTCCGTTGTGGGGTCCACCAATGATTGTACCATCGTACGGATATTCCCCGACAAAAAGAATATTTCACGACCAATTGAATATTATACAACAACTTGCATACTTTGCAAAATTTATAAATACTACCGACAACTATAACATTATATCAAATCCACACCATAATATTAAAAAAATTATTTCGAGAAAATTAAATCTTTTTTCATAAAATCTGGGGTCTCACAATCTCTCATCCTTATGAAATTTTTCCCTCAAAATTTACGTACGTACCTGGTTTGCCGAAGAGGTGAGGATACCTTGACTTCATTTCAGATTCTAAATCTTGAGGTATAACCTTTGAGTGTTGAATACGATCCTTCTTATCCAAGATTTTAACATGTATCTCCTCATACGTTAAATCTTCTGCTATCTCGTCTAGTTCTAATTTAATAATGTGGTTCGGGTCATCCATATATTTATGTAACATCGATACGTAAAAAAAACGTTCTGAACACGCAACATACTTGGCAAGCAGAAAAGCGAGTCTCTATAGCCACGATTCCTACTTCATCGAGGATTTCAAATGGGCCAATTAAATCGAGGGTTGAGATTTCCTCTCTTCGTCGATTCTTGTTTCTAGAATAACGCCCTCTTGAACCTTCTTCTTCACATTCATCAGCTCTGAGTATGTAGCTTGAGCGGCTTTAACTTTATCGATTAAAGTCGATTCTAATCGTATATTCGTTATCTTCACGTGGGTTCATATATTCGCACTTGTAACCGCATACGATTTTCTACTCAACGCGTCAGCTACCACGTTCGTACCTCCACGATGATATTGAATGGTACGATCGAAATCTTCAACAGCTCGAGTCAACGTCTTTGGTACGTTATACGTTCGTTTTAGTTGAAGAAATATTTGAGGGTTTTAGAAATGGGTTTTGTACTGGGGTCAATACAAAATTCGATTTCACGATCTAGGGGTAGGCTAAGAAGTCTTCAAGAATACGTCAGGAAATTTATTAACAACAGAAATACCATTCTAAACTGTGACTCTCATCCAAGACTTGGATAACACGTCAAATTGATACCTATCAACTTGTCATTGTCATTCACGACATCACCTACAGAAAGTCTGGCTTCGGTGCATTCCACACAAGAAAGTCAACAATGAAAGGACCGAGGCTCTTTACTTATGGCTTGATATAACAATGATTGACTTTAGTGGTTTGGTTGCTTGAATTCGCATAACAGGTTGGTTAAGAATATGAAAGCTAACAACCTTACGAAAAGCATGATGAGTAGTTAACCAATCGATTCCTAAAATCGCATCAAAGGCAAGTATTTTCAAAGAGACAAGATCGACACGTAACGTGAAAGTGTTGATTTGAACAAGATTTATAAATAGTGGAGGTAACGAAGGTTTCTCCCAACTGAGTTTAAACAGATATATCAAAGTCTAACTTCTCCTGAGTTAACTTCAAACATTGAACACAACTAGGTGAAATAAAAGAGTAAGTAGAACCAGATTCAACACAAGTATAGACTTCACAAGAGTTTATGACTAACATACCCGTGATAATTTTATTCGTGTTCCTTGTCACGAAAAAAATGCTCTCTTAAACTACCTGGCTTTGGCTTGTGCGGGACATCCTTTGGCATCACTATCCGGCTTGGTATTGACTTCACCATACGACAAAATCGAGCTAGGTGACCTTTCTTCCGCAATTAACACACGTTTTGGATTCTTTGCAGTATAGTTTGAGACGGATGTGTCCCATTCGTCTCGCATTTGAAACATACAACCGGTGGTCGTTCTTCTTCCTTTGAAACGGGTGTTTGGTCTTTGACGTCTTTACGTCATTGTTGAACCTTCTCTTCTTGAAATGTCCATTCTTATTATTTTGACCATGATTACCACCGAAGTGGTTACCATTTCGCATGTTGATTCCTCCATGCTTATTGTCACCGCTTTGATGACATTTATTATCACCGGTATTATCATTTTGTCAATTTGCTCTCTTTTGGTTGCGTTGACTCGTTATCGCGCTCCACTAACTGAGCCATATTTACAACATCTGAATACAAACACAGTTTATTAGAAATAAGATATTGACATATCTCCGGCTTTAAACCTCTTAAAAACATCCGCGTCATTCTCTCTTCATTATCAACCAAGTGGGACGCAAATCGGGACAACTCGGCAAACTTGGCTTCGTACTGCGACACGGTCATGTTGTTTTGCTCTAACTTGATAAAGTCCACCTCCTTCATGTGACGAATACTTTCGGGAAAGTACTTGTCATTGAACAGCTCTTGGAACTTCTCCCAAGACATCTTTGAAAGGCCGTCAGTAGTGCTTTTACGTTTCTGATTCCCACCGGTGATCTCGCCTCTTCACGCAACATAAAGGTGGCAAAAGGAACCTTTTTGCTCCTCGGAGCATCCCAAGACATCAAATATCTTGGCGATCCGCTTTAACCACGTCTCCGCCTTAAGTGGTTCTGGCTTTTCCAAAAACTTCGGTGGTCCCAGCTCCTTGAATTGCTTAGCGGTGACCAACCGTGGGTTGCCATTGTTTCCTCCTGTATTATAAAAAGGAGCCGTCTTCGCCTGATGTTGCATGAATTCTAAAAAGCTCAAACGTCACTGCGTGCGTTAAATCAATTGATCAGTGTTGTTGTTTACAGGAGGATTATCGCCATCCTGTTGCACATTGTCCTGATTATTGATCTATGGAGAATCAACAGTCTCCTGTGCACCATTGCTTATCTCAACATTTTCATATGCCATTTTCAAATACTGCCACAAAATAAGGGTTAATTAACATATAACATATTATCCCTATACTTTGACTGACCAATAAAATACAAAATAAACTTAGGTAGGTCATACTAGCGAAGGAATTCCCCGTCTCTCCCCTCCTAGTTCTAGTCTCACATCTTAGCCAGGGATCATACCCCTAAGCTTTGATACCAACTGTGACACCCCCAAAATAGGTATACATCATCCATCTTGAGTCGCCAGATACATGTTACATAATTCAAATACAACTTAATAATGGTATGTCGTGTGTACAATACGACAAAACATAAAGCCGTGAGTTTGAATACAAATATTGTCTACTAGAGAGTATACAAACTCAAAAGGAGTCCTCATTACAATTATTATCACACTATTTCACATAAAAGTGAGGACTACTAATGCACCATCTAGGACCATCACTCCGTTCCCCGACTTGTTCCAGCTATATTCTCATTTCCTGAAGAGAACAGTGAAAGAAAGGGTGAGCTCAACTAGCCCAGTAAGAAATATTATGACTAAGATAATGCAGAATAAATTATCATTAGCCTTAAACAGTGATAAACTGATACAATATAACAAACATCAAGTTTAACTGCAGCGAAAAAAGCAATCCATTAGAAGAGTCAAGTAGAGAATAATATCTACTATCTTCTATGATTTAAAAGGGTTTTCATCACTTTTATCACTGAGACTCGACAATAAATAATCCACATCATCAAATCATCCCCGCACTACGAGCCAAGGATATTCTTTAAGTATCACGACCACAAATTATCTATGCACCACGGCCAAAGATAATCATGTTTTCATCAATCAGTCCGATCATGCCATAAAATAATTCATCTTTGACTACTGACCAAAGAGAATCCATAGCCATAATCATACCAAAAGCCGCCCATCAATGCACTACGGGCCAATGAGGACTTTTTCCACATCATTTGTAACATTACGGCCATGATTACACCGAATAATCCTCGGTCATAATCATACCAAGTCCATCTATGCACTCAAGCCACGAGATGACTTTCAAAAAAAAAATGAGGATGATGACAATGATATAAGAATTCAATAAAACAAGTTCAAGAATTAATTTGTTCAGGAACTAATAACGTCCAAATTGTCAACATGATACTGCTTTGTAGAGTAAAATTCAAGAATGCTCAAAAGAATATTTTCATGAAAAGATACTAGATGAAGCACAAATATCAAGGATATTCCACTAATTTCATGGAGTATAGAAGTCAAAACTTTAACCAACTGAGTATAATAAAGAATGGATTAACAAAAGAAATCACCATGCATACGGTACTTCGCATAGATAGGTTATTCCAACAGAATAATAATTAATAATCTGAGCTAGCCGCAGAAAGCATGCATGTGATGTTCCAACATAATAATAAAGAACGGAATAATAATGAAATCACCATGCATGCGGTGATTGCGACAGACAAGAGTTATTCCAATAGAATACCAATAAAATCTTAAATCAGTGTCGGTACAGAAAAAAGCGTAGATGGGATATTCCAGCGAATAATAACAAAAATCACCATGCATGCGGATTGCGATAAAAGTTATTCAATGTAATACTAATAAGGGCGGAATCGGTCCGGCGTAAAAACGCATGCATGTGATATTCCAATGAATAATAATAATAAAGACGGAACCAGTCCCGGCGTAAAAAACGCATGATGAGGATATTCCAATGAATAATAAAAAGCGGAATAATAGAAGAATGTCACCAAGTATAGGGTAGCTCACAGATATCTGAGTTATTCCAATGTAATAATAAAGAATGGAATAACATAAGTTCTCTTCATGAATACAAAAGAATAACACCCCTTACGAGTACAACAAATAATATTCCCTACCTTAGAAATAAGAGTACTGGATATAAAAGTAGTGAAATAGCAAAACACTTTTCTTCTTTCTCTCTATAGTTTATCTCTCTAGAGTTTCAGTGAATTCGTAAGAAAATAATGAAGGAATGAGCTTCTATTTATAGAAAAATGGACTGCATAGTAACTAACTCATTTAAGCGGTCCAGATTGATTTACTTTAATCTGCGGTCCATATTTAAAGCAAAATCTTTTAAATAAAATATAATATATTCTATTTATAATCTAATAAAACGAATAACTTTATAAAAGATTTTACTATGCAAACACTATGCAGGTACTATGCAAATACTATGCAGGCACTATGCAAACACTATGCATAATAAAATATAATATATTCTAATTATTGTCTAATAAAACAGATAACTTTATAAAAGTATTCTATTTTATATAAAAAGATTTTACTATGCAAAACACTATGCAACACTATGCATAATAGAATATAATATATTCTATTTATAGAATAACTTTATAAAAGTATTCTGTTTTATATAAAAAAAATTTCTGTATTATTACATTAGTAATACCAACAAAACTGAGTGACTTATCACGTAAGCATTAATAATTAATACCGTGTGTTACTATGCAACCACGCGTATTACTGTACTTTTACTACCGAGTAGTTCAACAGTATTAACGGTAAAACTTCCGCCGTTATTTTCATAAAAATATTTTTGTCGTTTTCTCATTCCGACAATAATTCCGTTATGGGGTCCACCAATGATTGTACCATCATCGCGGATATTCCCGAAGCAAAAAAGAATATTCCCCGACCAATTGAATATTATACAACAACTTGCATACTTTGCAAAATTTATAAATACTACCCACAACTATAACATTATATCAAATCCACACCATAATATTAAAAAAATTATTTTGAGAAAATTAAATCATTATTCATAAAATATGGGGTCTCACGTTGTCAATATTGCAAATAATAATATGAATAACTTTGTTGTCTCAATTATTGATTTAATAATATAAAATTTTATGCAGATGATACTGTGACAATAATTGAATCAAATAACGTGAGATACTATGCAACAATTACTTTAGCAATAATTGAGTAAACTGAATGGCTTCTTACGTAAGCATCACAAATCAATACCGTATGCTACTATGCAACCACGCGTATTACTGTACTTTTACCACCGGGTAGTTCAATAGTTAACGGTAAAACTTTCGCCGTTATTTTTATAAAAAGATATTTTTGTCGTTTTCTAACTATGACAATACTTCCGTTGTGGGGTCCACCAATGATTATACCGTCGTATGAATATTCCCTGTTAAAACGAATATTCCCCGACCAATCGAATATTCCCCGACACAACAAATATTTTATATCAACTTGCTTACTTTGAAAAATTTTCCAAATATTACCCACAACTATAACATTATATCATATCCATACCATAATATTCAAAAATATATTTCGAGAAAAATCATTCTTTATTTAAAAAAAATTGGGGTCTTACACGTAATATGCGCCAAAGATGTTGACTCGAGCTGTTAAAGATTACGACTATACCATTCAATATCATTATGGAAGAGCGAACGTGGTAGCTGATGCGTCTAGTAGAAGATCGTATGCGTTTGCGAATGCGATGTTGTTAACACAAAAAAAACCCATTTTCGTATAACTTACAAATGATGAAGATAGAATTAAAGAATCTAAAAACCCACGTGGTGATGTCAAATGATACGAGTAGAATCAACGTTAAACCGATAAAGTTAAAATCGCTCAAGCTACACACCCGAAGCTGATGAATGTGAAGAAGAAGGTTCAAGAAGGCGTTATTCTAGAAGCAAGAGTCAATGAAGAGAGGAAATCTCAACCCTCGATCGAGTAGGAACTGTGGCCTATAGAATCGCTTTACCGCTAAGTATGTCGTGTGTTTATAACGTTTTTTACATATCGATGTTACGTAAATATGTGGACGACCCGAACCACATTATTGAATTAGAACTAGACGAGATAGCAAAAGATTTAACGTATGAGGAGATACATGTTAAAATCTTGGATAAGAAGGATATTATTCGACACTCAAAGGTTATACCTCAAGAGTTAGAATCTGAAATGAAGTTAAGGTATCCTCACATATTCGGCATACCAGGTACGTACGTAAATTTTGAGGGCGAAATTTCATAAGGAGGGGAGATTGTAAGACCCCGAATTTTATGAAATGAAATTATTCAATTTTCTTATAATTATTATTTTATTTCGTAAATGGTTAAATTGATAAAATGTTAAAGTTAAGGGTGATATGTGAAAATTTTGCAAATTATGCAAGTTGTTATAAAATATTCGATTGGTCGGGGTATATTCATTTTAACAGAGAATATTCGTACGACGACACAATCATTGGTGGGCCCCACAACGGAAGTATTGTCGTATTTAGAAAAGCGGCATGTAATTATCTTTTATAAAAATAATAAATGAAAAGTGTTACCGTTAAAGCGTTGAACTACGGTAGTAGTAAAAGTACGATGAATACGCGTGGGTCGCATAAGAAGCACACGATATTGATTATTGATGCTTACGTAAGAAGTCACTCAGTTATACTCAATTATTGCTACAGTAATTGATGCATCATATCTCTCATATTTTTGATTCAATTATTGTCACAGTATCGTCTGCATAATATTTTATATTATTAAATTAATAATTGAGTATTATTTGCAATATTGACAATGTCTAGAAGTTCTGTCAAGGAGAGGTTTGATCACCTAATTGCGCGCCAATAAGGAGAAATCCTTATCGGAAAGCCCTCTTTCCAGGAACGACTTTGGTTGTTAAATATTGTGAGTTATAATATTAATGATGAATAAGTTCGTGTTGATTAAAGATGAAATTGATAGTTCCATTGTGTGGGAATTATTAGTGTTAGTGGAAATCGAGATTTATTTCGATAATAATTGATGTCTGGAGGTTATATTGACCAATAGGGTAATTCACCGGATAAAGGAGCAATTAATTGCTATTAATTCACATGTTTATACCTATGTGTTCACATGTGTGTACTATTGATTCACATGATTTACTATTGGGGGAGTTGGTGTAAGATTGATAATACTTGCATGACTAAATTAAAAATGGAGGTATATATGAAGGTACTATACTGTAATTATTTTTTTTCACATGTATAGAACTATTGAGTTACATGATTTACTATTAGGGGAGGTGGTGCAAGTTTGATAATACTTGCAGGACTAAATTAAAAATGAAGAAAAAGATGAAGGTATTATACTGTAATATTTCGAGCCCCAAAACGTGCAATTATCGAAAATATATTTTCCTATAAATAGAAGCTCATTCTTCCTTCATTCTCACCAATTCACTAAGTCTCACAAGAGCAATTATTATAGAGAAATTATAGAGAGAAAGAAGAAGAGAAGTCTCGCTACCTCACTATTCCAAAGATCCGGTTTTTTTCTAAGGTAAGGGGTATTATTTCTTTCGTATTAATGAAGAGAGTTATTTTATTTCAATACTCGTAAGGGATGTTATTCCATTCTTTATTATTCTGTTGGAATAACATGTCTACACAAACTACCGCATGCATTGTGAATTCTTCTGTTATTTCATTCTTTATTATTCTGTTGGAATAACCTGCATCTACCTTGAGATCTACCGCATGCATGGTGAATGACCCTTCGTATTCATTCCTTATTAAATTATGGAAATGATGCGTATGCGTGGATTACTGACATGGCGAGTGAAAACCATTTGCAATTTCATATATTCTATTATACTCATTTGGTTAAAGTTTTGGCTTCTATACTCCATGAAATTAGTAGAATATCCTTGATATTTGCGCTTCATCCAGTATCTTTTAATGGAAATATTCTTCTGAGCATTCTTGAATTTTACTCCACAAAACAGTATCATGTTGACAATTTGAACGTTATTGAATTCTGGATAAATTAAATTATAAATCTTTAAAATTTATCCTTGAACTTGTTTTATTGAATTATTATTCATTGTAATCATCCTCATGCTTATATTGTGATGAAATTCATCTTTGGTTTATGTGCATAGATGGACTTGGTATGATTATTATGACACCCCCAAATCCTGGTACTTCATTTCCTCAAGATTTGGTGTTCACTTAATCAAAACATTCATTTCTAACTACCCAATTATAATAAAATTGAATAATCAAAACCTGCCCATACAGGATTAATTAAACTTAAATAAAAATCTCTCAGGTTATCTAACCTTTAAGTACAAACATTCAAATGCGGAAAATTAAATAAACTTCATTACAATCTTTAAATCAAAGTCTGAAAGTAAACTATCAAAATTATTACAAGTATTCAATATTTATTCATCTTTCCTTTCCCCTTACTGGTGCTAGGTACGTCACACGTTTCAACTTTAGCTGTAAGAAATTTTACAGGCAAGAGTGAGCAAACAAGGCCCACTTGAAATAACAATAAATAAATCTTTAAACTTTTACATCAATTGCCAATATTAGGCACAATAGAACTGAACAATATATTCTATTAACATTTTTGAAATTTATACCATTCACTGAGGGTCTAATGACCACGAATCATGTCCACAGTTATAAGTAATCTTTCAACTTTAACTTTAACAGTCATAAGACTATAAGGACTCCACGTTCTTAGGGGGATCAACCCTTCGTACAATGTATTGTGCACAACCATTTCAACGCTAAGCGTAAACCTCTATTAAAAGAGTTGTTCATCTCAATTATTTAGAATCAAGTCCGCACCAAAGTAAGTTTGGTTTGGATACATTACTGAGGTAATTTAGAATTCAACAGTAATCAACTAAGGATTAGTTGATAACAAAAGAAATAACTGTATGCTATGGAATAATCATAACTGAATTGATATTTATAAATTAACATCATGATTTAGGAATAATCTAATAGCATAAGCATGGAATAATCATAACATTCAAGGTTATTGAGGATTGGGTACTAAACATGCATCATGAATAGTAAATTGAACGACAAAGTTGCTCATCACTAGAATACAGTGACTCGCATGCTAACTAACGAGTTACATATTAAAGAAACTTGTTCAATAATAAAATGTAAGATGTAGAATACTTGCATCCTCATGAACCAATAGATATAAGAGCTTTATCAATAATAAACAATCTAACTCCACGAAAGTGTAGAGTTAGCAACTTGTATAATTGAAATGGAATTAAAAGCAATAATGTGCTCAACGAAATTAAACTTGTACAACGAAGTTTTAGAGTTAGAAAACTTGCCTTTAGCACAAGCTAAACCTTACAACTTGAATCAATACCCTATACATATGTCATCTTGACATAATTAGTCATTACCAACATTTTATATCTATATAAACAAAATATATACATCATGTAGGTTAAATTACTAATTCACATAATCAAACTACGTTAATACTAATTAACTCTTGATAACATGCTCATTCATAGTTTAATACTACTGAAATCATCATTTAACATTCATATTATTAACACATAACATTTATTTTCAAGTTTTGTATACATAAACAAAGCTGTATCGAACGATTCTGTTAACTCGCATGGCGGCTACGAGCTTTACATTGTGGGTCGCTATTGTGCGTGAGTGATGAAATACTGTGACACGGTGATTATATTACTGTTGCCTGTAATGGCAGTGATGATAATATTCTTGGCGCCACTATCGTCTTCTTGGCGTGAAACTCCAAGATCGTCATTGTGACGACAAACAAAGACAAGAAAAAGCCATTTGGCCTAAAAGCTCGAATCTAATAGACTGATTAACATGTAATACACATATAGACTTCATATAAACATATTGTGAAGACTTATAACATGTTTATACTCATAAAATAACACAAACATCAAAGTTACAACACCCAATTTCAACGTTTTTGGCAAAAACTCAATTGTTGACATTTTTTATGAAAATCAACACTGTGATTTTGTTTTTCAATCAAAACAGAAATTTCAAAACATCATAGTTATGGTTATACATACTCTATCAATTTCTATAATCAATTTATCAATTTAACAACTAATAAAACCTTAATTTCTATTTTAAACTAAGCCATGTTCATATATATTTATTATATGATATAAATATAAAACTTATAATTGATATCAGTTATTTGAGTTTTGAAAATCAAAAGTCATAAGGCTTGTTTGGCTAACCACTAAAAATATAACCAATTAATCCTTATGCCTTATTTGGTAAAACACAATTATATAAAAGACTTAATAGACATTAGGCCTTGTTTGGCAAAACTGAATTAAACTCCCTTAATTTATTTTAATAACTCCTTTATAGCAAGGTTATTTGTCACACTTCTATTAAATTAAATAATCAATTTAATTAATTCAAATACTAATCTGTTAAATTACTTTCACACATTAATCATTATCTTATAATTATAATTTCCTTTATAATTATAATTATATTCAACCAACTATCATTTTAAATTACAATTTCCCATTTAAAATATTATAATTTATTTAAATCACTATAAGCTCTCTAGCTTACTTATTAAATTAAATTGGTATATAATCTCATAACAATTAATTTTCTTAGCTCCTTAATTATTTATTCAACAAATAATTAACTAAACCACATCAACTCAAATTGAACAATTATTTATTCAACAATAAACATATCCATTAAATACTTATATAATTCAATAAATATTTAATATTACAAATAATATTTAATATTTAATTATTTATTCACAAATAATTAACTAAACCACATCAACTCAAATTGAACAATTATTTATTTCACAATAAACATATCCATTAAATACTTATATAAATCAATAAATATTTAATATTACACTTTAAAATTCTGGAATGTTACAATTATAACCAGAGATTATTCGGTATAATCATGACCGTAATGTAATGAATGATATGGGAAAAGTCCTCATTGGCCTGTAGTTCATTGATGGACCGTTGTTGGTATGATTATGATGATGGATTATTCGGTATAATCATGACCATTGATGATTACATGAATATCCTTGGCCCGTAGTGTAGGGATGATTCGATGATGTGGTTTATTTATTAAGCCAAGTCTCAGCGATAAAGTTGATGAATAACTTTTTAAATCATAGAAGATAGTAGATTTTATGCTATACTTGACTCTTCTAATGGATTGCTTATTCCGCTGCAGTTATTGATCTAAAACTTGTTGTCTATTGTATTCTATCAGTTGTTATACTGTTGAAGGCTAAGGATAATTTATTCTACATTATCTTAGTCATAATATTTATTTCTGGGCTAGTTGAGCTCACCCTTTTCTTCCATGGTTCTCTTCAGGAAATGAGAATATAGCAGGGACGAGTCGGGAAATGGAGTGATGGTCCAGGATAAGTGGCTTTAGTAGTCCTCACTATTCTGTGAAATAATGTGATTATAATTGTAATGAGGACTCCATTGAGAGTGGATATTGTCTAGAAGGCAATATTATTGTTTAAACTCTCAGCTATATTTTGTCGTATATTACACGACAGTTGTATAATTAAGTTTGTAATTGATTTTTGTACCATGTATTTGGCGACTCAAGATGGGTGATATATACCTGTTTTGGGGACGTCACAATACATATATCATAGCCTATTAAATATTAATTTAGCTAAATGATATTTAATAGGATTGCCTAAATAACTTCAAGGACCAGAATGAATTCTGGTATGTCTCAAAAGATGCTGGTGAGTCTGAGAAAGGTGTACAGAGAGACGGCAAATGGTGGCTGCAAACCATTAAGGTTCCCCCAGATGGCTTATCAGATGCATCGCGAAAATGGCTACAATATCAAAAGGAATGTGTCAACCAAGTTATGAAAGCATCCATTGTGAGATCCCGAAATTATAAAATAAAAGTATTCAATTTTCTTATAATTATTATTTAATTTAGTAAATGGTTAAATTGAGAAAGGGTTAAGGTTAAGGGTGATATTTGAAAATTTTACAAAGTAATCAAGTTGTTATTCGTTGTGTCGGGGAATATTCGATTGGTTGGGGAATAATCGTTTTCACAGGGAATATTCGTACGACGGCAAAATCATTGGTGGACCCCATAATGGAAGTATTGTCATAGTTAGAAAACGACAGAATTATCATTTTATAAAAATAAAGGCGAAAGTGTTTCTGTTAAAACTGTTGAACTACCCGGTAATAAAAGTACAGAAATACGCGTGGTTGCATAGTAGCACACGGTATTGATTATTGATGCTTACGTAAGAAGTCACTCAGTTATACTCAATTATTGCTACAATAATTGTTGCATCATATCTATCATATTATTGATTCAATTATTGTCACAGTATCATCTGCATAATATGATATATTATTAAATCAATAATTGAGACGACAAAGTTATTCATATTATTATTTGCAATATTAATTGACAATGTCTAGAATTTCTGTCAAGGAGAGGTTAGATAATCTAATTGTGCGCCAATAGGGAGAAATCCTTATCGGAAAGCCCCCTCTTTCCTGGGAACGACCCGGTTGTTAAATATTGTGCGTTATAATATTAATGATGAATAAGTTCGTGTTGATTAAAGATGAAATTGATAGTTCCATTGTGTGGAAATTATTAGTGTTTGTGGAAATCGACATTTATTTCGATAATAATTGATGTCCGGAGGTTATATTAACCAATCGGGTAATTAACCGGATAAATGAGCAATTAATTGCTATTAATTCACATGCTTATAACTATGTGTTCACATATGTGTACTATTGATTCACATGATTTACTATTAGGGGAGTTGGTGCAAGATTGATAATACTTGCATGACTAAATTAAAAATGGAGGTATAGATGAAGGTACTATACTATAATTAATTTTTCCACATGTTTAGAACTATTGAGTCACATGATTTACTATTAGGGGAGGTGGTGCAAGTTTGATAATACTTGCAGGACTAAATTAAAAATAAAGAAAAAGAGGAAGGTATTATACTGTAATATTTCGAGCCCCAAAAAGTGCAATTATCGAAACTATATTTTCCTATAAATAGAATCTCATTCTTATTTCATTCTCACCAATTCACTAAGTCTCACAAGAGAAATTATTATAGAGAAATTATAGAGAAAAGAAGAGAAGTCTGCTACCTCACTATTCCAGTATCTAGTTTTCTTATAAGGTAAGGGATATTATTATTATAGTAAGGGTATTATTTCTTTCGTATTCATGAAGAGAGTTATTTTCTTTCAATACTCGTAAGGGTTGTTATTCCATTCTTTATTATTCTGTTGGAATAACTTGTCTACGCGGACTACCGCATACATGGTGATTTCTTATGTTATTACATTCTTTGTAAAACCCCAACTTTTTGAATAAAGATGAATTTTCTATAAATATTATTTTGGAGTGAAATTGATATAATGTTATAGTTGTGGGTAATATTTATAAATTTTGCAAATACGCAAGTTGTTATATAATATTCTATTGGTCGGGGAATATTCGTTTTAACAGGGAATATTCGTACAACGGCACAATCATTGGTGGACCCCACAACGGAATTATTGTCGGATTGAGAAAACGACAAAAATAATTTATGAAAATAACGGCGGAAGTTTTACCGAATAAGCTGTTGAAACACCGGTGTTAAAAGTACAAGATGTCTATTGGTTGCATAGTAGCACACGATATTGATTATTGATGCTTACGTGAGAAGTCACTCAGTTTTGTTCAAATATTGCTATAGTAATTGTTGTAAATTTTGCTTATTTTATGGACCCCTATTTACCCAATTTTTTCAAAATAATCGGTAGAAAGTTATTCAGTATAAATATTATGATGGGATCCACCTGTGATGGTGATTTGTTGGTGGAGGGAACATACGGGGCCCACGATTGAAGAAGGAAATATGGGGGGGAAGAAAAATCTAGAGAATTATCGGGTGGGGGGGTAGTTTTTTTGTTTGTTTCAATTATAAACATGTGTTTATATATTTATATATTATAAAAAATTTATTTTATATGATTTTGTTGAAAAATTTGACGTCTGATATTCATTTCTTCCGCCCGTGATTTTCGACCGAAACATTACTGTACAGTCCATGAATTATTTTTCTAAATAGTATCCCTTCCATTCTCCTATAAATAGAATCTCATTCCTTCATTATTTTCTTACGAATTCACTAAACTCTAGAGAGATAAACTATAGAGAGAAAGAAGAAAGTATTCTGCTACTTCACTACATATATATCCAGTACTCTTCTTCTTAAGGTAGGGAATATTATTTATTGTACTCGTAAGGGGTGTTATTCTTTTGTATTCATGAAGAGAACTTATGTTATTCCATTCTTTATTATACGTTGGAATAACCCATATCATGACTACCCTATACTTGGTGACATTCTTCTATTATTCCGTCTTTCTTATTACATTTGGAATATCACATGCATGCTTTTATGGGGACCGGTCATCTTTATTATTACATTGGAATATCCTTTACGTGCGTTTAACGCAGGACTGATTCCGTCTTTATTATTACATTTGGAATATCCCGTCATGCGTTTTCTGTGGGACCGATTAAAATCCTTATTAGTATTCTATTGGAATAACTTTATCTGTCTGCAAGTCGCATGCATAGTGATTTCTTTTGTTATTCCATTCTTTATTATACTCAATTGGTTAAAGTTTTGAATTTATACTCCATGAAATTAGTGGAATATCCTTGATAATCGCGCTTCATCCAAAGATCTTTTCATGGAAATATTCTTACGAGCATTCTTGAATTTTACTCTACAAAGCAGTATCATGTTGACAATTTGGACGTTATTGGTTCTTGGACAAATTAATTCTTGAACTTGTTTTATTAAATTCTTATATCATTATCATCATCCTCATATTTATATTTTTGAAAGTCATCTGTGGCATGTAGTGCATAGATGGACTTGGTATAATTATGACCAGGGATTATTCGGTGTAATCATGACCGTAATGTTACAAATGATGTGGTAAAAGTCCTCATTGGCCCGTAGTGCATTGATGGACAGTTGTTGGCATGATCATGACCATTAATGAATACACAAATATTCTTGACCCGTAGTGCATGGATAATTGTGGTCGTAATACTAAAAATATCTTTAGCCGTAGTGCATGGATGATTCGGTGATGTGGATTATCTATTAAGCTGAGTCCCAGCGATAAAAGTGATGAAAAACCTTTTAAATCATAAAAGATACTACCTCCGTCCCACAATAAGTGCTTTTTTAGGTTTAATAGTTTTTCCCAAAATAAGTGATATGTTATTACTCCAATACAATTTTTGCAATATTTTCTCATATATGCCCTTATGCATTCAATGGTATTTATTGCATCTTATTATCACTACAATTAAATGACACTCATTAACTCTTCAACTTCAAAGAAAATATATTATGGGTATTTTTGTCATTTTAGCTTGTGTATTGGTATGTGTGATTTTAGCTAAAAAGGCACTTATTATGGGACGGAGGTAGTAGTAGATTTTATTCTCTACTTGACTCTTTTAATGGATTGCTTGTTCCGCTGCAGTTAAACTTGATGTTTGTTATATTGTATCAGTTTAACACTGTTTAAGGTTAATGATAATTTATTCTGCATTATCTTAGTCATAATATTTCTTACTGGGCTAGTTGAGCTCACCCTTTCTTTCACTGTTCTCTTCAGGAAATGAGAATATAGCTAGGACAAGTCGGGGAACGGAGTGATGGACCAGATGATAGTATCAATAGTCCTCACTATTCTATGAAATAGTGTGACAATAATTGTAATGAGGACTCCTTTTGAGTTTGTATACTCTCTAGTAGACAATATTTGTATTCAAACTCACAATTTATGTTTTGTCGTATTGTACACGACAGTTGTATTATTAAGTTGTATTTGAATTCTGTACCATGTATCTGGCGACTCAAGATGGGTGATGTATACCTAATTTTGGGGGCGTCACAGTTGGTATCAAAGCTTAGGGATATGATCCGTGGCTAAGATGTGAGACTAGAATTAGGAAGGTAGAGATGGGGAATTCCTTCACTAGTATGACCTACCTAAGTTTATTTGATATTTAATTGGTCGGTCAGAGTATAGAGATAATATGTGATATGTTAATTAACCTTTGTTTTGTGGCAGTATCTGAAAATGACATCCGAGAATGTTGAGAATAGCAATGGAGCACGAGAGAGACCGATTGAGCCTCCACGGATCAATAATCGGATAATGTACATCAGAAGGCAACAATCCTCATGCAAAACAACAACACCGACCAAATGATGAATGATGGAATGTTCGGAGGCTTTATGCAATTCATGTAACAAAGAAAGTAGAGCGGCTCCTGTCCAAAATGTAGGTGGAAACACTGGAAACTCTCGGACGGTCACCGCTAAACAGTTCAAGGAGCTGGGACCATCGGAGTTTATTGGAGAGCCAAAACCACTTAAGGCGGAAGCATGGATAAAGCAGATCACCAAGATATTTGATATCTTGGGATTCTCCGAGGAACAAAAGGTTCCCTTCGCCACCTTCATGTTGCGTGAAGAGGCGGATTACTGGTGGGAATCTATAAAATGTACCCAGCCTAACGCACTCAAGATGTATTGGGAGAAGTTCCAAGAGCTATTCAACGACAAGTAATTTCCCGAGAGTATTCGTCACATGAAAGAAGTGGAGTTTATCAAATTGGAACAAAACAATAAGACCGTGTCGCAATACGAGGCTAAATTTGCGGAGTTATCCCGGTTTGCATCCCATTTGGTCGATAATGAGGAGCGAATGACGCGAATGTTTTTAAGAGGTTTGAAAGCAGGAGATACGTCGATATCTTATTTTCATAAAGCGTGTTTGTACTCAGATGTTATAAATAGGGCTCAGTTATTGGAGCGCGGTAACGAGTCAATGCAACCAAGAGAAAGCAGCCGGCAGCATGAAAATACCAGTGGTATCAGTCATCAAAACGATGACAACAAACGTGGAGGGAATCAACATGCCAGAAATGGTAACCACTTCGGTGGTAATCATGGCCAAGACAGTAAAAATGAACATTTCAAGAAAAGGAGATTCAACAATGATGGAAGGACGTCAGCATCAGCACCCGTTGTTAAGGAAGGAGAACGACCACCTATCATATACTTCAAATATGGAGGGGAGGGACATATCAGTTCAAACTGCGCGATGCCGTCCAAAGCATGTTACAATTGTGGAAGAGAAGGTCACTTAGCCCAATTTTTTCGTTCACTGAAGACAAGTTCAGCAAAGATGGAGGCACCAAAGGCCGTCCCAGAAAAGTCAAAGTCGGTAGTGCAAGGGAAAGCGTTTGTTGTGACCTCCTAGAAAGCAAGGAACCCGAATAAGGTCATCACGGGTAAGCTTATCATAAACTCTAGCGAAGTCTATACCTTATTTGATACCGGTTCTACCCATTCTTTTATTTCTCCTACTTGCGCTCAACGATTAAATTTGACTCGGAGAAATTAGACTTTGACTTATCTGTAGAAACTCCGTTGGGAGAAACCTTCATTACATCCAATCGCTTTTATAAGTCTTGTTTGGTTCAAATTGGTACCCTCACATTACTTGTCGATCTTATTTCATTGAAAATACTTGCATTTAACGTAATTTCTAGGATTGATTGGTTAACTACTCATCATGCAAAAATTGATTATTTTCGTAAGGTTGTTAGCTTTCATATTCCTAACCAATCATTATGCTAATTCAAGCCACCAAACCATTAAAATCAATCACTTTGTCATCTCAAGCCATAAAGCTATTCGTTTATTGAAAACGGATGTCAAGCTTTCTTAGCTCATGTCACGGATCTAAACAAAAATACGCCGATTTTGAATGATATTTCTATTGTGAATGAATTTCGGCGTATTCCCCTCAAGAACTTCTTGGCCTACCCAGAGCGTGAAATTGAATTTTGTATCGACCTTGAACACCTGGTACAAAACCTATTTCCAAAGCCCCATATCGAATGGCTCTGTTGAACTTGAGGAGTTAAAGACCCAACTCTCTGAGAATTGTTAGACATCGGTTTCATTCGTCCTAGTACTTCTCCTTGGGGTGCTCCTGTTCTATTCGTGAAAAAGAAAGATGGGAGTATGCGACTTTGTATTGATTATCGGGAGTTGAATCATGTCACCATCAAAAATAGGTACCCATTGCCACGTATTGAAGTCCTGTTTGACCAGTTGCAAGGAGCCAAATTCTTTTCAAAGATTGATCTTCGTTCTGGATATCACCAATTGAAGATTAGAACCGATGACATTCCAAAGACGGCTTTCAGAACTCGGTACGGGCATTATGAATTCCTAGTCATGTCCTTTGGATTACCTAATGCTCCTACTACCTTCATGGATATAATGAACCGAGTATTCAAGGAATATTTGGATCATTTTGTGGTCGTTTTTATTGATGACATCCTTATTTATTCCAAAAGCCATGAAGATCATGAGCAACACTTGAGACTGATACTCCAAAAGCTTCGTGAATACAAGCTTTATGCCAAGTTGAAGAAATGCGAGTTCTGGCTTGAGGAAGTAGCATTCCTTGAGCACGTGGTATCAAGTCATGGAATATCTGTTGACCCAGCAAAGATTGAAGCTATTCAAAGCTGGGAGCAGCCTAAATCAGTGACCGAAGTACGTTGCTTTCTCGGCTTAGCTGGTTATTATCGGAGATTCGTAGAAGGGTTTTCTCAAATCGCTACTCCACTAACTCAGCTAACTCGGAAAGATACAAAGTTTGGTTGGAGCGAGGAATGTGAGAAGAGTTTTTAAGAACTCAAGAGGAGACTCATTTCAACACCTGTTCTGACAATACCATCTGGTTTGGAGGGATTTGTCATCTACAGTGATGCTTCGGGCAAAGGGTTAGGATGTGTTCTCATGCAACATAGGAAAGTCATAGCCTATGCATCACGACAACTCAATGAATATGAGAGAAATTATCCTACTCGTGATCTAGAGTTGGTAGCTGTTGTCTTTGCACTAAAGATTTGGAGGCATTACTTGTATAGGGAGAAAGTGGAGATTTTTACGGATCATAAAAGCCTCAAATATTTCTTCACTCAAAAGGAACTCAACATGCGACAACGATGTTGGCTTGAACTATTGAAAGATTATGATCATACCATCCAATACCATCCTGGAAAAGTGAACGTGGTAGTTGACGCATTGAGTAGAAGATCATATGCGGGTACGAGTGCAATATTGTCAATGCAAAGGTGTAAGACCCCAACTTATTATAAATAAAATAGAATATCCTCTAATTATTATTGTGAATAATAAGGTATTAATTTGATATAATTCTCTGGTTATGGGTGAAATGTGCACATTTTGCAAAATAAGCAAGTGGTTATAAAATAATCATTGTTGTCGAGGAATATTCATTTGGTCGTGGAATATTCTTATTGTCGGGGAATATTAAATGCAATGGTAGCAGATCATTGTGGGCCCCATAATGTAATAGCCGCTCGGATGAAGAAAAATGACAAGTTTGAGTTTTTATAAATAATTTGGCGTAGTTATTATAGATTAACATTGTTGGAATACCCTTTGGTTAAAATACAAGAATACGCGTGGATGCGCGGTATTGATGAATTATTGATCCTTACGTGAAGACACTACTCAATAATTATTACAAAGAATTCTTCGTTCAATATTTTATTTTATTGATTCAATAATTACTTCGTTGATATTTTATATTATTGTTGTTTCAATAATTGTCACTGTACAGTATTTTCCATTATCGGATCAATAATTCATATTATTTGAATAATATTATGAGATAGCATTATTGAAAATGTCTAGAAAGTTCTGTCAACGAGAGGTTTGGTCACCTAATTGCACGCCAGTAAGGAGAAATTCTTATTGGAAAGCCCCATCTTTCTTGGGAACGGCCTGGTTGTCATAAATGTGATTCTATAATATTATTTGTGAATAATTAATTATTGATTCATATGATAAGGAAATATTTATTTTATGTAGATATAAATGTTGGATATATTTATTGTGATTAAAAATGAAAGAGTTAATATTGAGTTGTTTTATCAGTATTTTTGTCGGATTGAAGGTATTAAAAATTAAACCAGTATTTTTGAGATATATTGCGTGAGTTATAATTTTTAATCTGACCTTTGGATCGTTGTAATTTTTGGATATGTTATACATATATAAGTTGAGTATATGTCCACAAATTTTGAACAGTTAAAAATAAACGTATGATTTGTTATGAATTTTAAGAGGTGACTGATTCAGAAATTAGGTTTATAAATGATTTTGGTGGAAAATTCTAGAATTGAGTGGGCCCCACTTGTGGTTGGTGAAGAAATGTGCTGAATTTTATTTCAAATGTGGTGGGTGGCAATAGTAGTAGAGTAAATCCATCGAGGTTGCAGGGTCAAGTTCCGAGTGCTAACATTTTCCTATAAATAGAGTCTTTAAGTTAGAATTGAAAATCACACCGGAAACAAGTTTTCTCTCTTTCTCTCTAGATTATTGAGTGTATTTTGTGAGTATTTAGATACTTTATGAGTTTCTATTTTTTTCAAAGACAAGTTTACTTCAAGACTATATCCGAAATTCGATTGAAATACGGTTATTTTGAGGTAAGGGATGTTATTTTCTTCTTAAATGATATTATTTTCTTCAATATCATTATGCCGAAATATTGGTGAACGTTTTTATCAAATTTGGAACTTTTTGTGTCGGGGTTACTATTCACGTATATGGCACTATTCACGTATACGATACTATTCACGAATATGACACTATTCACCGAAAAATGAAATTTTCTTCTTTTTGTCCAAGATGTCTATTATGGTTACTATCTTTGATTGTATCCATGTTTTTGTCTTTATTTTTGAATTTTGCTTCAAGATTGGTTATTATGGAGTATTATTGATCTTGGATAAACTGTTATATGAATCCTTAATATTTGTCCTTCTGTCTCACTGGATTCATTTTCTTTAAAATATTTTTCATCATCCTCAGTCCTAAATGATGATATTACTAAATATCTTTGGCTTGTAGTCCAAAGATGAATGATTAACTGATGAATATCTTTGGCGTAGTGCAAAAGATGAGCAGTGTTGAGATGAACATGACCAACTGGTGATACAAATGAATATCTTTGGCCTGTAGTGCAAAGATGAATATTGATTAAAGATGTATATTGATTGTTGTTACAGGGATAAAATATTGATGATGGACTTTTAAATCTTAGAAGATAGTAGAACTCATTCTCTATTTGACTCTTCTAATGGATTGTTGTTTCCGCTGCAATTGTTAATCTAAAACTTGTTATCTATTATATTTTATCAGATTTTTCCGTGTTGAAAACTAATGATAATTTGTTGTATATTATCTTAGTCATAATATTCTTTACTGGGCTAGTTGAGCTCACCCTTTTCCTTTTTGTTCCATTTTTCTTCTCAGAAGGTGAGAACATAGCAAGATTTAGTCGGGGTATGGAGTGATGGTTCTAGAAAGATGTTTTAGCAGTCCTCACTATTTCTGTAAAATAGTGTTTGAATAATTATAATGAGGACTTATTTGAGTGTGGATATTATCTAGAAGACAATATTTGTATTTAAACTTACAGTATGTGTTGTCGTATTTTGCACGACAATTGTATTATTGAAGTTGTAGTTTGCTTTATGTACCATGTATTTGGTGACTCAGAATGGGTGTTGTATACCTATTTTGGGGGCGTCACAGTTGGTATCAAAGCTTAGGGATATAGTCTCTGACGGAGATCGGGGAATAGAACTAGAGGGGAGATATGAGTAAATCCTTCGCTAGTGTGTCATATCTAAGCTTATTTGTTGGTCAGTCATAATATAGGGATATTATGTGATATGTTAATTTGTTTAATTAACCCTTTTTTTTATGGCGATATTTAAGAATGGGTCACGAGAATGTTAACAATGGAGTGTATGAGGCTGTGGAACAACCTTTAGTCACAAACCAGGAGAACGTACAACAGGAAGGCAATATTCCTCCTGTAAACAACACTACCGAGCAAACGATGAATGATGGAATATTTAGGAGCTTTTTGCAGTTCATGCAAAATCAGACGAGGGAGACTCGTGTACAAAATACGGGTGGAAGTGATAATAAATGTGATGCATCACTACCAAGCGATTCAAGGAGTTGGGACCACGAATTTATTGAAAAGCCGGATCCGATCAAGGCGGAAACATGGGTCAAGCAAATTACTAAGATATTCGATGTCTTGGGATGTACGGAGGAACTGAAGGTTCCATTCGCCACCTTTATGTTCCGCGATGAGGCAGACTCTTTGGTGGGATGCGTGAAGCGTACCGACTGCCGCACTCAATATGTCTTGAGAAGCGTTTGAAACTATTTAATGACAAGTACTTTCACGAAAGTATTAATCTATATGAAGGAGGTAGAGTTTATCGATTTGGAACAAAACAACATGGCGGTGTCCGAAAGACGAGGCGAAGTTATTTGAGTTATCCAGTTGCACCTCGTGTGGTAGAGAATGAGGAACGAATGACAAGGATGTTTCTGAGAGGTCTAAAACCCGAGATTCGTCAATACTTTATCTCTCATAAATTTTCTCTGTATTCGGATGTTGTCGATAGGGCTCAATTATTAGAGCGAGATAGTTAGTATGTTCAATGAGGGACCACAAACGTGGTCATCTGGCAGTGTGGTGATCATCGAGCGATGATAACCAACGAGGAGAGAAAAATACGAACAAAGGCGGTAACCACTCGGGTGGTCATCGTGGGCTATGATAATAGGAGAGGTGAGTCAGTGGAAATTTGAGAAAGAGGAGATTCAACAATGACGGGAAGACATCGATGAAAGACCAAGACCAAACAACAAATTCTAGGGAGGAGAACGACCGCCGATTAGATGTTACAAATACGGAAAGAGGGACATATCACCAAACCGGTCACAACAATCCAAGGTATGTTACAACTGTGGAAAGGAAGGCCACATAGTGGGATTGTTACGTTGTAAAACCAAGTTCAACGAGGATGGTGACTCAAGGGTACGTCCGGATAAGTCGAAATCAACGGTTCCTAGAAGAGGGTTTGTCGTGACTGGCCAAAATGCGAGAAACCCAAACGAGGTGATCACGGGTAAGCTAATCTTGAATTCTTGCGAAGTTTATACCTTACTAGATACCGGTTCTACCCATTCATTTATCTCTCCTGCTTGTGCTCAACGTTTAAACATGACTCCGGAGAAATTAGACTTTGATTTATCAATGGAGACTCCGTTGGGTGAAACTTTCGTTACATCCACTATTTATAAATCTTGCTTAATCCAAGTTGGCACTATCACATTTCCTGTTGATCTTATCTCTTTAAAGATACTTGCTTTTGATGTGATTTTAGGAATTGATTGGTTAACCACTCATCATGCCAAAATTGATTGTTTTCGTAAGGTTGTTAGTTTCATATTCTAACCAACCTATCATATACAATTCAAACAACTAAACCACTAAAATCGATCACTATCATATCAAGCCATAAAGCTATTCGTTTATTGAAAAACGGATGTCAAACTTTCTTAGCCCATGTTATGGATTTGAACAAAGACAAGTCAGATTTGAATAATATTTCTGTTGTTAGAGAATTTCTTGATGTATTTCCTTAAGAACTTCCCGGTCTACCCCCAGAACGTGATGTTGAATTCTTTATTGACCTTGAACCGTACAAAACCCATTTCTAAAACCCCATATCGAATGGCTCTATTGAACTTGAGGAGTTAAAAGTCCAACTCTGAGGAATTGTTAGACATAGGTTTCATTCGTCTAGTACATCTCCTTGGGGTGCTCTGTTTTATTAAGTAAAGAAGAAAAAGATGGGAGTATCGACTTTGTATTAACTACCGAGAATTAAATCATGTCACCATCAAGAATAGGTATCCGCTACCTCGCATTGATGACTGTTCGACCCGATTCTGAGGAGAAAAATTCTTTTCAAAGATCGATCTTCGATTACGGATATCATCAAATTGAAGATTAAAAGCGAGGATATTCAAAGGCGCCTTGAGAACTCGATGCGGGCATTATGAATTCTTAGTCATGTCTTTTGGATTGACTAATGCTCCTGCTGCTTTCATGGATATGATGAACCGTGTATTCAAGGAATATTTGGTTCAGTTTGTTGTTGTCTTTATTGATGACATCCTCATCTATTCCAAAAGCCGTGAAGATCATGAGAACCATTTGAAGCTGATACTTGAAAGGCTTCATGAAAACAAGTTTTATGCCAAGCTGAAGAAATACGAGTTCTGGCATGAGGAAGTAGCATTCCTTGGGCACGTGGTGTCAAAACATGGAGTATCTGTTGACGTGAAGATTGAAGCAAGACAAAGTTGGGAGCAACCAAAGTCGGTGGCCAAAGTGCGTAGCTTTCGGGCTAAAGTGGTTATTATCGGAGATTCGTGGAAGGATTTTCTTGAATCGCTACTCCGTTAACTCAGCTGACTCGAAAAGATACAAAATTCGTATGGAGCAAGGAATGCGAGAAGAGTTTCCAAGAGCTCAAGAGGAGACTCATTTCGGCACCTATTCTGGCAATACCATTTGGTACGGATGGATTTGTTATATACAGCAATGCTTCAGGTAAAGGGTTAGGATGTGTTCTCATGCAACATGGGAAAGTCATAGCCTATGCCTCACGACAACTCAAAGAATATGAGAGGAATTATCCTACTCATGATCTAGAGTTGGCAGCAGTCGTTTTCACGTTGAAAATTTGGAGACACTACTTGTATGGGGAGAAAGTGGAGATTTATACGGACCATAAAAGCCTCAAATATTTCTTCACCCAAAAAGAACTCAACATGCGGCAAAGACGTTGGCTTGAACTATTGAAAGATTACGATCACACTATTCAATATCATCCTAGAAAAGGGAACGTAGTAGCTGACGCATTGAGTAGAAGATCATATGCGAGTATGAGTGCGATATTGTCAATACAAAGGCCCATTATATATGACTTGCAAAGGATGGAGGTAGAATTAAAGACTCCAGGGACCCACATGATGATGGCAAATATACGAGTAGAACCGATTTTAATCGATAAAGTTAAAGCTGCTCAAGCAACGGACCTAGGGCTGATACGTATGAAGAAGAAAGTGCAAGAAGGAGCTATTCCAGAAGCGAGAATCGATGAAGAAGGAATACTTAGATTCAACTCCAGACTTTGTGTTCCTAACGACTCTGATTTGAAGCATAGAATAATGATGGAGGCACACAACACACCGTTTGTAATCCATCCTGGGAGTACCAAAATGTATCATGATATTCGACATACATTTTGGTGGAATAATATGAAGAGAGAGATCGCGGAGTTTATCTCGAGGTGTTTAACCTGTCAACGTGTAAAGGCGGAGCATCAAGTGCCAATGGGTCCATTACAACCACTTGAGATTCCGAAATGGAAGTGGGAACACATTACTATGGATTTCGTTACGGGTCTTCCCAAGGTTTCTCAAGGCATAGATGCGATTTGAGTTATTATTGATAGATTAACCAAGTCTGCCCATTTCTTGCCTATACGAGAGACTTATTCCCTTGAACATCTTGCTCGTATGTACGTGAATGAGATTGTGAGATTGCATGGCATGCCAGTATCCATAGTTTCGGATCGTGATCCAAGATTCACTTCAAGATTTTGGGTTAGCTTGCAGAAAGCTATGGCAGCGCAATTTCATTGATTGATTCGCATACCATCCTCAAAGCAGACGGACAATCGAGAGAGGACTATTCAAACCCTTGAAGATCTATTAAGACTTTGTGTCCTAGATTTCAAAGGGAGTTGGGATATGTACTTGTCATTGGTAGAATTCTCCTACAACAACAGTTATCAAGCAAGTATAGGCATGGCTCCATTTGAGGCGTTGTATGGACGAAAGTGTCATTCTCGGTATCTTTGGGACGAGGTGGGAGAAAGCAACGTTGTTGGGACGTAATTAGTACGCATGACTACAGCAAATATCCAAATGATTCGACAACGTATACAAACCTCACAAGATCGACAAAAGAGTTATGCTGATCTTCATAGAAAGGACGTGGAGTTTAATATTGGAGATCATGTATTGTTAAGTGTTGCTCCATGGAAGGGAGTTACAAGATTTGGAAAGAGAGGAAAGCTCAATCCATGATTTGTTGGTCCATTTGAGATTCTTGACCGAATAGAAAATGTGGCCTATAGACTCGCATTACCTCCAAGTATGTCTCGTGTTCATAATGTTTTTCACATATCCATGCTTCGTAAATATGTGAAAGACACGAACCATATTATTCCGTTAGAACCAGACGAGATAGCCGAAGATTTAACGTACGAAGAAGTACCTGTTAAGATCTTGGATAGGAAAGAACATGTCCTACGTACCAAGGTTATACCACAAGTTAAGGTTTTGTGGAGAAACCATGTTATTGAAGAAATGACCTGGGAGTTGGAATCAGAAATAAAAGCAAGGTATCCTCACCTTTTTGAAACACCAGGTACATATGTAAATTTCGATGACGAAATTTCATAAGGAGGGGAGGTTGTAAGACCCCAACTTATTATAAATAAAATCGAATATCCTATAATTATTATTGTGAATAATAAGGTATTAATTTGATATAATTCTCTGGTTTATGGGTGAAATGTGCAAATTTTTTAAAATAAGCAAGTGGTTATAAAATAATCATTTTTGTCGAGGAATATTCGTTTGGTCGTGGAATATTCTAATTGTCAGGGAATATTTGTATGCGGCCACGGTAGCGATCATTATGGGCCCCATAACGAGTAATAAGCTGTCGGATGAAGAAAATGACAAGTTTGAGTTTTTATAAATAATTGGCAGTAGTTATTACAATTAACATTTGTTAGAATACCCGATTGGTTAAAATACGATGAATGGCGTGGATGCGCGGTATTGATGAATTATTGATCCTTACGTAAGAAGGCACTACTCAATAATTGTTACGATGAATTTTATTCAATATTTTATTTTATTGATTTAATAATTCTTTGCGTTGATATTTTATATTATTGTTGTTTCAATAATTGTCAACTGCATAGTATTTTCCATTATCGGATCAATAATTCATATTATTTGAATAATATTATGAGATAGCATTATTGGCAATGTCTAGAAAGTTCTGTTAAGGAGAGATTTGGTCACCTAATTGCTTGGCATGAGAAGGAAAAATTCTTATTGAAAACCCCTCTTTCCTGGGAATGGCCTGGTTGTCATAAATGTGATTCTGTAATATTATTTGTGAATAATTAATTATTGATTCATATGATAAGGAAATATTTATTTTATGTGGATATAAATGTTGGATATATTTATTATGGTTAAAAATGAAAGAGTTAATGTTGAGGTGTTTTATCAGTATTTTTGTCAGATTGAAGGTATTAAAAATTAAACCAGTATTTTTGAGATATATTGCGTGAGTTATAATTTTTAATCCGACCATTGGATCGTTGTAATTTTTGGATATGTTATACATATATAAGTTGACTATATGTCCACAAATTTTGAACCGTTAAAAATGAACGTATGATTTGTTACGAATTTTAAGAGGAGACTGATTTGGAAATTAGGTTTATAAATGATTTTGGTGAAAATTCTAGAATTGAGTGGGCCCCACTTGTGGTTGGTGAAGAAATGTGCTGAATTTTATTTCAAATGTGGTGGGTGGCAATAGTAGCAGGTAAAGTCATCAGGTTGCAGGTCAAGTCTGCTTCGGCGTGCTAACATTTTCCTATAAATAGAGGGCTAAGTAAGAATTGAAAATCACACCAGAAACTAGTTTTCTCTTTTTCTCTCTCTAGATTATTGAGTGTATTTTGTGAGTATTTAGATACTTTGTGAGTTTCTATTTTTCAGTACAAGTTTCTATCAAAGACTTTATATCAAAATTCGATAAGAAATGCGGTTATTTTGAGGTAAGGGATGTTATTTTCTTCTTAAATGATATTATTTTCTTCAATATCATTATCTTGGGAATATTAATGTGAACGTTTTTATCAAATTTGGAACTTTTTTGTGTGGGGTTACTATTCACGTATACTGGCACTATTCACGAATCGCAAGACTATTCATAGAAAAATGAAATTTTCTTCTTTTTGTCCAAGATGTCTATTATGGTTACTATCTTTGATTGTATCCATGTTTTGGTCTTTATTTTTGAATTCTCGCTTCAAAATTGGTTATTATGGAGTATTATTGATCTTGGATAAAAGTTATTATCTGAATCCTTAATATTTGTCCTTACGTCTCATTGGATTCGTTTTCTTTAAAATATTTTTCATCATCCTCGGTCCTAAATGATGATATTATTGAATATCTTTGGCTTTTGTAGTGCAAAGATGAATGATTAATCGATGAATATCTTTTGGCGTAGTGCAAAAGATGAGCAGTGTTGAGATGAACATGACCATTTGGTGATACAAATGAATATCTTTGGCTGTAGTGCAAAGATGAATATTGATTAAAGATGTATATTGATTGTTATTCTGAGGATAAAATATTGATGATGGACTTTTAAATCTTAGAAGATAGTAGAACTCATTCTCTACTTAACTCTTCTAATGGATTGCTATTTCCGCTGCAGTTGTTGATCTAAAACTTGTTATCTATTATATTTTATCAAATTTTTCCCTGTTAAAAACTAATGAAAATTTGTTGTATATTATCTTAGTCATAATATTCTTTACTGGGCTAGTTAAGCTCACCCTTTTCCTTTTTGTTCCATTTTTCTTCTCAGGAGGTGAGAACATAGCAGGATCTAGTCGGGGTATGGAGTGATGGTTCTAGAAAATGTTTTTATGATCCTCACTATTTTTATAAAATAGTGTTTGAATAATTATAATGAGGACTTATTTGAGTGTGGATATTGTCTAGAAGACAATATTTGTATTTAAACTCACAGTATGTGTTGTCGTATTTTGCACGACAATTGTATTATTGAAGTTGTAGTTTGCTTTATGTACCATGTATTTGGCGACTCAGAATGGGTGTTGTATACCTATTTTGGGGGCGTCACAAAAGGCCCATTTTGTATGACTTGCAAAGGATGGAGATAGAGATAAAGACTCCAGGGACCCACGTGATGATAGTGAATATACGAGTAGAACCGACTTTAATTGATAAAATTAAAAGTCGCTCAAATTCTGAGACTTCGGGATGATGCGTATGATGAAGAAAGTGCAAGAAGGTGCGATGCCGGAAGCAAGAATCGATGATGAAGGAATACTACGAGTCAACTCCAGACTTTGTGTTCCTAACGATCCTGAGTTAAAGTATAAAATCATGATGGAGGCGCACAACACACCGTTTACAATCCATCCTAGGAGTACCAAAATGTATCATGATCTTCGTCATACATTTTGGTGGAGCAATATGAAGAGAGAGATAGCGCTTTTTATCTCAAGGTGTCTAACGTGTCAACGAGTCAAGGCGGAGCATCAAGTACCAAAGGATCCATTGCAACCACTTGAAATTCCAGAATGGAAGTGGGAGCACATTACCATGGACTTCGTTACCAGTCTTCCCAAAGTTTCTCAAGGCATAGATGCGATTTGGGTCATTGTTGATAGATTGACCAAGTCTGCCCATTTCTTACCGATACGAGAAACTTATACACTTGAACGTCTGACTCGTATGTACATAAACGAGGTTGTAAGATTGCATGGTATGCCAGTATCCATAGTTTCTGATCGAGAGCCAAGATTCACTTCACTTTTTTGGGTTAGTTTGCAAAAAGATATGGGCACGGATTTACGATTTAGTTCGGCATATCATCCTCAAATGGACGGACAATCAGAGAGGACTATTCAAACTCTGGAAGATTTATTAAGACTCTGTGTCCTCGACTTCAAGGGAAGTTGGGACAAGTTCTTACCGTTGGTGGAGTTTTCCTACAACAACAGTTATCAAGCAAGCATTGACATGGCTCCATTCGAGGCGTTGTATGGAAGAAAGTGTCGTTCTCTATTATGCTAGGATGAGGTGGGTGAAACAACGTTGTTGGGACCGGAGTTGGTACATATGACTACGGAAAAGATTCAAACGATCCGACAATGTATAAAAACCTCACAAGATCGACAAAAGAGTTACGCTGATCTTCATCGAAAGGACGTGGAATTCGATATAGGAGATCATGTGTTGTTATGTGTTGCTCCATGGAAAGGAGTTACAAGATTTGGAAAGAGAGGAAAGCTCAATCCTCAATTCATCGGCCCATTTTTAATCCTTGATCGAGTAGGAACTGTGGCCTATAGAGTCGCTTTACCGCCAAGTATGTCTCGTGTTCATAACGTTTTTCACATATCCATGTTACGTAAATATGTGGAAGAACCGAACCACATTATTGAGTTGGAACCGGAAGAAATAGCGAAAGATTTAACGTATGAAGAGGTTCCTGTTCAAATCTTGGATAAGAAGGAACATATTCTACGCTCCAAGGTTATACCTCAAGTCAAAGTTTTATGGAGAAACCACGATGTTGAGGAAATAACCTGGGAGTTAGAATCTAAAATGAAGTCAAGGTATCCTTACCTCTTCGACATACCAAGTACGTACCCTAATTTCGAGGGCAAAATTTCATATGAAGGGGAGATTGTAAAACCCCAACTTTTTGAATAAAGATGAATTTTCTATAAATATTATTTTGGAGTGAAATTGATATAATGTTATAGTTGTGGGTAATATTTATAAATTTTGCAAAGTATGCAAGTTGTTATATAATATTCGATTGGTCGGGGAATATTTGTTTTAACAGGGAATATTCAGATAACAACACAATCATTGGTGGACCCCTAATGGAATTATTGTCGGATTGAGAAAGCGACAAAAATACTTTTATGAAAATAACGGCGGAAGTTTTACCGTTAATTTGTTGAAACACCGGTGTTAAAAGTATAGTATGTCGCTGCGGTAGTTGCATAGTAGCACATGATATTGATTATTGATGCTTACGTGAGAAGTCACTCAGTTTTGTTCAATTATTGCTATAGTAATTATTGTAAATTTTGCTTATTTTATGGACCCCTATTTACCCTATTTTTTTAAAATAATCGGTAGAAAGTTATTCAGTATAAATATTATGATGGGATCCACCTGTGATGGTGATTTGTTGGTGGAGGGAACATACGGGGCCCACGATTGAAGAAGGAAATATGGGGGGGGGGGGGGGAAGAAAAATCTAGAGAATTATCTGGTGGGGGGCTAGTTTTTTTGTTTGTTTAAATTATAAACATGTGTTTATATATTTATATATTATAAAAATTTTATTTTATATGATTTTGTTGAAAAATTTGACGTCTGATATTCATTTCTTCCGCCCGTGATTTTCTAATAGAAACATTCTTCAGATGATTCGTGAATTATTTTTCTAAATAGTATCCCTTCCATTCTCCTTTAAATAGAAGCTCATTCCTTCATTATTTTCTTATGAATTCACTGAAACTCTAGAGAGATAAACTATAGAGAGAAAAAAGAAAGTATTCTGCTACTTCACTACATATATATCCAAAGATTTTCTTCTTAAGGTAGGGAATATTATTTGTTGTACTCGTAAGGGGTGTTATTCTTTTGTATTCATGAAGAGAACTTATGTTATTCCATTCTTTATTATTCTGATCGAATAACCTATATACGCGGCTACCCTATACTTGGTGACATTCTTCTATTAAAAGTCTTTACTATTACATTTGGAATATCACGTGCATGCATTTTCTGCCGAACTCGATTCCGTCTTTACTATTCATTTGGAATATCACATCGTTCAGACGTTTTACGTCGGACCTAATTAAAATCTTTATTATTCTCGTTAGAATATCCCGCTCATGCATGCGTTTTCATGGGACCGATTCCGTCTTTATTATTACATTAGAATATCCTCGTCATGCAATGCGTTTTACCTTGAGGCCGATTAAAATCTTTATTATTACGTTAGAATATCCATCGCTCATGCATTTTCTGCCGCACACGATTCCGTCCTTATTAGTATTACATTGGAATAACTTGTCTATGGCGCGGCAATCTGCATGCATGGTGATTTCTTTTGTTATTCCATTCTTTATTATACTCAATTGGTTAAAGTTTTGACTTCTATACTCCATGAAATTAGTGGAATATCCTCGATAATTACGCTTCATCCAAAGTATCTTTTCATGAAAATATTCTTCTTGAGCATTCTTGAATTTTACTTACAAAGCAAAGATCATGTTGACAATTTGGGACGTTATTGGTTCTTGGACAAATTAATTCTTGAACTTGTTTTATTGAATTCTTATATCATTGTCATCATCCTCATATTTATATTTTGAAAGTCATATGTGGTATGTAGTGCGTAGATGGACTTGGTATGATTATGACGAGGGATTATTCAAAGTGTAATCATGGTAGTAATGTTACAAATGATGTGGTAAAATTCCTCGTTGGCGTGTAGTGCATTGATGGACGAGTTGTTGGCATGATCATGACCATTAATGAATACACAAATATTCTTGGCCCGTAGTGCATGGATAATTATGGTCGTGATACTAAAAATATCCTTGGCCGTAGTGCATGGGTGATTCGTTGATGTGGATTATTTATTTAGCTGAGTCCCAACGATAAAAGTGATGAAAAATCTTTTAAATCATAAAAGATAGTAGATTTTATTCTCTACTTGACTCTTTTAATGGATTGCTTGTTCCACCTTGATTAAACTTGATGTTTGTTATATTGTATTAGTTTAATGATCATCTAAGACTAATGATAATTTATTACGCATTATCTTAGTCATATAATATTTCTTTATTGGGCTAGTTGAGCTCACCCTTTCTTTCACTGTTCTCTTCAGGAAATGAGAATATAGCGGGGATGAGTCGGGGAACGGAGTGATGGACCAGATGATAGTATTAGTAGTCCTCACTATTTTGTGAAATAGTGTGACAATAATTGTAATGAGGACTCCTTTTGAGTTTGTATACTCTCTAGTAGACAATATTTGTATTCAAACTCACAGTTTATGTTTTGTCGTATTGTACACGACAGTTGTATTATTAAGTTGTATTTGAATTCTGTACCATGTATCTGGCGACTCAAGATGGGTGATGTATACCTAATTTTGGGGGCGTCGCATTCTTTATTATTCTGTTGGAATAACCTGTCTACGCGGACTACCGCATTCATGGTAAATTCTTCTGTTATTCCATTCTTTATTATTTTGTTGGAATAACCTGTCTACGCGGACTACCACATGCATGGTGAATGACCCTTCATATTCATTCTTTATTATATTGTGGAAATGATCTGTCTACGTAGATTACCGCATGGCTGGTGAAAATCTATTTCTGTTTAATAATTTTTCTGACCCTCAAAAATTCTGAAAAAAATTGAAATGACAATTTGATGAGTTTTCTAGATTGTGTCCAAAAATGGTGATTTTTGGATGTATAGATTAGGAGTTATGAATTTTATGGAAAAAGATTATTTTAAAAAGTAAACCCTTATAACTCCTTATGATTAACTCCAAAATTGGTGAAATTTTTATTGGGCGTACATGTATATCACGGGAGTATACCCTGTAAATTTAGTAATTTTGGACAAAAGTCTGATTTATGATAAATGTCTAAATATTCTATAGTTTTGGTATATGAAAAATAGTAAATGAATTTAAAAATTCAAGAAAAATATATGTTCAATATGGGACTATATTCTACTAAATCCCGGAAAAGAAAACTTTTTGGGTGATTTGTTGTTTTTCATGAAAATGGTTTAATTCTGAATATATGAATTAAATATGTTATGTGAAGTTGAAAAATTGGTAAATAGGATTTTATGGCTTGGAAATCCTATATAAGTATATATCTGATTTTTGATGAGGAATTTGATCATTGGTGATGAAATCTTATGAGTATGGCATTTTGAATGATTAAATGTATTAAAATAAATTGTTTATAAGTTTAAGAAGTGATTAAAATATTGTTATAATATTAATAATAT
Source organism: Panax quinquefolius (assembly GCA_020205615.1). NCBI lineage: Eukaryota > Viridiplantae > Streptophyta > Magnoliopsida > Apiales > Araliaceae > Panax > Panax quinquefolius. Next base: position 112,433,468 of record CM035160.1, on the reverse strand, counting down.
TAGATTATGAGTTTATTAAGTGATTGATAACATTTGGATTAAGGTGTTATGAAATCACCGATTTAAAATATTATTTAATTGTTAATAATATTAGTAAATGAATTTAATCTTATTATATAATGAATAATATTAAATGGAGTTTATAATACAATGAATAAAGTTATTATCTTTGTTAAATATTCGTTGTAATATTGTTTTTGTTCAAATCATTGTTGATACAATATTATTCTTGAATTTTACTCCTGAAAGCGTAATCGTATGTCGATATTTGGATATTTTTAAACTTTGGATAAATTTAAAGTCTTTAATATTTATCCTTGATTTCATTTGATTAATGCTTATATCATTGTCATCATCCTCATGCTTATATTATGATGAAAGTCATCTTTGGCCGGAGTGCATAGATGGACTGTTGATTGGTATGATTATGACCAAGGATCATTCGGTATAATCAAGACCCGTAATGTTATAAATGATGTGGTAAAAGTCATCATTGGCCCGTAGTGCATTGATGGACAGTTTTTGGCATGATCATGACCATTGGTGATTACACAAATATCATTGGCCCGTAGTGCATGGATAATTTGTTGACGTGATACTAATGAATATCCTTGGCCTGTAGTGCATGGATAATTCAGTGATGTGAATTATTTGTTAAGCTGAGTCTCAGCTATAAAGTTGATGATAAACTTTTGAAATCATAGAAGATAGTAGATATCATGCTCTACTTGACTCTTCTAATAGATTGCTTGTTCCGCTGCAGTTAAACTTGATGTTTATTATATTTTATCAATTTAACACTATTGAAGGCTAATGATAATTTATTCTGCATTATCTTAGTCATAATATTTCTTACTGGGCTAGTTGAGCTCACCCTTTTGCTTTCATTGTTCTCTTCAGGAAATGAGAACGTAGCTGGGACTAGTCGGGGAATGGAGTGACGGTCCGAGATGGTTGTTTTAGCATTCCTCACTATTTAGTGTGATAATAAATGTAATGAGGATTGAATTTAAGTTTGGATATTGTCTATGAGACAATATTCGTGTAAAAACTCTCAGCTACGTTTAGTCGTATTGTATAAAAGAAGTTTGTATTTGATTTCTATACCATGTATTTGGCGACTCAGAATGGGTGTGTATACCTATTTTGGGGGCGTAACATTACACATGCTTTAAGGTTCAGATCAAGTTAAAATAATCGGGGCATCGATTGCCTTGTGGGCGCAGTATATTATTGCAATTTAACAGGATGGTAGCAATTGCATCTTGTGATTCTGGCCGAGCCAAAGTTGAGTATTTATTTTCTAGTTTCATCTAGGTCCTTAGCGTGCATGACTGTTATAACTTATCCACATGTTAATAGGTCTTAGCCCTAGTTGGGTGTCTCTTGTTGTTTACTTTAAGTTGTTTTCACACTTTAAAGACTTACTTGAAATTTTCCAACAAGGCTAAGTAGGTTCATTGTGCAAGGAATGAACTACCTTAACCATTTCATCACGTAAAGAAGTTAAAACTCCTATAACACGTATGCTCGTATTTATTTAACTCATTAATATAGTTCATCTTTTGAGAACTCATTACAATTCATACTCGCACGGCTTATATGGTGTCTAGCTGGATGAGCACACATGTAAGCCATGTTTATAAAAACTTAGTTTCGCAAGGCATTCAAGTTCGCTTTTAAAAGTCATTCTAGGCCAAGTTAAAGCAACTAGGTGCAACTTTAAATCTCATTTCATAGCTAACTAAGCCGTGTATGTATGTTTATCACGTTTAGAACTTTAAGTACACAGATAATTTAAGTTCGTTCTTAAAGTTTTAAGTTTTTTTTAGAAATCGTTTTTAATTAAGCTATTGTAAGTTGATAATAAGTAAAACAACTTTAAATCACTTCTCATGCTTAGGTATACTCATAACTCAACAATATGTATGTGTTAAAATATCATAACTTCAAAGACTCAAGGTTCGTCAATATTCGTTTTCAAAACTCCAAATTTCTTTTCAAAACACATACTAAATCATGCTAATGCATTCCACTATGAGTAAGGTAATCTTATATGTAATGTCTATTATCATGCATATTTATGTTTTATCACTGAGAATAACATATTCTATTGTCGGGAGCACTATACTTGCGTATGTGTTCGTCCGACGCCCTCCGATCGCCTTCGAATACGTAACAGTCACAAAGATGGACAATTTCACCCCACTTAATGACTTCAAATCGAATAACTTAAAGAGCAAAAGTTGTAGGTCTACTCGTTAGCTTTTCGAATCATCCTGAATCACCTCAATCGGAGTTTGTATGAAAATGTTATGCCAAATTTACTTCAAAGATGTCAAAGCGGTCCTCACCTTCAAGGGTGTTAAAGTGTGTTGCTCCCTAAATGGCCTTGGAGGCGAAGAATGCATGCCAAGTAAGGCACAACGGCTTTCCAGACTCCGTTCTTTGTGATTTTACAGACCCATACTCCTTCCGATTTTCATAACATGAGTTATACTCATCCAAATTAGTCCGTTTTTGATTCTATGGATTTGTAACTCATAAACGACAACATACCAAATAATCAACAATTAACATAAACATTAACTAACCCAAATATTAATCTGAAACTCATGTTCATACTAAATGTTCATGTTTTGACAAATTTAACGAATTCATTCACTACGAATTCGTTTCTAAACAAATTTGGTCCATTTAACTTCAGTTGTTTTCGTATTGAACTATATTAACAACATCTAACATAAATTCATGGATTGCAACAAGTTTTAGCCATCAAGTTTGTGACTTAAATGCACTGTTTCTTGACATTTCTTAGAAATTGAAAACTTAGGAATCAAAAGCATATATGTTAGAATTATTACCTCTTGATTGCTCCAATTTGCTAACCATAGCTCTCCTAACCTCTGATTGCTCTCAATTATACAATCCTTCACAGCCAATTTTTCTCAGATAACTCAACCAACGTAAATGAGAAGGAAGGAGCTCTATTTATAGAGGTTTCAATACACAGTTAATATCTTTGCACAATAAATTAATCCAAGGGGAGGAAGAAGAAGCCAGTGGATGTTGGAGAGTTAGTTACCAACTCCACTTCCCCCATCCTTCTAGCCATCATCAGACTACTACTTAGTGAAAAAGAAATAGGATAGGCCAATAGCCTATTTACGCGTCTGAAGTTTGTTTGAGACACATAAATTGGGACAAGGCTACAATACTCTCTTATGTATCAGTAGAATAGATCTCAAATACTAAGTTTAATTCCTTTTTAGGCTCATTAAATCAATTATAATGATTTAACATGACTACACTAAATTAAGATATGGGCACATATATACACATATATATGTACCTACCCACATATAGTAAGTATACTTATATTTTAAATATATAATATCATGTACCTCTCGTGTATATTAATCCAATAATATTTTAATTGGGCTAATTATAAAATAGTTGGATATTCTCAATCCATGCACTTTGATAAGATGAATATATTTTATTTAAGTAGTGTCACACATTACCTTAATATTTAATTACCTTATATGAGTATATATTATGAACTTATACTCATAACATCTTTATCCAAATAACCATTTTCTTAATAATTATTATGTACTCCACTAATTAATATAATATAATTCTTTCATTTCACTTCTTCCATAAATTGTTTCAAAACAATTTTCTTTAACCACATCTTAAGGCATTAACTTAACATATTCATCTCTAACCGATATTTATTCGAGTTAATTAATTAACTCTTATTTAAATCCTATTTTGCTAATTAATTCATTCATGGACAACTTAATCATCATTTAAGATTTTATTATCCCTATGAGTCCTTAGTATCTATTTCTTGAATTTTATATTCCACAAACTTTCTCAGAACATCCTATAGATAAAGTAGAAAATTGCTACTGGGTCATAGTTTGAAATGGCGCAGTTGTGCCATACCAAGTTAAGACATAACAAGTTTCTGTTTTAGCAGAAATAGAATCTACGCTCCTAAATACTTCACATATACATCATAAATGGTAACTCATCTAAAATCAACCTCTTCTTTGATTCAATTACTATTTTCTTTAATAATTTAATTATCAAACTTCGAGATTTAAAACTCTATTTTTCCTTAATAGTTTAACCAACTATGAAATCTCCTTTACGGGTTTCTCACCACAAAACTCAAATATAAAGCACCCACTATAATCACATATTCACTATTTACTTAAGTGCTTCTTAAACCCCTTCAAATTATATTATTCCATAATATAACTTCCAATTTAATATAAATTAACCAATATTTCTACTTGTTAGTTAATTCTCATAATTAACTAATTTATGTTCTACTATCTCAATCTATCCATGGATAGCTTAAGCACTAACTAAAACTCATATTACATCATACTAGTTACTAGTATATATATTCAAGAAAATGGTGATTATCCATCAAAGAGATTTAATGTCACCAACTCACTATGATAAAATAATTCTATAAATTATTTAATATCGATAGATAAATCTTATCCATCTTCTTACTAATTCATCTCTACAATTTATAATAAATATTTATTAAACACAACATCACTTATTACATAGCTCATATTACCCTATGTAACACAATACCACATACCTCGTAACAAATTTATATATTCTTGTTCGAACCTATCTCATGCTTTAAGAATTTTATCTACTAAATTCTTATTTAAATATTTTCTAAAAATTTGGGTTCTTACATCATCTCCCCCTTATAAGTATTTCGTCCTCGGAATCACCGAAACCTCCTCTACCCGGTGCTATTCCAAATATTACATATTCTTTTGAATAATTTTATCCATTCTCTTTTTAGAAGTTTTTATTATTATAACTTTCTCAAATGCATTCTACCACTTTTTCTATTCTAAGAAACATTCTACTTACTACATTCATCCTACAGAAGAATAAGAATCTTCCACGATTTTTCAATAATCGGGAAGTAGTATGAAAAATCTTAGATTCCAAATTATGTTGAGGGGTCACAAGACCGTGAACTCTTCTTTAACTAGAGTGTTTGCCAATCACAAAGACTGAAAATACCCTCTACACATACACTAGGTGGCCAGCCTATTGTACCACTACGTTGGGCCGCAACGTAGTGTTTTGTAACGACTATATGTGTTACGGTCGGAAGCATTATCCCCGAAAACATGTCCCCTTATAAGGTTGTTCACATCAGCTTTTCAATATCTGAATCCGTACCAGAGCAATCTGGTTTGGCATAAATACTCAAGAATGCTTGAATTCTATAAATATTTTTCAACAGCCGTCTAGCCGAATCAAATAGCTTAGACTTTTATCAACAACTCGAACATCAATCAAAATAATTTAGCCAACACAATTGACCTTATTCATAATTTATAAGAAAACCAAAAATTCTTTTATGACATTATGATACCGTACCAGATTAGTAGTACGTTGAGGATTCCGCCATTTTGTGACTTTGTCATATTACATCATATCATAGTGGACTGGCGATCTTTAGATCGTAACCAACACTAGGTTCAGCTATATTGATGACTCCATCATTTACCATTTTCTACACCATATCAAATGATGCACATGGTCGGAAATACATTTTGAAAATTTTCAAATCATTTTTGTCTTAGCCGAAACAATTAATACAGACATAAGAATAACGATATTGTTTTTAAACATCATTGGTTCAATCACATGATCCAATGTTTTTCAAGAAAACAGAAGTGCAAACATCAGCACGAAGTCAATAAAATTTGAAAATCTAGCAGAGCTAGAATGTGACGCCCCCAAAATAGGTATACATCACCCATTCTGAGTTGTCAATACATGGTACAGAAACAACTACAACTTTATTATTACAACAAGAAAGCTGTGAGTTTGAATACAAATATTATCTTCAGACAACATCTATACTCAAATAAATCCTCATCACATTTATTGATACATTATTTTACAAAAATGGTGAGGACTACTAAACAACTCTCTCTAGAACATTCATTCCATACCCCGACTAAATTTTCGCTTATATTCTCGCCTCCCACGAGAAGAAAAATGGAACAAAAAGGAAAAGGGTGAGCTCAACTAGCCCGATAAAGAATATTATGACTAAGATAATATACAACAAATTATCGTTAGTCTTCAACGAGAGGAAAAATCTAATAGAATACAATAGACAACAAATTTTAAATCAATATTCAGAAGCGGAAATAATAATTCATTAGAAGAGTTAAGTAGAGAATGCAAACTACTATCTTCTATGTATGAATTTAAAATGTCATCATCTATCTTTTATCCCTGTAACATCAATCAATATATATCTGGAATCAAATATTCATCTTTGCACTACAGGCCAAAGATATTCATCGATTAGTCGTGTTCATCTAAACACTGTTCATCTTTGCACTACTGCCAAAGATATTCTTCAGAAATCATTCATCTTTGCACTACAGGCCAAAGATATTCCATAATATCGTCATTTAAGACTGAAGATGATGAAAAATATTTTTAAAGAAACGAATCCAATGAAACAAAATGACAAGGATTAAGGATTAAGGATTCGTACTTTGTTTTATCCACGTCAAAAAAAATACCTCAAAAATAATTACAGTGGTGTAAAATTCAAGAACGATCAAAACATGGATACAATCAAAGCTAGTATCCAGAATAGATATTTTGGACGAAAAGAAAAATTTTTATTTTTCGATGAATAGTCTCATGATTCGTAAATAGTGTCAGTATATACGTGAATAGTCGTGGCCAGATATCGTGAATAGTAACTCACACCAAAAGTTCCAAATTTGATAAAAACTTCAGATCAATATTTCAACATAGTGATATTGAAGAAATAATATCATTCTGAAAAAATAATATCCCTTACCTCGAAAGATTAGTACTTTTATTTGGAATAAGGGTATAATCTTTCAAGGAACTCAGCGCAAAATCTAACAATACTCAAAGTATACTCAAAATACTCACAAGAATACGCTCGATAATATAGAGAGAGAAAACTTCAATTTCTGGTGTGATTTTCAATTCTAACCTAAGCACCCTATTTATAGGAAAATGCTTAAAACACCAAAGCAGAAAATTTAATAAAATATTAATATATATTATAAATTTCCTTAGCCCATCTTTGAAGATCTGATTTCAGCAATTAATATCACATGTTAGCCCACTTAAATGCAAAAAAAAATGTTTTTCCTTAAAATAATAATTAAAACTACCAAAAATAAATTATTTTGGAGCTTCGGAACTTCAATAATTCACAATAAATAGCCCTTTTATCAGAAAATTCGAATCTCACAAATTTTTATAGGAAATTCAATTCTCTACAACTTTGCAGAAGAAAGTTTTTCTAAATTCCAAACAGAAATTGACCAAAATCCATAAACAGGTGATTTTACAAGCTATAATCAAATTTCAAATCAATAAATGGGGTCCAGAGCATGTTTAATATGTTTTAAACATTTATTGCAACAAAAATACTCTTCCTCCTCGTATACTCATATATCCCACATTCGTTGTAAAAATATCACCATTATTATATTATTAAAATATAATAATATATTTAAATGAATTATTTTATCGAGAAAAAGATAAAATTTTAATTTTCAACAATTGTCACATTAAAAATTTTCTCCATCTATATCCACATAAAATCAATATTTTCTTATCATATGAATCAATAATTAATTATTCACAAATAATATTACAGTAATCACAATATTGACAACCAAGGCGATTCTTAGGAAGAGGGGCTTTCAATAAAGATTTTCTCATCTTCTTGGCATGATTAGGTGACCAAACCTCTCCTTGAGCGTAACTTTCTAGACATTGCCAATAATGTTATCTAATAATATTATTCAGATAATATGAATTATTGCTTCGATAATGAAAAATATTGTGTAATGACAATTATAACAATGAATATAAAATATCAACGCAACAATTATTAAATCAATAAAATCTTTGAACGATAATTATCGTAACCATTATTGAGTAGTGCCTTCTACGTAAGAATCAATAATTGGTGCAATATCGTGTGCTCTTGTGTTTTAACCAAAGAGTATTTTAACAAGATTAATACTTGGTAACAACTTCTTTTGTTATTTTTAAACAACTTATATTTGTGCGTTTTCTTCATCCAATCGCTTTTCAGTTATGAGGCCCACACATGGTCGCTACTGTCAGCATACGAATATTCCCCAACAAAGATTGAATATTCCACGACCAAATGAATATTCCCCGACAACAATGAATATTTTATAACCACTTGCTTATTTTGAAATATTTGCGTATTTTACCCATAACTATCCACATTAATCAAATCAACCCTTACTATTTCAAAATAATAAATAGAGAAAATTAAATTTCATTAATAATAAGTTGGGGTCTTACATAGAAGATTTAGAAAATCCATGTTTCTCCATCAACTTCAATCTTTACTCCATTACTTCATTCTATCAATCTCTAACACCATCAATGCTTACTATACCAAAATTTCTTAATTCTTACCTCAGAAGTTTTCTATGCCCAGTATAGTTCATCAAACTTACAACACTTTGGAAGTTCAGGAACTTGCCACAATCATATGAGTTTAAGAACTTATCTTAGTCAGACCATAGACGTCCATTCGCTGAGGAGTTCAAAAAACTTACCATATGCATGAGTTTTAAGAACTCGCGCCTAATCTTAATATTCTTTATCTTAATCTTAATAGTCTCTATCTATCAAATATGATATGGGAAAAGAATCACTTTCTCACCATAAGCATATCGATAGCGCGACATTGACATTCCATTGATTATCATTGTAAGGAACCAAGCGCGAGCACAAAGCCTCCGCCCATACAAATGTTTGTACAACTCAGCTCTAACATGAGTCCTCAATTGAAATTCCACTTAACTCTATTTCACTCTTAACTTGCTCTTTGTTCGATACAAATTTTTCGTATCTCATCATATACAACTCCTCATGAGTTCATATGTACCGTTTCATAGTACATTCTCTTATAGCATCAAGCTATAGTCACTTAGTCGTTACAGACTATTTATCATTTCATAGCTCATTCTGATCACGTAGTGATCATTGGTTTACCTTAGGGTTCTTTCCCATTATCAACTAAACTCCATTCGAGTTCATTCTTATTATCTTTGTCATTTTTATCTTATAGACATCATCTTAACATTTTTATTACCGGAGCTAGGAAACTCCTGAATTCTCATTCTCTTAGATACTTCAAGATTCTTCTTTAAATATTCGCATATATATATTTTAATCTTTATCTTTCTCCCTCTCTCAGGTTATAGCCTAAGGTACTCTTATCTAAAGTTTATAACCTACAACTTTGATACCAACCTATGAAGCCCCCAAATTCGGGTTCTTTTCAACCTCGGATCCGGTCCGCCACGATACTACTATTGTACAACTATTTATTTCTTTTATTCATAACTTAATGAATATAACTTTGCTTATTACAATTTAGAATATAAATTCTTTCCATTTCCAGGATCTGTATAATGACCCTAAACTTTTATAAGTTTCAAATCTTGGTCATTTACCATTCCTGTCTTATATCATATTCGATGTTATATAAATATGCGAAATAATTTAAACTTTTTTAATCTCCTTTAAAAATAAATCTTTTATTGATGTCTTAACTTGAATCAATTATATATCCTTGAATCAAATTATGTTATGATTCATTCTATTCGAATTACTGTATAAATGTTTACATCTTGATTTGAATTCCTCTATGCATCATATAGTACAACTTTACAACTCAATATGTATTACACATCGTAAACTACTATCATATACATTTCCTAGAACCTAAACATGGTTCAAGAGCATATATTTAAATAAATCAATCAATCTCCTTCGATGCTATTGAACTTTATCGATCAAGTAGCACGTAACTTTACCGTGAGTCCTTAACCTGCAAAAGTGGTTACTTGCAAGGGTGAGCTCGACAGCCCAACAATTCTAACAGTTTTCATGTAGCATATAGCATATAATAACATACTCAGTTCATGCATTCATAATCAATTAATATTTACTACACATGTTACTTCACACATAACAGGCATAGAGATTTACTTCACAAATATATCATCAAATATCAACTTTCAAAGTTCATACATATCTCATATGCATTTCATATATCATCAACATTCTCATAGCATAATATAGCTCAACTAACAGTTATCGAATTCATATATCAAATAGGAACTGAAAGACTTGCCTAATTCATAGTTTATCAACTACAACTTAACTGCTTATAGTTATCTGCACTTCGTGTATTCCTACACAGTTATATAATCATGGATTCATATCCATTAGTCATATATTTCATACATTCTTAAGTAGATGTGGATATGTGTATCTTATGAGATACAAATCCGAATCCGTTGAAAAGTTTAAGGAATTCAAGAATGAAGTTCAAAACCAATTTGGCAAAAGCATAAAAGCCCTTCGATCCGATCGAGGAGGTGAATACTTAAGCCAAGACTTTGATGACCTTCTAAAGGAGTGTGGTATTATATCACAGCTCACTCCACCTAGAACACCACAATGGAATGGTGTATCTGAGAGGAGGAATCGAACCTTGTTGGACATGGTACGATCAATGATGAGTCATGCATATCTTCCAATAAGCTTCTGGGGTCATGCCTACAGAGGCAATTTGCATTCACACTTAAGCGTGTTCCTACAAAGACGGTTCGAGAAGCGCCATATGAGATGTGGATTTGGGAAGCCCTAAGAGTATATCGTTCATGAAGATTTGGGGTTCTGAGGCGTTTGTAAAATGGATTACGACAAGCTCGGACCAAATCGACAAATGTAATTTTATGGGATACCCAAAGGAAACAAAAGGGTATTATTTCTACAAACCTTCCGAGAACAAAGTGTTTGTTGCTCGAACCGGTATTTTTCTAGAAAGAGAATTTGTCTCTAAAGGAAGCAAGTGGGAGGAAAGTAGAACTCGAAGAAATTCGAGAACCACAAAATATCATTGAACACGAGTTGGAACATGAGCAGAACCACAAGATATTGTGGAAAGTGAACTGCTTCAAATTACACAAGGCATTCAGAGATCTGGTAGGACATGCAGAGGCAGAGAGATATTATGGGTATCTTGTGACTCAAAGCAGCAATGTGATGCTCATAGATCAAGATGAGCACGCTTCTACCAAGAAGCTATGAATGGACCAGATTTCGAGAAATGGCTTGAAGCCATGAAATCTGAGATGGAATCCATGTATACTAACCAAGTATGGACTCTGGTTGATCCACCCAAAGGGGTAAAACCAATCAGGTGCAAGTGGATTTTTAAGAAGAAAACCGACATGGATGGTAACGTACAAACCTATAAAGGCCGACTGGTAGCAAAAGGATTCAAACAGGTTCAAGGGGTTGACTATGATGAAACCTTCTCTCCAGTGGCAATGGTTAAATCCATCAGGATATTACTTGCTATTGCAGCCTTTAATGATTACGAAATCTGGCAGATAGATACAAAACTGCTTTCCTTAACGGAAATCTCCTTGAGGATGTGTACATGACACAACCAGAGGGTTTTGTCACTCCAAAGGATGCTAGAAAGGTATGTAACTGCAGCGATCCATTTATGGATTAAAGCAAGCCTCTCGGAATTGGAATCTTCGATTTGATGAAGCAGTCAAAGAGTTTGGCTTTATAAAAAAATGAAGATGAACCTTGTGTATATAAGAAGATTAGTGGGAGTCACATTATATTCCTAGTATTATATGTTGATGACATATTAATTATTGGGAATGACATTCCTTCCTTACAGGCTGTAAAAATATGGTTAGGAAAATGTTTCTCCGTGAAAGATTTGGGCGATGTTGCCTACATTTTAGGTATCAGGATCTATAGAAATAGATCGAGAAATATGCTCGGCCTAAGTCAAAGTACATATATTGATAAAGTCTTTGAAAGCAGTTCAAGATGCAAGAGGTGAAAGAGAAACTTACCCGTGACTCATGGTGTAAAGATCTCTAAGGCCCAATGTCCTAAATCACAAGATGATGAGGAGCGTATGAGAAAGATCCATTATGTTTCGGCAATTGGATCTATCATGTAAGAAATGATATGTACTCGTCCAGGATGTCTCGTATGCTTTGAGCATGACGGCGAGATACTGATCGAATCGGTGAAGGTCATCGAATGGCGATCAAGAATATCCTCAAGTACCTAAAAAGGACTAAGGATTCATTCTTGGTATATGGAGGTGAAGACGAATGGCGATAAAAGGGTTACACAGATGTTAGTTTCAGATGACAATGATGACTATAAGTCTCGATCGGGTTTTGTGTTTTGCCTTAATGGTGGTCTTTGTTAGTGAAAGAGTTTGAAGTAAGAGCGATGGGCGATTTACAATGAGAGGTGAGTATATTGTCGCTTCTAGTGCGCCAAGGAGGTCATTTGGATTAAAAAGTTTGTCACTAAAATTTGTGTTGTTCCAACCATTGTTGATCCGGGTTAAGCTATCTTGTGATAATAATGGAGCCATTGCATAGGCTAAGGAACCCGGATCTCACCAACGATCCAAGCATATACTTAAGCGCATTCATCTCATCCAGTGAAATCATTGATAGAGGAGATGTACATATAGGAAGAGTACTAACAGATGATAATGTTGCAGATCCACTGAACAATACTTTATCGCAGCAGAAGCACGACGGTCACACTAGTTCTATGGGTATTAGATACATGAGTGATTAGCTCTAGTGCAAGTGGGAGACTGTTAGAGTTTATGCCCCAGAGGCCAATTATTTGATATAATTGCTTAACATTTTGATATTATATTTAATTGAATAAATGAATGATTTTATTATGGTTCTATTTCTTTGCGTTATATAAATGTTAACATAATAAAATTCCTTAGAATAGTGATACAAATTATATAATTTCAAGTATGTGACTTGAACATGAGATTATATAATTATAATTAGTATCATTGCTCTTAAATGTCCCTAGTCGAGTATCATTGTTGATGGGACAATAATGATGCATTGAGACTAGTATGTGGATTCTTGATGACCAAATCTCATTTGGTCATAAATATATGAGATATTAAGTCGATGCGTATATGCGTGTTACGAGCGATGTCTTTGGACAGACCCACCATGAGAATTCTATATGGAACATTATGCGAAGTGTCATTAGGGATTCTCATAGTGACAATGATGTAATGGTTCTCCGACCTGAAATCACTAACTAAAATTCACTTAAAAGCATTGTTTCTTGACATTTCTGAGAAATTGAAAACTTAGGAATCAAAAGCATATATGTTAGAATTATTACCTCTTGATTGCTCCAATTTGCTAACCATAGCTCTCCAAACCTCTGATTGCTCTCAATTATACAATCCTTCACAGCCAATTTTTCTCAGATAACTCAACCAACGTAAATGAGAAGGAAGGAGCTCTATTTATGGAGGTTTCAATACACAGTTAATATCTTTGCACAATGAATTAATCCAAGGGGAGGAAGAAGATGCCAGTGGATGTTGGATAGTTGGTTACCAACTCCACTTCCCCCATCCTTCTAGCCATCATCAGATTACTACTTAGTGAAGAAGAAATAGGATAGGCCAATGGCCTATTTACGCGTCTGAACTTTGTTTGAGAGACATAAATTGGGACAAGGCTACAATACTCTCTTATGTATCAGTAGAATAAATCTCAAATACTAAGGTTAATTCCTTTTTGGGCTCATTAAATCAATTATAATGATTTAACATAACTACATTAAATTAAGATATGGGCACATATATACACATATATATGTACCTACCCACATATAGTAAGTATACTTATATTTTAAATATATAATATCATGTACCTCATGTACATTAATCCAATAATATTTTAATTGGGTTAATTATAAAATAGTTGGATATTTTCAATCAATGCACATTTTGAAGATCTACCGAATATATTTTAATTGAGTAGTGTCGCACCTTACCTTAATACTTAATTACCTTAGATGAGTATATATTATGAACTTATACTTATAACAACTTTATCCAATTAACCATTTCCTTAATAATTATTATGTACTCCACTAATTAATATAATATAATTCTTTCATTTCACTTCTTTCATAAATTGTTCCAAAATAATTTTCTTTAACCACATCTTAAGGCATTAACTTAACATATTCATCTCTAACTGATATTTATTCCGAGTTAATTAATTAACTCTTATTCAAATCTTGTTTTGATAATTAATCCATTCATGGACAACTTAATCATCATTTAAGATTTTATTATCCCTATGAGTTCTTAGTATCCATTTCTTGAATTTTAAATTCTACAAACTTTCTCAGAACATCCTACAGACCGGCACAGCTGCGCTAGTCATAGGCTTGGAAATGGCGCAGCTGCGTCATACCAAGTTCAGACATAACAAGTTCCCACTTTAGCAAAAATAGAATCTACGCTCCTAAATACTTCACATATACATCATAAATGGTGACTCATCTAAAATCAACCTCTTCTTTGATTCGATTACTATTTTCTTTAATAATTTAATTATCAAACTTCGAGATTTAAAACTCTATTTTTCCTTAATAGTTTAACCAATTATGAAATCTCCTTTACAGGTTTCTCACCACAAAACTCAAATATAAAGCACCCACTATAATCACATATTCACTATTTACTTAAGTGCTTCTTAAACCCCTTCAAATTATATTATTCCATAATATAACTTCCACTTTAATATAAATTAACCAATATTTCTACTTGTTAGTTAATTCTCATAATTAACTAATTTATGCTTTACTATCTCAATCTATCCATGGATAGCTTAAGCACTAACTAAAACTTATATTACATTATACTAGTTACTAGTTTATATATTCAAGAAAATGGTGATTATCCGTCAAAGAGATTTAATGTCACCAACTCACTATGATAAAATAATTCTATAAATTATTTAATGTCGATAGATAAATCTTATCCATCTTCTTACTAATTCATCTCTACAATTTATAACAAATATATATTAAACACAACATCACTTATTACATAGCTCATATTACCCTATGTAACACAATACCACATACCTCATAACACATTTATATATTCTTGTTCGAACCCATCTCATGCTTTAAGAATTTTATCTACTAAATTCTTATTTTAATATTTTCTAAAAATTCGGGTTCTTACAAAGTATGGGTCAGACCATAGATGATATGTGAATGGGAGATCACAAAGAGAAAGAGACTGAGAATGACAAATTGATGAGTCTTGAAGTTAAGGAAGGCCAGAGTAATCAGACAAGTTGTTAGTACCTAAAGCACTGCACAAATGAAGAAAGAGAAGTTCAAATTGCAAGCTCAAAGAACATTCTCTTGATCGTAGAGTTCTGTCATCTACATCATAATCGTAGAGTTCAGTCATCTGAGTATTGAAGCCTTGGCAACGTCTCAATGCAAATACTGGTATTCAATCGTTGAAAGCATCGATGTAGAAGGACAACTCTTGATGTTCTGATCGAGGAATCAGAAAGAAGAAATAAAGGTGACTACCTGTCTGTCACACTAAAGTGACATTTCTGATGGGGTAGGTTAAATAGTAGACTGCAGTGTCAGAAAAGTGAAAAAAGGGATGTCATGTCACATCTGCAGTCTGCATCAAATAACTCGAGATCTGCAAATCAATTCAAACAACTCCCAACGGCTATAATCCAACGGGAAGCTTATGAAAGGTTATTTAACAGCAGAAGCTAAAAAGGAGAACAAGTTGGTTGTTAACAAGTTGTTGACTCTACGAGTTCTACAGAGTAAAAACAGAATATGTCTCAGTGGCAGTGAGACTACGAAAGTAGAAGTGAAGCAAGTTAAGAGAAGAGCTTTAATAGAAAAAGACTTTACTCAACAACAATGAGAATGCCATTAAGAATGTCAGCCAAGCTGAGAGCCAAGAAGGCCAAGATAATAGCATTCAAGAGATTGGCATATCAGAAAGAAGATTCACAGAGCCAGTCTACGACTCACCACGAACCACCAAGAGCTAAAGAAAAACATATACAGAACCAAGGTTCAAAAGATGTTAAGTGCCAGACGAAGTCTTCTAAAGATGAAAAGACGTAGCAAACCTCATGTGGTGAAAGAGTGCAAGCTGAGATCAGAAAAGGACCAACCTCAAGATCAGCTGCACTATTTAAACATCATATATCTATCTACCAATAATAAATGAAAGCATAAATAGATAGAAATAAATCCTCTCCTTAAGGAGTTACAACATCTGAAATAATTACTTAAATCCCAGGTCATACTAACCTTAATTCTTGACTGTGGAAACATAAACAATTAATCATCTTACACATCATTGACATAAGTCTAAAACAAAAATACATCATCACATAAAATAACAAGTCTTCATCACTTGTTAATCTTGCCCTTGCCTTTGCTAGTAGAAGGCTCGTCGGACCTTTCGTTCTTAACTGCAATGTTATTATTACGCAAGAGTGAGCATGATTGCCCACAAGTACAAAAATGAAATAACAATATATAATAACATGCAAGTGAATCAAAGACTTCTGGAATAAAACTCAACTTTTGAATCAAGAATGAATAACAAGAATCAAAAAATTTCTGAGGGTCATAAGACCTTGAACTATGTACTAGGTTATCAAGGGTTATACTTGAAACCTTTAACAGTCATAAGACTATGGACTCTTCTACTCGTACTTAGGGGGATCAGCCCTTAGTACCATACTGTGCACAATATCTTAACGCTAAAACATAAGTAATCCCTATACATGATTGTTCATCTCAGTTTGACATTAGAGTCCGCACCAAAGAAAGTTTGGTTTGGACAAATCAATAAGGGTTCTGAAATTTAGAACGTTCATCAACTATGGACTATTCGAATCAATAAGGATTCACTAGTCTAACAAGGTTCAACAATAAATGATATTTAAATTGAATAACAATCTCAAGAGATATATAATAGAACAAGTATTGTATAATAGAATCATACTTTGAAAAGATAAATAATCTTTAATATAACAAATTGAACTTGATTAATAGTAACGAAAATTTGCTTGAGGTAATTTATAAACTTGAATAATGATAACAAGTAGGGTTAGGAAACTTGCCTCGTGCGTAGATTACACATTATTTATACACGTTCCTTGAATTAATCCTACATATCATTTTCATTCACAATACCAGTCAATTATAACGTAACTAGTCATTACAAGTTCATTCTTTTCGTCTAACTCGGATTATGACTATACTTAGCCAAGTTACCACACTTATTGTCACATAAAGTTACACTTCACGAACAATGAGTTAACTATGTGTTTAATCATTCAATCCACACGTAAGTGTGTTATTGACATGTTAATAACTTATTTTAACGTCTCATTATACTTCTAACATATTTTTATGTTCATTAGATTAGGTTACTATCACATTCATGGACTTGAACACTTTAAAATTTTTATTTCTGGACATTCTGCAGAGTGGCACTGCGACGCCACTTATAGGCTTATCTTCTTGACTGCATGCGGTGGTGGCTGCGACTTGACCCTAAGGTACATGGCGGAGGGCCTTATAGGCGTGGGGAATGGCGTAGCAGTCATGCAGTGAACTAATATCGATTCTATAATTCGCGAAAAATTGCAGAACATGGCCAACACCTCCAATTAATTTATTCTTACACGAAATTAGACATACCCAAACATTGTCATACACATATAACTATTACTTAACCCTTCTAGCATGATTTTAACATGTTATAATACATAATTTGCAGGATCAAAACATATAATTTACTGTTCTTGATATTCTTGAAAGTTTTGAACACAAAACATGAAAATCAACATTACGGGTTCATTATAACACCGAATATGTTCATTTGGAGTTTGATTCCTTCGTTTTAACATGCATAATTATATACAAGTGTAAATTTATGATACCACTTATGATTATCGTGTTAAATTTTGTATGTAAGGCCATATGGCCATATTTTCATACTCTGTATTTTGAAGAAACAATGTACGACATAATTTTTATGAAACTTATGATATGGAAATATATAATATATAGTAAAACATGTTATAATAACATCTTACCACATATATAACACATAATCACTACCATTTTCCAATTATATAGGTTT
The DNA here is from genome assembly GCA_020205615.1 of Panax quinquefolius. Lineage (NCBI taxonomy): Eukaryota > Viridiplantae > Streptophyta > Magnoliopsida > Apiales > Araliaceae > Panax > Panax quinquefolius. Next base: position 112,415,293 of record CM035160.1, on the reverse strand, counting down.
TACAGAAATTGAAAGCCATTTTCTTATAAAACTTAAACAAAGTAAATAAAAACCGGGTTAAAAAAATTACCCAAATTGTAGAGTGTAGATTAGTAGGCTCAGATGTTTCTTTAATCATTCACTCTCAATCTCCTTCTCAAATTTTCAAATTCTCTCTGACAATTCTCAAACTCTCTCTGACTAATTTTCCAGACTTAGCCAAATGAAAGAAGAAGACGACATATAAAATAACTGAGCGCGGTTGTGGTTAGTTAACCGATCATGGGTTAACTGCCCTCAACCTCCCCTAATGTCTTGTTTGGCTAACCTTAAAAGAATTATAACCATTTAATTTAATAGATCTTTTATACTATAGTTTAATAGTGTCACACCCCTTTATAAAATAAATCAAATATCTTATTTACTTTAGTTCAATTAAAATATGATAATTTCTCATTAATTCCCATAGTCATAAAATTAAATTTCTCATTTATTAATTAAGTCAAATTATTAAATCTCTAATTAATTATTAAAATAATATTATGCTTATTAAATATTTCATTTAATTGATAAGCTCACATAATTACATAATTTGAATAATAAAATTCTCTACCTTAATTTAATAAATATAACACATATAATTAAATTAATCTACCACAACTTTATCAATTCATTATTTAATCTAATAATTAAATCACTAAAAAATATATATTTAATTCAATAAATATTAAAATTAAATTACAAAATCTCGTTTGTCACAGCAGCTCAACACCACCAACAACAACAACAACAAAGAGCCAAGGCCAGAAGGGTCCTTGTCCAAGGGACTTAACTGAGTTCCAAGGCTGCGGGCCTTGAAGAGTTCTTAGTGAACTGGAGTTTCAAGTCTGCTGGACTTGAAGAGTTCTGAGTGAACTAAAGTTTCAAGGCTGCTGGCCTTGAAGGAATCTTAGTGATTCAGTGATGTAAAGACTTCCTTAGTGGAATCCCTTCTCGTTGAAGCAGAAGAGTGGATTAGGAGCTTGAGTCTCTGAACCACTTAAAATCCCTTGTGTCTTTTACATTCTGTCATTTACACTATAACTGTTATAACTGTTATCAACATGATAATTACTTACAACTAAACTAACTCTAGACAAATGGTCAACAGAACATCTATGAAGGGGAACCTCAACTTATTTCGTTGTGTTTAAAACTATTCCTAAGTTTGTCATTTGCTATTTACTCAGCAATGCAAACTAAAATAAAAAAGATTTTTGAAATAAAAAAGGATCTATTCAACCCTCTTCTAGATCTATTGTGTGCTCTCTGGGAACTAACAAAATGTTATTCTCATTTTTTAAGAAGAAAACTAGAGAAAATTCTCTTCCCTTCTCCTTTTTTAATTTTTTTTTCTCCGACTTAAAAAACGCCGAATAGGGTGAAAGTAATTTGAAGCACACAAATTACTGGCTGAAGGGTTATTAATCAATTAATCATCCACAAAAGATGTTCGATAACAACTTATAAGTTAGTCAAATTAATTTATAAGTTAATTTTACTATTAGGGTATTTGACGATCGTTTATTTTTTGACTTATAAGTTGAGTTTAAGTCAAAAAAATAAGTAACTATTTGTGACTTATTTAAAAATGACTTAAGTTAGGTTGACTAAATATAATGTCTATTTTGCCCTTTTGTTTATTAATGTCATTTTTAATAATTTTTATATGAACATCTTCATAACATATTTTAACTTAATTTCTAACTTATAAACCAAATTAATATCTAAAGTCACAACATAAAACAAAACTTATATTTTAATTTAGGCTTAAATATGAATTAGTACCCTAAACTATATGTCATATTCCACTTCGGTGATCCACCTTTCAATTTTGTCAATTAGATGATTAAACTATCAATTTTTTCCAATTGCAACAAATTGAACATGCCACGTCAGAAATTGCTGACATAGCTAATTGTGTGGGGACTTAAGAAGCTGATGTGGCAAAAAAAAATTTAATCATTAAATAAATAAATCTGATTAAATATGGGACAAAATGGTCAAAACCCAACCACCAACCCTATTTTGATAATCAGTATTTGAAACATCTCAACAAATTATCTCACAAAATCTCGAAACCCATTATCAAAAAGCAACCCAGTTTTGATAACCAGCAGCAGAACAACCCGATTCAGTTTTGATAATCAAAAAGCAACCCGATTCAGCCCCCCAAACTCACGAGCTCCCGCCTTCAGAAGATCCGGCCTCATGCGCTGCCTGACTTATTGTTACCCTCCTCCGTTCTTTGAATCGCTATTACCATTGAGCGTAGCCGTTAAACCCTAGTAACCCCATCTCCACCTCTTTGTCCATCGCTTAAAGCTGACTTTGTGAGGCAAGTTTAGTAGTTCTTCGCCCTTCCGCTTTTTTCGTGGTGCTTGCATGATGAATCACCGATTTTCGCCTTACATGCGCTACCTTGAGCTCGAACTCCAACACATGAGACTTCGATTTCATTTGGATTTCGCCTTTAAGCGTCGCTTGTTTTCGCCATGGTGGATATAACTTTGCTCACCACCAAATCCTCTCTGGCAAGTAAAACGTTCCCGAATATCGATAGTGTGGACCCCCAAAATAGGTATACATCACCCATCTTGAGTCGTCAGATACATGGTACAAAATTCAAATACAACTTAATAATACAACTGTCATATACATTACGACAAAACATAAACTGTGAGTTTGAATACAAATATTTTCTACCAGAGAGTATACAAACTCAAAAGGAGTCCTCATTACAATTATTATTACACTATTTCATAGAATAGTGAGGACTACTAATGCTATTATCTGGACCGTCACTCCATTCCCCGACTAGTTCCTTCTACGTTCTTATTTCCTGAAGAGAACAATGAAAGCAAAAGAGTGAGCTCAACTAGCCCAGTAAGAAATATTATGACTAAAATAATGCAGAATAAATTATCATTAGCGTTCAACAGTGTTAAACTGATAAAATATAACAAACATCAAGTTTAACTGCAGCGGAACAAGCAATCCATTAGAAGAGTCAAGTAGAGAATAAAATCTACAATCTTCTATGATTTAAAAGGGTTTTCATCACTTTTATCATTTGGGACTCAAATTTTTAATAAATAATCCACATCATCGAATCACCCCCGCAGACTACTACCGAGGATATTCTTTAGTATCCGACCATAATTATCCATACTTACGGGCCGAGAATATTTGTGTATTCATTAATGGTCATGATCATGCCAACAAGTCGTCCATCAAAGCACTACGGGCCAATGAGGACTTTTACCACATCATTTGTAACATTACGGTCATGATTTACAAGAATAATCTCAGGTCATAATCATACCAAGTCCATCTACGCACTTCAAGCCATGATGACTTTCAAAAAAATATAAACATGAGGATGATGGCAATGATATAAGAATTCAAACAAACAAGTTCAAGAATTAAGTTATTCGAGAACTAATAACGCCCAAATTATCAACATGATCTTTGCTTTGTAGAGTAAAATTCAAGAATGCTCGGAAGAATATTTTCATGAAAAGATCTTTGAATGAAAGCTTGAAATATCAAGGATATTCCACTAATTTCATGGAGTATAGAAGTCAAAACTTTAACCAACTGAATATAATAACGAATGAAATAACAAAAGAAATAACTATGCATGCGGTACTGCCGCATTAATAGGTTATTCAACAAAATAATAAATGTGGAACCGAAGTCGTACGAAATTGAACCAAGCGGGATGTTCCAACAGAATAATCTGAGCGGAACCGGTCCGGCGTAAATGCATGTGATGAGGATATTCCAATGTAAGCGGAACCCGGTGTCCGCGTAAAACGCGTAGGCGAGGATATTCAGCGAGAATAATAATAAAGACCGAACCAGTCCCGTAAAATGCATGCAGACAGGATATTCCAATGAGAATAATAATAAAGGCGGAATAATAGAATAATGTCACCAAGTATAGGGTAGTCGCGTATCTTTGGTTACTCAATGAGAATAATAAAGAATAGAATAATGAAGTTCTCTTCATGAATCAAAAGAAATAATACCCCTAGTAAAAAAAACCGAATATAAGAGTAGGGAAGTAGCAGAATACTTTTCTATAGTTTCTCTATAATTTCTCTCCTAGAGTTTGATTGAATTAAGTAAGAAATAATGAAGGAATGAGCTTTATTTATAGGAGAATGGAAAGGCAACATGTAATGCTGACAGTTATGCAATCAGATGAAAATTTCTTATAACTCACACACACTTTTTGATTTGTCAATCAACCAATTAATAAGAATAAAGCAACATTATAATACATATATATATAACCCACACACACAATTTGTCAATCAACCAATAAGAATAAAGTAACATCATTTCCCCCACCATTTTCCACTCACACACATCACTTTCACTCTTTCTTTTCTCCCACCACTCTCCACTCACACATATAATATTATATATATACACACATTACATCTTATATATATAAACTCCCTCCCCTATACGTAACTCTCTCCCACCCCCATTTCCAAAATTAGTTTTTCAACACATATGGGTTTACATGTGGCCCCACATATGGGCCCTACACCATAAATAATTTTCTATCGATTATTTTGAAAAATGGATAAATGGGGGTCCATAAAATAAGCAAAACTTCATAAAAATCACCTTAATAATTTTAACAATATTTATCACCTTTATTATAATTCACAATATTAATCGTGAATGGTCGTTTCCGGAAGAGAGGGGCTTTCAATAAGGATTTCTCCTATTGGTAGCATGATTAGGTAACCAAACCTCTCCTCGATGTGAACTTCAGACATCGTTAATATTGCAAATAATAATATTAATAACTTTGTCATCTCAATTATTGATTTAATAATATATAAAATATTGACAATAATTGAATCAAATAACGTGAGATCTTATCAGATAATTATTGTAACAATAATTGAACAAAACCGAGTGACTTCTCACGTAAGCATCAATAATCAAAAAGCATAGTAACTCTCTTTGTGCAGACTCTGGCGTATTTGTACTTTTAACAAGGGTGTTTCAACAGATTAACAGTAAAACTTCCGTAGTTATTTTCATAAAGTATTTTTGTCGTTTTCTCAATTTGACAATAATTCCGTTGTGGGGTCCATCAAATGATTGTGCCGTTGTACGAATATTCCCTGTTAAAACAAATATTCCCCGACCAATCGAATATTATATAACAACTTGCGTACTTTGCAAAATTTATAAATATTACCCACAACTATAATATTATATCAAATTTACTCCATAATATTCAAAAATGATATTTAAAGAAAATTCATCTTTATTCAAAAAGTTAGGGTCTTACAGATAGCATCATCATCGTCACCTCTCCATTTCTCGGTGTCGTCGTCTCCACTGCCGTTTGGATGCTTGCCATCCCCAAGGTCGCCATACCCTTCGCTTCGGTTGAGCTAGGGTTTGTCGAGCGATTTGGGACTTTTGTCTTGATCGATCGATTGTAATGGAAGGGACGAAGGGTACTGATATATAAATTGATTTTATTTTAATTTCAAAATGTTAATTTGGTTTTGATGATTTTGCCCCACCCATAATCATATTTGTTTATTTAATAATTAAAAAATTAATTTTTTAGCCACATCAGCTTATTAAGACCCCACACAATTAGTCACGTCAGCAATTTCTGACGTGGCATGTTCAATTTGTACAATTAGAAAAAATTGAAAGTTTAATCATCTAATTGACAAAATTAAAAGGTGAATCACCGAATTAAAATATGGCCTATAGTTTAGGGTACTAATTCATATTTAAGCCCTTTAATTTATAAGTCATTTTAAACTCCCTGTTCATCATTTTTTTCTCTCTAATTTTAAAATTTAAAATACACTCACTTCGATCTATCTTCTGTTGAGACTTGAGAGATTTACAAGAAAAAAGAAGGGGCTTTTGATTGTTTGGACGCTGCAGCTGGAGAGAGTAAAGGTAGAAGAAGGAAGACAGAAAAACTTGCCGTTGAAGAAGGAAGAAAGCGAATTAATTGCGGTAAGTTCTCTTTAGTCTCGATCGGCTTGTAGTGTTAGAAATCGATTGGCTAGTTTTTATTTATTTCTAGAAATTCCTCCAATTTTTCTTCTCTGGTTAGAACTGTTGAAATAATAGAGATATATTGGCTACATTGGCGATTTATTGATATAGTTGATATAATGGCTGACATAGGTTCATGGTGGTGGCAAAGACCAGAAAAAAGCTTTACTTTTAGATGGGCCTTTTTCATTTCCAAAAATAGTTCTCCATATTTTCCCTTGAGAATTTATTTTTCGGGATACTCATTTCAGTCCCAAAATGTATGTTCATTTGTTTTTGGGGAAATTGTTATAAGGGTGTTTATTTTCGTTTTTGTTACTTTTTGATCTTCAAAAAATCTGCAGATACAACTAGTCCATGATGTCTCTCTTACAAGTTCAAGGAGATGAGTCGGTTATTTTGCATATCTCGCACTCTAACATGAAGAGTTTTGCCGCAGATGTCCGTTTCTCACTTCAGGTAGTTATAGTATAAAACAACTTTGAACAACTTCCATGTGAAATGTTGAAATCATATTCTTCATAGTATTTGATTGATGATTTGTTTATTTTTTTTTCCTTTTTTCGCTCTTCAAGTTCACCAATGTAGTTAAAGGCAGGTAAAAGATTTTTGTTTTTTGACATGATTCAAGCTAGGGTAATAGACTAGGGTCATGTATCAGGAGAAGTTGTCAAGGTCATGGAAATCTTCTAATCACATTACCCATGCTACTTGTCCTGATATTACCAATACGATGTCACTGGATTGTGAATCTTGTAATTGTGTTTAGTTTTACTTATAAAATAATAATATTATTTTTTTTAGTTTTGTTGGTAGCATTCTGTTGATTTGTTTGGCTTCTATATTCTTGTTCTTCCATTTAGTTGAATCTTAACCCCCAATCTTGTGGATTTACTTTGAAATCACGCGTAAATACTCTTTTACACATTTAAGTGTGCATCATTATATTTCAATCACCTTTAGTTTTTGGCACATGAAGCACATATAATTGACTTATAGGGTTATCTTTGACAATAAATTATTGGTCATGTTGTATTCAGATGACAGTTGAAGCTGTGAAGGAAAAGCTGTGGAAAAAATGTGGTACATCTGTTAACTCAATGTGCCTTGAACTATACGATGACAGTGGCATTAAAATTTCGGATCTAAGTGATAATATGAAACCCCTTGGTTTTTATTCTCCACAGGATGGGTTAGTTTGATCTATTTCTCTCTCTCTCTCTCTCTCTCTCCTTTTTTATATATATTTGATCGGAAGATTTTTGCTAAGCTCCGTCAACTAGACCAACATTGTCTTCTTTACAAGCTACCACTTTTATTTATCTTTTGAAATAATCGTCTCTGTTTTGAAATGGTCTAATTTAATTTTACTTCATAAATGCGGGAAGGTTGTTGTAAAAATGTTGTGATTCTTTCGTAATCTAGCATTATGATGATTACTTCTTAACACACACTACTAATGTACATGAATTGAAGTCCCACTTTTCGTAACTCTGTTACCCGTTTGTGCATTTAGTATTCGTATTGTCAATATAACCTCTTGTTTTGTTGTTTGATTGTGTTGTATCTTCTGTGTTTTAATTATTTATTTATAATGTTCTTAATTGTGTTTTATCTTGCGTTTGTTGTAGTTATCGGCTTCATGTTATGGATCTCGATCCATCGTCAGTGACCTCTGGAGGTTGGCTCGAGGACACTTCGTTGGTTGAGAAATACACAATTTCTGAAGAAGCTTATGATAAACTTGATGGCAAGTTTTGACAAAATTTCATTATGTGCACACAAATTCTTACTATGCGTGTGTATATCTATTATTCCCTATGATGTTTCATTTGACTTCCATTGCATAAAATGCATTGAATCGCCTTAGTGCTAATAGTTTTGTTTTGATATTTTTGAAATAATATGTATTTTTTCAATATCTTTTTTAGGGTTAAAACAAATTCACTAGTTACTTTATAATGCATTATCTTCCCTGTAAATTGGGAGAATTTAATCTTTTTGTATCTTAACCTTGTATTTTAACAAAATGCCATCAAGACTAACTCAATTGTGTGGAAGGTGTACTATGTGCAAGCTGAAGAACGATTTTTTACTGTGTAACCTGTAGCTTGATTTGAGGTATGAGAGAAATGTGAATACAAAAAGATGAAAATAAAGGCACTGTCACTTAGGAGTCATATGATGCAAACACTCTGTTGTAAACTATTTACATTAAAATCACAAATCAAAGATGGAACCTTTATTGTTCAAATATTTAGAAAAAAATTTAGGATAACATTATAGTTCATATGCAAATTTGCACCAAAATACCATTCTTAGACTATGTCTGTGTATGTTCACATGAGCTATAAATCATTTTGGCTATTCATAATAAATATTAGTGGCGGAGTTGGTACAATATTGGAGATTTTATAAATGCTTGTGTTCGGTGGAAAGTGGTCAGTCAATGAGGTATTATCTTACTAGAAGCAAGTGATTTACTCAAGCAGGTTCCTTCTAGATTAAGTTACTGAGTATGTTAATAAGGTACCATGCGAAACATGTTTTTAACAGTTAATTGTTTAATTTTGTCACTAGGTTACTCTTGAAACATTGGTATATATGTTTATGTATTCCAATTTTAAGAGTACATTTTTTTAAGTGTTTGCTTATTATTTTTTCCCTCTTTTGTCAAACGAAAATTGAAGTATATGCCAGATTTCAATTGAGTGCAGCTTAATTAGAAAGAGAAGAGTGGAGTCCATATAACAAGATAACTTATCTAAATTTAGAAAATTTAATCTTCTTGTATCTTACCTTTGTTGTATTTAACATAATGTCATCAATTGTCCCTCCTCTTTTCTCCCCCAAAGAAAAGATACCCATTTCAAGAGGTTAGACCTTCCATCAATTGATGAAATGGTTTAGTTGCATACTTGCTACCTATTGCAGAATTATTTAATTATTGGCACTGTGGTGTATATTATGGGGGTAGTCTTGTCTCATACTCATTCTGTAATTCTCGTCCTATGTGGATAGTGTACATCCTCTTATGTATCACACCATATACTGAGTTACTTGCTTAAATTCACCACTGTTAAAGCACTCTTAAGTTAGTAACAGTTTTTCTTTTTTTGCTTAAGCTTCTTTGCCAAATGATTAGCTAAGCCATTAGTTATTGCAAATTACTGCTTAGTTACTTTTTCCCTTTGCAGGCACTTATAGGAAATTTAAGGAAAAATACGATCATCAAAGTCCTACTACGCATGTGTCTAAGGTATGTGATGTGGTCTGTTTGTACTTTCCTTTGGTAGCACTATAATATTTGTTTGGTATCAGTTGCTCACTTTAACATGTGTGGATCATGTCTTCCCTTTTTTCACTTATAACTGCCTGATTCAAATCTCCCTGTTTTGGGAAAGTTTTATATGATATTTTTTTGCCTATAAAAGGTACACTTACCGGATGAAAGAAATGCACTAGAAAAATTCAGTTAAACTCTCGCTTGCATTCTTTTTATTTATTCAGTTTTATAACACGTTATTAGCACGAAACTCTAACCAAATGAGGCGTAAATTTAAATTCTTGCAACTAATTATTATACTACTGGCTTGGATTTGCCACCGATAATATAATTTAATTCTTGCAATCATATTCTTTAACTGTTAAATTATATTCACGTTTTGTTATCCATTTTTAAATTTTGTTATATACAGTAATACCATATATCCTTGTTTGTTGAACTCACAAAACTTGGTGGGAACCTTTTACCTTTTATTAACTTGTGGGAATAATCTGACTACGCGAATTACCACATGGTTGGTGAAGACCCCTTCGTATTCATTCCTTGTTAGCATTTTGTGGAAATAATCTGTCTATGTGAATTACTGCATGCCAGAGATCCATTTGCAGTTTTGTACATGTATTTTTTTTTATATTATGCATACAGTAATACTTGTATATATAAATCAGTAATTGCATACTTTATTAGTAAAAAGATATGCTAATAATATAAACATTTATATATTTATGTTATATTTTATCACCGCTTGAGGTGATGGCTTAGTGGTGGGAAGCCGGATATAAATCTCCTAGACGTGGGTTCGAGTATCGGTAAACTCCTCTATGCTCAAGTGGTTTCATGTATTTATCTTCTTTATTTATTACTTGTTTTAATAAATAATTGAAATTATTATGTTTTAACCCAGAATAGATGACAAACCTAACAAAAATAGGTAGTTGTAAGTTCTTCAGGAGTACCTACAAGATTCAAATCATCCGCATATACAATAATGATAGTAAATCCGTTCTGTGTGTTCTTAATAAAAACACATGGGCATACTTGATTATTTGTATATCTGTCTTTCATTAAATAATCACTAAACTCTATTGTCTCCACTTAGAAAACCACATCAAACCAACAAACTGTATAGGAAATATGTTTCATTGTCTCTGTTTTTTTGCTGAAGCTCTCATTATATGCTTGGGTGTGCTCTAACAGCTCCATAGGGTAAATTGCTTCTTTGACATCCTGAGAAATTGATACAACAAACGGCATGGTTGCAAAAGCATAATAAGAAGGTGAAAGTGACTGCTACTGGCAAAGTTTAAGAAATAAGCTCTATAAGCAGCCTCCACTCCTTACTCTCACCTCTTATAAGCTCTATTCCGTGAATAGTTACCGTACAATTCAATTCTTCTACCATACAATGTCCTAATCAAATATAAGACATAAAATTGCTGACAAGTCTTATTTATTTGATCATATGCATTTTGATTGTCAAATGCACAACTCTGATTAATGCAAATTAGAAACTCCTTTCTAATTTCATTCCACCTTGGCCAAGGATTCCTGAGTTGTCATTTATCGAATCGCATGAGACATTCTCTCCCTTTACTGAAAGTAGTAGATCCTTTGTTGATCATTCACCTACCTCCATGTACACTTTATTATACACGAATATACCATTTGATATACCCAAAGAGTCTTAAAGAATATGACAAAGTATAATTCATAATACACAATGTACTATGATGATCTCAAGTCCAAGGATATCATGTACAACTATCACTATAGGAATTTCTATTGTCAGACAAGTAAAACTCCATTAGGTGTTTCTTAAGCGAGTCACGTTCAGTGAACTTATTCTCTAATAAACACTTGCATACTTACTTTAGTGTCTCCACACAAATGATTATGAGATCAATCATCATCTTCAACAGAGCAAACATAGTATGTACTAATATATCCAGAATTAGTAACCCCGATCCAACGATTAGGAACATTTTAGTTTTGAGCTATTTAAAATTTAGATCTCATTAGCATGATCAACATCATGATTCTAAAAGCATTACTCCAAAACTATGAGTTTATCACATTTATTTAAAGCAACCAATTAAACAAGGATAAATAATGCCTTTAATTAAATAAATTCTTTTATTAATAAATGAACGAAATTACAAAGTAATGTTTATCACATCCAATGTGATTGGCTTGAGGCATACTACTTTCACTAGGTTTCTTCCAACCACTGATCTGATTGCTAAATGAAATAATGTCTAAGACGAGGTTTGAAGCTTTGATTTACTTCTCAGGATTGTAGGCTTGAATTTTCTAGATGTTACCATTGAAGTCATTCACAATCAGTGGTTCTTAATAAATAAAATAGCTGGTCATTTACTTGTCAACATATACAACTATAAAGTTTCAGGGTTTGTGATCTGTTAACTGGGTTTCCACTTCTGGTCTACAATCTTTTAAATCCTGGAATCTGGATTCTGCACTGTGGACAAGTTAATATCTTAGATTTGTTGGTTTTAACTTTTTAAGAACTATTTTATCTTCTCTGGAAGGCAACAAGAATATTTAATAATGCATATCAGCAATCTAATAACGCGAACCTCGATTTGCGTGAAATACATGACCTGCTATATCAACCCAAACTATATCACCTGAGAAAGAGGAAGGGAAGCCCGGTCAAATAATTCCAAACATGTCAGCAGTTACTATATGCATGCTGTATTTTTTCTTTTATGATAAGTAATTTTGGCTTTTTAATCAAGTTGGTTCTGTAGAATAATGACATTATGTCCAACAGATTTAGATTTGAATGACCTAAAGTAAGAAAATTAAAGGAATAGAAGTAAAGGACTTTTGAAAGAACATCTTGACACGTTTCTTTGCTCCCCCTTCTCATATATTCTTCTATACTATAAATGAAAAAAACTATAATTATACCAGCTTAGTTTACAAAAGACACGGAATAAACTCATGATTCCTGAAAGTGTTTGACATTTTTTTCCCTTTAAACAGATGTCAGAGAACTATATGGAAGATCTCTGTATAAATATTAAGGTTCGTTTTCTCCTTCTATATCTTCAACAGTTATGCTAATAGTCAGATCTTGTTTCAGCGAACTTAGCCTTCTTGAAAAACAATGTAATATTTTGTTGCCTTACCTTAAAAGTGAGGAGAGCCTACTAGCTGAAGCCCCACTAAATAAGTGCAAATTTCCTTGTGCAAAGATTGTTGTGTTGGCAGAAAAGATTATCAAAATTAAAATGTGTTATAAACACTAGGAAGTTTTGTTTGGTATATGATAACCAAAATCATGGCTGTAATAGTGGAAATATTATTCCCGTCTCCAACTCAAATACTTAGTTTAAAGAGCTTATGTCAAGTCTATACTCCTTGAAAGTTGAAAGTATATAAAGACTTCTCATTCTCTATGCAGAGTCATCATTATTAACACCGATTTTCTTGTTACCATAGTTGTCAGAATCTTACGATATGTGATACGTAAACCATTCGATATGTATCACAGGGTAAATCGAAAATGACACCGATACAATTCTTACGAAACGATACAACACACGATACTTTTTAAAGTTAGCAACCGACTTGAAAACGATTTTATGTAGAACCAAAAGAGTAAAAACAAAACTTTTAAGCGCTCCACCATTTCAAATGGAGGTTTTTTAGTATAAACATATTCTATATCTCTTGATGAACTTTTATTCACTTCTTAGAGTTTTATATCTTTTTTAGAATGTCGCTCTATTTTTCTCATGTCACTTTCTATAAGTAGATACATAAATCTCCACTTATTGATTTGAATTATTTTCTTTTGTTTTATAGATAAAAGGTGAATCTGAATTTTCGTTTTCTCTTGTTACTCTATAAAGATCACTAAAATAATATCTAAGAAACCAATTTAGAGTATTTTGGCAACTATCTAACTTTAAAATTTATTTTTAGTCTATAATAATATTTACTTGACTACTTTTATATATAGTTAAGCTAATATGCTTGATTGTCCAATAAATTATGTTTTATATGTTTAAATATATATTACCACATTTTTCATTTCGTTTCCGTATCGTACGAAACGTATGGTCTTCGATACACAATTCGATTCACGATTTGACAACTATGCTTGTGACTCATGCGTAGAGTTTAGTTGAGTGTGTCATAAACATGTTATAATGATTTATTGGACCCTCAGTTCTATCTGCACAGCTAAACTACCTAGTGCCATTACAAATTATGTACTACTAATAAATTATTTTTTGATACACTAAAATATTTTCATCATTACTCTTCAGGGTGTTTTGGCTGGGTCAAAAGATTACACCAAGGTCACCAAGTAAAATCAACCTTGCACCATTTTTTAAGTTATTGTAGAACCAGGTTAATGCAAGCTCCATTTATTTCAGTTAAGCTGAATATGGTTTCTATAAGTTTTTTAATATTGTTGGTGTCATAGCTGTCCGTAAATAGACTAATATACGATATTGAACCCAGAATAAGATTTACGTAGCACATGGTCAGGGTGGTGGTATGTCGATTCAGCTTTTGACAGTCTACTTCTCCTTGATAGAGAAACATTTTGCTTCCTGTTATTCACATGCTTGTTTAGGATAGTGCAATCTTCTCGCCAAGTACCTTTCTTAAGCTTATGTTTATATTTTTGTCTGATATTGATAACAAAAAGGGTATGCTGCATGATTTCTAATATACAGTTATACACATACCTCCATTAAATCAGTTGCATTTAAAGTTTTCTTCACAAGGGTTACAAGTTTGACCATGTGATATGTGGAAATTCGTAAAATGTATACATTATTTCCTTCATGTATAATTATGCACCTAAAAGCGAAGTACTATTGCCGGTCAATCCTCTTTTTCCCCCCTTTTCTGTTTGGGGTATGGCAGTACTTTCTCATTTCATGGTTAGACTGTAATAGTATGTTATGAACCATAACATATCTTAAGCTTAAGAATGAAGAAGTTTTGAGGTATAAGTGTTTGTTTCAGAAAATCTTAGTATGAGCTATCATATTTCTTTTGTTTAAAGTAGAGTATTCTCGTTTGCGGTTCCTTTTTAGTTCATATTAAACTTGTGTATGACGTGTATCTAGCTATTTGTGAAGCAAACTAAGAGTTGTTGTGATTTAAAAACCATTTTTTTGGTTCCAAAATAGGTAGGAGGTAGATGTCAAGTCGATCCGGGGGAGAAAAGAGGGGTAATCAAATTTGTTGGCCGCACAGAAACACTTGGACCAGGTTTCTGGGTTGGAATACAGTATGACGAACCGTTGGGGAAGCATGATGGCATGTGAGTGAGCTTTTCATCTTACTCCATATTTTAATGAAAACATTAGAATTATTTATCAATGTCATTTTTGTAATGCAAAACTAACCTGTTTTGCATAATATGGCTTATTACTAACTTATTATCATTATTATTTTATAGATTCTAGTTTTTCATTTCAGTCATATAAACTGTTGAGAATATAATGTCCTACACTAGGTTAGTTAAGTCATGCGCTCATAAATAAATACCATGTGCTACTCCGTTCATTACCAATTAATTTTGAGTTGGATGCTTCAACAATGGTAGTAAGGTAAACAATTATGTCCACGTGCATGGTTAACATGCTTTTCGTCATCTAAATACCTGATAATTTTATGTTGAAATAATGTCCTGTATCTGAAAAAGTTTATTTTATTTCCATGGGCTTCCAAAGCCTCTTTTATTGCTCCAACCATGTCTCATGGGCTCGTTCTGCATCAGGTGGTTTCCTTATAGAGTGGGATTATGGAAGTTTTTTGCTGGGTAGTAGGGGAGTTTTGTTAAGCACATTTTCTATATGATTGATAATCGTCAGAGGAATAGGTTTTAGGAAGTGTTCGGTGTCATTGGAGCCTTTTAAGGTGGTAAGCTTTTGCACAATTTTTGCACTAGCAGAGAATCTGGAGGCATGAGTGATAGGTTATCAGAAGATCTCAAGGAATACTATTTCAGGAGGCATTTCCGTGATTGGGAAGTTGCGGAGTAGAATGTGTTTTTTTTTTAACAGTAGCAGCCTTGCAAAGTGCAATGTTGAATGCTTGAGGTTGGGGTAATCTGGGTACTTGGGTTTATCAGTGAAGTCATACTCTTGTATTATGCAGTGAACTGGTGATGGAATGATCCACGGAAGGGCATATGGCATGAAGAGAAGTTGAACCGAAACTTACAATAACAACACCAAACAAGGATGTTTTGATGCAAGGAGGAAGGTAATGGAAAAATAGTTCAGAGAAAATGAATGATAAGGGAGATAAAAAATTACCTTGCTCTGATGATACCATGACAACTACAGCAAGAGAACAATAGAACCTACAAAACTGAATTGCTTCGGATAGATTATACAGTACATCCATTCTCTCCTCTTTCACACACACATATGCAAGAATAGGAAAGTAGAAGAAAAGAAACGAAACCACAATACAAGCTAAAGTTGAGGAAACTAAAACGCATCTACAATCTAGGCTACAGACTAGCATACAAAGAAAAGCAAACGTAAAATACTATGAGTCTAACCTTTTCCTTCTTATTGTGCACCGACTTTGTGGAAGGCCTCTCTCTTTCTTAGATACCAATAATTGTCTAAATTTTCATGATTGATTATTGGAGGAGAGGAAGATCATGGCGATAGTGCTCGCTTTATTTTGAACTAAAAGAAAACTTTTGGGTAAAATATTGCTGCTCGTTTTTCTGGCACTTAACTATGCGATTTTTCACTATTGTTTTAGTTTGATAGAAGAATTATTAGAAAGCAGAGACCCATTTAGACCCATTTCTAGGCTTGTAGAAAGAGAAGTTGTATGCATATGTTCATCACCTACTAGTAAGAAGTAGTTGAATAGCAGCAGCTGACAGTAACACTATGCTACTTATGCTCAAATCTCCAGAAAACTTCTGATTCTTAATACATGCGGTCTTTCATAGATGCAGCACCTATTCATAACAAATTCTTTTTTGTGTTTTATTCAAACTTTGAAGTGAGGTCTGGCGTCATTTGTTCTTGCAGTGTCCTTTTGCTGGGTTTTACTTACCTTAAAAGTAGGCACATTGTCATTTGTTCTTGCATTGTCCGTTTGTCTAGGTTTTGATTGAGAAAGGAAAAAAAAATTCCTTGCAGTAGTGTGATGCTTGCACTTATATGGTGTGCCATAGTTGTCCACGGTATACGGTGAGGTCTTGGCGATGGCTGAAACGATGACAGGACACCTAGGCGATAAGGCGCCCACCATGTATGGCGACAAGTCATTTATAGTGTGTAATTTATATATTAAATGAAATTTTATATTCATTAAAACTCAAAACATAATAACTAACACTATGAAATACCATTAAAAAGCATTCACAAAAAATACTATTGAATTTATTTCAACAATTGACCCAAAAAGAAATAATTCATCAAATTAAAATATTAAAGTATTACCTATTTTTATTTTTGAGTATATTACTAATTTAGTAAGTACTTGTTACAAAATAAATATTAGTAGTTAGTATTGAATTTATTTCAACAATTAATCCAAATAAGAAATCATTCATCAAATTAAAATGTCAACATATTATCATATTTTTTTTAATTTTGAATGTGTTATTAATTTTGCAAGTACTAACTACTAAAATAAATATTAGGCTCCAACATGTAGTACTGTAGTAGTAATAGTATAATTAAATCAAGTGGTCAAAATAATCTTTGTTACATGGAGTTTACAAAATGACAAAAGTACATTAATACGACACATGGGATACTAGATAGTGGGATACATCAAATTCCCTTAACATAGTGTACTTCAAATATAATATAATATTTTTTACTTAGCATTAACCCTGCATGTCCAACCAAGCAACAAGTGTCCACTTGTCCATTTATTATGTACAAAAGAATAGAACTTTTAAAGATCAGAGAAACTTACCCAAAAAATAGAGAAGTTCCAGACTCGTACCAAAACAAGAAATCCAGTCGGTGGGCCTCGTGAGTTACGACAAGAGGAGAGGTCGTCGCCGACAGGAGAAGACTTGTTGGCAGAAGTCGACTCACGAAGTCTCTCTTGGTTTTTCTTAGTCTCTCGATCGCGAAGTCGATTTTTTCGTGAAATAGAGTTATCTCCCACTCAATCCATCTTTTAATTAGTCGATGGATCAGGTGACTTGGGCCCAATTGCTAAAGCGATAACTTGCGAACCTAGCTGCCAAGACGCTCGCCTTAGCTGCTGGGCCCAAGTCGACCTCTCACCTTGTTGTACTCTAACCGACGGGACGCCATGTCGTCGCCTAGGCGACGCCGTAACAACTATGCGTGCAAGTGTTTCGCTTGAGTCGCCAATGCAAGAAGCTTCAGTTATTAGTATATAACCATCCGGTTGTTACAAGTTATAGTGGTGTGTTACTTAACCTTGGATTTGAGGTACTCCGGATTTTATAGTGCTTTTATCAGACATTCAATGCGACTGCAGAGTTTTCCACCATTTAGACGTTTCCTTTTTTTGATGTTTTTATTATATATTACTTTAGGATGGACTTCTTGTCCTCCTTGATTGTGCTTTACTCCTATATCTTTTATGCACCATTTTCTCCTAGTATGTGAAGTCCTCTATTTTGAGTCCATATATATCCCCCCGCTTCCCATAAAAGTGTTCTAAGTGATGGCATGTGCATACATATTCTTCTCTCTTCCTCTCTCTTTACCCTCTCTAATGCAGAAGAGTTAAGAGTTTATTAATTGATTCTTTTGTATTATTAGTTAGATAGATTTTTTTTGCAACTAAAATTTGAAATTATATGGGACTTAGATAAGTTCTGATAATAGCTATCATATCGGTCTTTTACTTATAGTAGCTCTTTTCATAGTAACAAGTTTCTTAGTTTTAGGGTTTTCTATTAGGATGTAAAACCTTATCAATAATTTAGAACTGGATACATTGATTTAAAAGGCTTTATGGCGTTAGGTGTGCTTGCTACCGTCCTTGCGAGAATATGTTTCTATTTTCCCCTTTCTTTCCTTTCATTCCTTTTCCAGGCCTTCTCAAACTTGTCCTGCATCACTCTCTCTTCGTGAAATTTACAAGTGCACATTATGCATTCTCGTGTGTGTGCTCGTGCAAATGTACTAGTGATCATGGTCTTATTCATTGTTACTCGGAACACGGTTTATTTAGGTTCATGGAACCGATTCGGGTACGCAGTTGCATACTTGCATACGATAAAACACAGTAGTTAGTATAGCTTTATGTTGGATAACCAACTCATCTAAAAGCTTAAGCTGGTAGATAAAGGGCCCAACAATATATATCATGCTAACAATCCCCCTTAAATACAACTTTATGGAGAAGGGACAAATTAAAGTGAAGGGACAAATTAAAGTGCATTTGCACTATTTCCTTAAATGCAACTTTATGGAGAAGGGACAAATTAAAGTGCATTTGCACTATTTTAAATTAATATAAAGGCAACGTGCGGTCGGGAAGATTTGAACCCAATACCTTGCACACCCAGAGCTCTGATACTATGTTAGGTAACCAACTAATTTAAAAGCTTAAGCTCGTAGATGAAGGGCCCAACAATGTATATCATGTTAACGCTTTATATTGGTGCTTATAGCTGAGAATTCTCTTATAATCTAATGTTATAAAACTAGGTTGATTGTTATATACTAATTTGGTAGAAATGTTTGTACAACTAATACCAAGTTAGAATATTTCATAGTTGTGCAATTTTAGGTAAAACAACAAAGAATATTTCAATATACTAAATTTAGAGTGTTGGTACGTAAGAGTATCATGCAAGTATTGGAGGTAAGATATGCAAGTAAGAGTATCTGGTAACTCTGGACTACATGTCTTATAGTTACGTTTGCTGATGTTAGACAATCCGATTATCTGCCTCTTTCCTATACCATAATATTGGAATCAATTATTGTAGTATAACTTTTGTTTATCATTTTTGTAGGGTTAAAGGAATGCGTTACTTTGATTGTCCTCCGCTTCATGGAGCAATGATGAGGCCTGACAAAGTTAAGGTTTGTACTCAACTGTGCTTTAAGATTACAACAAAAATGAGATATAGAGCCTTACATCTGTGTTGTCCTTTAAGTGCATCAAGTAAATGCAAACAAATGATAAAATTTATCACTTGAATCGTGGTGAAATGCTATACATTATTTAGAAATAGGGGGAACTAAATCAATTTTGAAACTTCTGTATAATGATATCGTGGCTGTTAATTTCGTGTCTGAAGTTAAAAAGAATGTTATGTATTATAACCTTTTTTGTTTGGGGCAGGGAAAAAATTATTCACATGTAGGACACAAAATCCCTTTGATTAAATATTTGAGACGGTTTATCAGTTTAAAAAGGGGAACACAAACCCTTAATAATAGTAATAATAATCTATTATTGTAATCAAAAGATAATTACATTGGTTTATCTCTAAACAATATAAAAATAATTAATTAATAATACTTTGATTCATAGTTGTCATGGTGTCGTTGGACGCCAAGTTGCCAAGGCTCACGCCTTGGTAGCTAGCCCAAGTTAAGTGATTAAGTTATTTTTTTACCCATGACTATCATAACCCATGGACTTGCTATGTACTTATTAGACTTGTAGTGTGTGATGGCCTAATGGGTAATGACTTGATTGATTCTTTATTTTCTACATGGTGTTTGTTGACTTTTCTACTAGTTTTTATTGTCAAGTGTTTTGTTTTTGAATTTTGATTGTGAAGTATTCATACAATTGTGCTTTTAATTGTATTCCATAGTGTTAGTTATTATGTTTTGGATTTTAATGTATATATAATTTTATTGTTCAATATACTTTTAAAGTAAAATAAATTATGTATATATTTAATATTGTTACCAACTTGTCGCCATGGCGTGCACCTTACTGCCTAGGTGTCTGGCAGTTGACTACCGTCACGTTTCGCTGACGACGTGACAACTATTTGATTATGGTTGCATCAGAAGCCAGCTATCATAGACCTATAACTTCAACAATTTCTTTTGAACATTATTTATTATTGTCCACTGTTCTGTGTTTGTTAAAGGATTTCTTAGTGCTATTATCACTGGTTAGTTATACTTGGCTGCATTTATCAGTACCTTGTTTCACAGTTTCAGCCTCTGAAAGCCTCTCAAGTTTTATGCTGTTTAGTTTCCATAATCACTCGGAATATTAAATGATTGAACATTTTCAGGTTGGTGACTACCCAGAGCGAGACCTCTTCGAGGAAGAGGAAATATAAGCGAGATCCACAAAATATGTCGCAATATCTTACAACAGTGGTTAGAAACTATGAACTGGGTGTAATTCGATAACTGATGTTGTATAAATAGTTTCTGCAGATGCATATGAGAAAAGTGTTGAAATCATTTTATTCCCCCTAGATTTTGTCCTGGAAATGAATTGATTGATGAAAACCTGCATTAAAATGTTAGCCAAGATGGTTATTGAACATTTTGGTTCATGGGCTTATGCATTGATGCTCCACTCATTATCAGTTCTGGATCCGGATCCTCTGTGAGGATCCTTGCAGGATTTCCCTGTGAGGATCGTTGTGAGCCATTGGATTTCCATCCAATGGCTCACAAGTCACAGCAAAATTCTCACACCATCCTCACAGAGAAATACTCACAGAGGATCCTATTCATCAGTTCTTAGGTTGTTTAATACTTTAATTAAGGTGTTCATTATGTTTTGAGAATTAATATTTTTACAAGATTCTCGGTGGACCCTATTTATTATTTTTATTTGTGAAAATATTAATTTTTCTATGTTTTTTCTTAATAAGTTTGCATTAACATAAAAGAGACGAATAAACATACAATCTGACTACAGATAATAAAAGAAAATTATATAGTATCATTGTGTCTAGTCTATATAATCATGCTTAATATTTAATGATCCTACAACTACAATTGAACATAGGCTGCCTAATGTGACGGTTTCTATAACCATTCTTAATTAAGTTTTTTATTTATTATTATTTATCTATATATTTTTTTCATTTTGTAACTAATTCTTTTTACGTAACTGGCTTTTTTTTTTAAAATGAAAATAAATAATTAGATATTTTTCTTATTCCTACCTTCTAGTTTTAAAATAATTAAAAAGATATTCTAGATAATATTTTTATGGTAAGATTTTTATTTTCAAAAATATTTATTAAACAATCTAAATATATAATAAATGTATGTCTACATTATACGAAATTAAGGAGAGGAGATCTTCCGTCTCCATTTTGTTTGCCCCCCTATGTCTCCCACCTAAATTTTTGATATCTGTCCTTTTATTTAATTTTAGAGTTAATTATGATAAGCAAGAGGTCAGGTATCAAAAATTTAGGAGGAAGACATGTAAAATGAGCTCTCCGAAATTAAGATGGTCAAAACTTTTAAAAGGTCGAGTCAAGAAAGAATTACTTATTTAAAGATATCTTTACCTTACACGTGGTTCCTACGTTTGGTAGACATAATTACTTATTATTTACTTCTTATGTATATTTTTTTGATATTGATTTTTTTTTTTCTAACCAAACACACTAAAATAAATTGAGCATTTTATAAAAAAAATAAAAAATTAGGTAACAATTAAATAAAACATAATTTGATAATAAAAAAAATTCAAGAAAATAATTTTTATGAATTTTTAGAGGCTGATTTTGGTAAGTAGGTGGTGGTAAAATGAGAATAATTAAGTAAAAACAAATGAAAAAGGCTAGTATATTAAATAAGACATACACAATTAGGTGAGTGGGGAACATTTGTTGTTTAATTAGACGAATTTGAGGTAACGTGCAAATTTCAAGAAATCACATGTGGTAATTTGGTGGTTTTCAAACCACGGGTGGTGACATGCAACAACGTATAAGTAGACCTGACAATTTAGGCCAGGTCCGTCCGTAGAAACATGGGTCATGGGCATAATATTTTAATTTCAGGAAAATCACGGGTCATTTTGGCTGATTTTTTTTTTACCAGACGTGAAGGCCGGCAAGTGGCTCACGACTTATTATTTTTAAAATAAAATGTTGCTACTTGTGGGTTATGAAGTTTGAACACAAGACTTGTAAAAAATAAAAATAAAAATAAAGTTTTTTTTTTGACAAGTTGAACTTTAGTTTTGGTTCAGCCCTGAATTTCTTCATGTGGAGGTCGCATTCTAGAGACTGCTATGCTACGTTTGGATCGATTGAATAGGAGGGAGAATGGAATGAATCATTTCATTGGAATGATAAAAATGTTGTTTGGTTTGTTTATTCCAACGGAATAATGTATTCCTCCTGGAATGATAGTTAACTTAAAATTTTAATTTTCATTCCTTGAGGGGTGGCCAGAAATAAATTATTCCATCCATTATTTTTAAGTAATTGACAAATATACCCCTAAAAATATAATAGGGCTTTTTACATATTCATTGATTCGATCGATCTGGGAAGCGACGAGAGAGAAGAGTAGAGATTTGATAATTTCTTGAACTTCCATATTTCTATTTCTTCGTAATTTACCCCACTTACCCCCACCTCACCCCACCCCTCCCCACTCCTCCCCCTCCCTCCCTCCCTCTCCTCCCTAACCCACCTACCCCCACCCCACCAACCCACGCCCACCCACCCACCCACACCAACCCACCCCACCCCTCCCCACCCCACCCCCACCCACCCACCCACCCCACCCCACCCCACCCACCCCACACCACCCACCCCACCCCACCCCCACCCACCCATCCACCCACCCCACCCACCCCACTCCACCCATCCCACCACACCCACCCCAACCCACCCACCCCACCCACGCACCCCACTTACCCCACCCCACCCCACCCCACCCCCCCACCCCCACTTACCCCACCCCACCCCACCCCACTTACCCATCCACCCACCCCACCCACCCACCCCACTCCACCCCACCCCACCCACCCCCCCCCCCACCACCCCACCCCACCCCACCCCACCCCATCCACCTCCACTACCACCCCCACCCCTACCAACCCCCCACCCACCACCCCACCCCACCCACCCCACCTACCCCACATACCCCCACCCCACCAACCCACACCCACCCCGCCACCCCAACCCACCTACCCTACCCACCCACCCACCCCACCCCACCCCCCCACCCCACCCCACCCACCCCACCCCACCCCCCTCCCTTTATTTCTAAGTATGAAATATGTGTTAAATTTTTAATATAAATTGAATTTATGTTAAATTTGAACATTTGAGGGTATTTTGGTCACTTTCTAATTATTTATTTCATTCTTAGATGTATTCCTAATATCAACCAAACATGTACATGGAATATTAAAAAATCATTCCATTCCCTTCCTTATTCCATTCCCTCATCTATTCCACTCCCTACTCTATTCCATTCCTTCAATCCAAACGTAGCACTATTGTTTAGAAAGTTTTTCTTGGACACTCATCCCTAGGCGCAATGTACATGTGTATTTCTGTTATATCATATATTTGTAAGCATACCATACCAAAAAAGTTTAAACCTCTTAGTATACAACATTAAATGGTGAGTTTGGGGTATATCCGTGGGTTGTGAATTGGAATTGCCGCTATATACTACTACCTCCATTTTTATATGTAGGTCGTTTTAGATTTTTTTTTTGTTATTTTTAATTATTTGTCGTTTGTGGTTATTTAGGAGAATTGATCACTATTTTTTTCAAATTGCCCCTTATTACTCCACCTAATTTTTTGATCCATATTTATGAGATAATGTGAGGTGAAGGGTATTATAGACAATTGATAATATAATTAATGCTTTTCAATCATTTTCTTAATTTTTGTACATATGTCTAAAACGACCTATATTAAAGAACGGAGGGAGTATACAGTATACTACTGGTTTGTTGCCCTCTTCTAAATTTTTCTTTAAAAAAATAAATTATTCCCTCAGATTCCACAAATAATTCAATTTAAGGTTGATTCTAGTTATTCCCAAAATTCTTTTAAATAGTTTATAATATTAATTATTATATTTATTAAATAATTTTAATATTTTGAATTTTTTTTCTAAAAATGTAGCCATTTTTAAACAATTTCAATGTACATGATTCAATTAATTTGTGATCGTGATCGTTGAATATATCCTCCTCTTGAATTTGTGGGTCCTCCGAAAACAAACTATTCAATTAGAACTAATATAATATAGACTAAAAGACAATTTGCACTCCAAACTTTACACCCATATTGACTTTTGCACCCTAAATCGAAAAAAATATATAAGTACACCCCAAATTTCAATTACACGTAACAAAAAACACATGTTCTTCACTTAATCGGTCAAAAGTGACCGACTAAGACACATGGATCTGAAGGGTGTTTAAGTCTTTTCCTTCTTATCTTCTCTCCCAACTTTTTGAATAAAGATGAATTTTCTATAAATATTATTTTTGAATATTATGGAGTGAAATTGATATAATAGTTGTGGGTAATATTTATAAATTTTGCAAAGTACGCAAGTTGTTATATAATATTCGATTGGTCGGGAAATATTCGTTTTAACAGGAAATATTTGTACAACGACACAATCATTGGTGGGCACAACAACGGAATTATTATCGGATTGAGAAAACGATAAAAATACTTTATGAAAATAACAATGAAAGTTTCACAGATTAGCTATTGAAACACGGTGTTAAAAAAATGCGATGTCTGGCGTGGTTGCATAGTAGCACACGGTATTAATTATTGATGCTTAAGTGATAAGTCACTCAATTTTATTGGTATTATTAATGTAATAATAAAGAAAATCTTTTATATTAAATGCAGAATACTTTTATAAAGTTATTCTATAAATAGAATATATTATATTCTATTATGCATAGTGTTGCATAGTGTTTGCATAGTGTTTTGCATAGTAAAAACTTTTTATATAAAAGCAGAATACTTTTATAAAGCTATACATTTTATTAGCAATAATTAGAATATATTATATTTTATTATGCATAGTGTTTTGCATATAGTGCTGCATAGTGTTTGCGTAGTAAAATCTTTTATAAAGTTATTCGTTTTATTAGATTATAAAGATTAAAGTAAATCAATCTAGACCGTTCATGGATTAGTTACTATGCATTCCATTTTTCTACAAATAGAAGCTCATTCCTTCATTATTTTCTTATTAATTCTTTGAACTCTACAGAGAGAAACTATAGAGAGAGACTATAGAGAGAAAGAAGAAAGTATACTCTTACTTCACTACTTATATATCCAGTACTCTTCTTCTTAAGGTAGGGAATATTATTTGTTGTACTACGTAAAGGGTGTTATTCTTTCTTATTCATGAAGAGAAGCTGTTGTTATTCCATTTCTTATTATTACGTTAGAATAACTTTGTATCTGTGATACACCCTATACTTGGTGACATTCTTTCTATTATTACATTTGGAACATCCATGCATGTGTTTTACAGGACACGGTTTTAAAATCTTTATTATTATTCCGTTGGAACATCACATACATGTGTTTTACACGGCACTGGTTAAAATCTTTATTATTACATTGGAACATCCTGCAGCCGGTGCAAATTTTTTGACACTTTGGTTCGTTATTATTATTATTACATTGGAATAACTTTGTACATCTGCAAAGTACCGCATGCATGGTGATTTCTTTTGTTATTCCATTCTTTATTATACTCAGTTGGTTAAAGTTTTGACTTCTATACTCCATGAAATTTGTGGAATATCCTTGATATTTCGCTTCAATCCAGTATCTTTTCATGGAAATATTCTTCTGATCATTCTTGAATTTTACTCTACAAAGCAGTATCATGTTGACAATTTGGACATTAGTAGTTCTTGGAAAAATTAATTCTTGAATTTATTTTATTGAATTCTTATATCATTGTCATCATCCTCATGTTTATATTATGTTGAAAGTCATCTGTGGCCTGTAGTGCATAGATAGACTTGGTATGATTATGACCAGGGATTATTCGGTGTAATCATGCTCGTAATGTTACAAATGATGTGGTAAAAGTCCTCATTGGCCGTAGTGCATTGATGGATAGTTGTTGGCATGATCATGACCATTAATGAATACACACAAATATTCTTGGCGTAGTGCATGGATAATTGTGGTCGTGATACTAAAGAATATCCTTGGCCGTAGTAGTGCGGGGTGATTCGATGATGTGGAATATTTATTAAGTGAGTCTCGGCGATATGATGATGAAAAACCTTTTTAATCATAAAAGATAGTAGATTTTATTTTCTACTTGACTCTTTTAATGGATTGCTTGTTCAGCTGCGAGTTAAAATTGATGTCTATTATATTTTATCGGTTTAACATTGTTGGAGACTAATGATAATTTATTACGCATTATCTTAGTCATAATATTTCTTCTTGGGCTAGTTGAGCTCACCCTTTCTTTCCTTTGTTCTCTTTGAAATGAGAACATAGCGAGGGGACTAGTCGGGGAGAGGGGTGATGGTCGAAGGATAACAATAGTAGTCTTCACTATTCTGTGAAATAGTGTGTTAATAATTATAATGAGGACTCCTTTTGAGTTTGTATAATCTCTAGTAGACAATAATTGTATTCAAACTCACAGTTATGTTTTGTCGTATTGTACACGACAGTTGTATTAGTAAGTTTTATTTGAATTTTGTACCATGTATCTTACGACCCAAGATGGGTGATGTATACCTAATTTTGGGGGCGTCACAGTTGGTATCAAAGCTTAGGGATATGATCCCTGGCTAAGATGTGAGACTAGAACTAGGAGGGGAGAGACGGGGAATTCCTTCGCTAGTATGACCTACCTAAGTTTATTTGGTATTTGATTGGTCGGTTAGAGTATAGTGATAATATGTTGCATGTCAAGTAACCCTTGTTTTGTGGCGGTGTTTGAAAATGGCATCGAGAATGTTGAGAATAGCAATGGAGCACGAGGAGGTGTTGATTCTCCACGGATCAATAATCGGGACAATGTGCAACAAGATGGCGATAATCCTCACTGTAAACAACAACAACGATCGATTTGTGAGCAATGATGCGTTTAAGAGCTTTTAGAATTCATGCAACATCGGTGAAGGCGGCTCCACATTCATAATGCAGAGGAGGAAACAATGGCGACCACGGTTGGTCACCGCATTAAGCAATTCAAGGGCTGGGACCACCGGAGTTTTGGGAAAGCGAGAACCACTTAAAGGCGGAGGCGTGGTTAAGCGAGATCACCAAGATATTTGATGTCTTGGGATGCTCAGAGGACAAAAGGTTACTTTTTCCACCTTTATGTTGCGTGAAAGGCGGATCTTTGGTGGGAATCAGAAAAAGCGATACCCGACTGACACACTCAAGATGTCTTGGGAGAAGTTCAAGAGCATTCAATGACAAGTACTTTCCGAAAGCATTTCGTCACATGAAGGAGGTGGAATTTATCAAGTTGGAGCAAAACAACATGGCGTAGTATCGCGATCTGAAGCCAAGTTTGCGAGTTGTCCCGATTTCGTCCCACTTGGTTGATAATGAAGAGAGAATGACGCGGATGTTTTTAAGAGGTTTGAAACATGAGATACGTCGATATCTTATCTCTCATAAAGCGTATGCGTATTAGGATGTTGTTAATAGGGCTCGATTATTGGGAGCGCGATAATGAGTTAACAAACAAAAAAGAAGCGGTGGCAAAATGATAATCTGGGTGATAACGATCATCAAAGCGGTGACAATAAGCATGGAGGAATCAACATGCGGAAATGGTAACCGCCGGTGGTAATCATGGCCAAAACAATAAGAATGGACATTTCAAGAGAGAAGGTTCAATAATGGCGTAAAGGCGTCGACACCAACACACCGTTCAAAAAGGCGACCACCGGTCGTATGTTTCAAAATGCGGACGGGAGGGACACATCAAGTCAAAGCATGCTGTGACAATCTAAAGCGCGTTTTAATTGCGGAAGAGAAGGTCACCTAGCTCGATTTTATCGTATGGTGAAGTCAAGTCCAGCTGGGATAGTGATGCCAAAGGATGTCCCAGACAAGCTAAAGCCGGTAGTTTAAGAAAGAGCATTTTTTTTCGTGATAAGGAACCTGAATAAAATTATCACGGGTATGTTAGTCATAAACTCTTACGAAGTCTATACCGTGTTAGATACCGGTTCTACTCACTCTTTTATTTCACCTAGTTGTGTTCAATGTTTGAAGTTAACTCTGGAGAAGTTAGACTTTGATTTATCTATTGAAATTTAGTTGGGAGAAACCTTCATTACCTCCACTATTTATAAATCTTGTTCAAATCAACACTTTCACGTTACCTGTCGATCGTATCTCTTTGAAAATACTCGCCTTTGATGTGATTTTAGGAATTGATTGGTTAACTACTCATCATGCTTTTAAATCGAGGTTGTTAGCTTTCATATTCTAACCAACTGTTATATGAATTCAAGCAACCAAATCACTAAAGTCGATCATGGTCATATCAAGCCATAAGTAAAGAGCCCCGGTCCTTTCGTTGTTGACTTCCTTATGTGGAATGCACCAAAGCCGGACTTTACGTGGCGTATTTGTGAATAGCGATGGCAAGTTGATAGGTATCAATGTGACGTGTTACCCAAGTCTTGGATGAGAGTCGCGGTTTTGAATGATATTTCTATTGTTAATAAATTTCCTTACGTATTCTTGAAGACTTCTTAGCCTACCCCTAGAGCGTGAAATCGAATTTTGTATTGACCCGAGTACAAAACCCATTTCTAAAACCCTCAAATATTTCTTCAAATAAAAATGAATGTAACATGCGCCAAAGACGTTGGCTCAAGTTTGTTGAAGATTACGATCGTACCATTCAATACCATCGTGGAAAGCGAGCGTGGTAGCTAACGCGTTGAGTAGAAGATCGTATGTGTTTACGAGTGCGATGTTGTTAACACAAAGACCCATTTCGTCACGACTTACAAATGATGATGAAGATAGAGTTAAAGACTCTAGGAACCCGCGTGAAGATACTTGAATATCTGAGTAGAATTAATCTACTTTAATCGATAAAGTTAAAGCCGTTCAAGCTACACACCGAGGTGATGAATGTGAAGAATTAAGAAGGTTCAAGAGGTGTTATTCTAGAAGCAAGAATCGATGAAGAAGGAATACTTGAGTCGACTCGGACTTTGTGTTCTAATGACCACGATTTAAAGTATAAAATCATGATGGGCGCACAACACCTGCGTTTGCAATCCATCACAGGAGTACCAAATTGTATCATGTTCTTGACGACATACATTTTGGTGGGGCGATATGAATAGAGAGAGATACTTATTTGTTTATCTCAAGGTGTCTAACGTGTCAATGAGTCGGCGGAACATCAAGTACCAAAAGGTCCATTGCAACCACTTGAAATTCGAATGGAGTGGGAGCACATTACCATGGATTTCAATTCTTGGTCTTCCCAAAGTTTCGAAGGCATAGATGCTATTTGGGTCATTGTTGATAGATTGACCAAGTCTGCGCTCATTTCTTCTACAATCGAGAAACTTATACACTTGAAAGTCTTGCTCAGTATGTACATAAAGCGAGGTTGTAAGATTGCATGGTATGCCGATATCCGTAGTTTACGATTAAGACCCAAGATTCACTTCAGCGATTTTGGGTTAGTTTGCAAAAAGCTATGGAGTGTCTGATTTACGATTTAGCTCGGCATATCATCCTCAGAAGACAGACGAGCGATCGGAGAGGACTATTCAAACTCTTGAAGATCTATTAAGACTCTGTGTCCTTGATTTCAAGGAAGTTGGGACAAGTTCTTACCATTGGTGGAATTTTAAATACAACAACAGCGGTTATCAAGTAAGTATTGGCATGGCTCCATTCGAGCGTTGTATGGAAGAAAATGTCGTTCTCGGTATCTTTGGGATGAGGTGGGTGAAGCAATGTTGTTGGGACCGGAGTTGAATACGTATGACTATGGAAAAGATTCAAACAATCCGTGACGTATAAAAACCTCACAAGATCGTGAAAAGAGTTATCTTGATCTTCATCAAAAGGGCGTGGAATTCGATATAGGAGATCGTGTGTTGTTACGTGTTGCTCTATGGAAAGGAGTTACGAGATTTGGAAAGAGAGGAAAGCTCAATCCTCGATTCATCGGCCCATTTTAATCCTTGATCGAGTAGGAGGCTGTGGGCTATAGACTTCGCTTTTACCACCAAGTATGTCTCGTGTTCATAATGTTTTTTACATATCCATATTACGTAAATATGTGGAAGACCGAACCACATTATTGAGTTGAACCAGGACGAAATAGCGGAAGATTTGGCGTATGAAGAGGTTCATGTTCAAATCTTGGATAAGAAAGAACATATTCTACGCATACAAAGGTTATACCTCAAGTCAAAGTTTTGTGGAGAAACCACGATGTTGAGGAAATGACTTGGGAGTTAGAATCGAAATGAAATCAAGGTATCCTTACCTCTTGACATACCGGTATGTACCCTAATTTTGAGGCAAAATTTCATAAGAAGGGAG
The DNA here is from genome assembly GCA_020205615.1 of Panax quinquefolius. Lineage (NCBI taxonomy): Eukaryota > Viridiplantae > Streptophyta > Magnoliopsida > Apiales > Araliaceae > Panax > Panax quinquefolius. The sequence goes on along the minus strand of CM035160.1, from coordinate 112,384,424 downwards.
ATTGTAAAACCCCAACTTTTTGAATAAAGATGAATTTTCTATAAATATTATTTTTGAATATTATGGAGTAAAATTGATATAATAGTTGTGGGTAATATTTATAAATTTTGCAAAATCATGAAGTTGTTATATAATATTCGATTGGTGGGGAATATTCGTTTTAACGAGGGAATATTCGTACAATGACACAATCATTGGTGGACCCTAGCGGAATTATTGTCGGATTGAGAAAGCGACAAAAATACTTTATGAAAATAACGGGCGGAAGTTTTACCATTAAGCGTTGAAACACACGGTGTTAAAAAATGCGATGTCTGGCGTGGTTGCGTAGTAGCACACGGTATTAATTATTGATGCTTAAGTGATAAGTCACTCGGTTTTTTGTTGGTATTATTAATGTAATAATCTGAGAAAATCTTTTTATATAAAGCGAATACTTTTATAAAGTTATTCTATAAATAGAATATATTATATTCTATTATGCGTAGTGTTGCATAGTGTTTTGCATAGTAAAAACTTTTTATATAAAACAGAATACTTTTATAAAGCTATCTATTTTATTAGGCAATAATTAGAATATATTATATTTTATTATGCATAGTGTTTGCATAGTGCCTGCATAGTGTTTGCATAGTAAAATCTTTTATAAAGTTATTCGTTTTATTAGATTATAAAGATTTTGCTTTAAATATGGATTAAATCGATTAAATTAAAATAAATCAATGGAGATTAGTTCTTGGATTAGTTACTTATGCATTCCATTTTCCTATAAATGAAGCTCATTCCTTCATTATTTTCTTACGAATTTCTTTGAACTACAGAGAGAAATTATAGAGAGAGACTATAGAGAGAAAGAAGAAAGTGATACATTACTTCACTACTTATATATCCAATACTCTTCTTCTTAAGGTAGGGAATATTATTTGTTGTTGTACTCGTAATGGGTGTTATTTTTCTTTCTTATTCATGAAGAGAAGCTGTTGTTATTCCATTTCTTATTATTACATTGGAATAACTTTTGTATCTGTGATCTACCCTATACTTGGTGACATTCTTCTATTATTACATTGGAACATCACATGCGTGTGTTTTACAGGACTGGTTAAAATCTTTATTATTATTTAGTTGGAACATCACATGCGTGTGTTTTACACGGACACTGGTTCTATCTTATTATTATTACATTGGAACATCACATACGTGTGTGTTTTACAGGACACAGTTTCATCTTTATTATTACATTGGAACATCACAGTCCGTTGCAAATTTTGCGACCTAGTTCCGTTATTATTATTTACATTGGAATAACTTTGTCATATCGAAATCTGCGTGCATGGTGATTTCTTTTGTTATTCCATTCTTTATTATACTCAGTTGGTTAAAGTTTTGACTTCTATACTCCATGAAATTAGTGGAATATCCTTGATATTTGCGCTTCATCCAGTATCTTTTCATGGAAATATTCTTCTGATCATTCTTGAATTTTACTCTACAAAGCAGTATCATGTTGACAATTTGGACATTAGTAGTTCTTGGACAAATTAATTCTTGAATTTGTTTTATTGAATTCTTATATCATTGTCATCATCCTCATGTTTATATTATGTTGAAAGTCATCTGTGGCCTGTAGTGCATAGATGGACTTGGTATGATTATGACCAAGGATTATTCGGTGTAATCATGACCTTAATTCTACAAATGATGTGGTAAAAGTCCTCATTGGCCTGTAGTGCATTGATGGACAGTTGTTGGCATGATCATGACCATTAATGAATACGCAAATATTCTTGGCCCGTAGTGCGTGGATAATTGTGGTCGTGATCTAAAGAATATCCTTGGGTAGTAGTGCGAGGGGTGATTCGATGATGTGGAATATTTATTAAAATTTGAGTATCGGCGATACGATGATGATGAAAAACCTTTTAATCATAAAAGATAGTAGATTTTATTTTCTACTTGACTCTTTTAATGGATTGCTTGTTCATTTGTAGTTAAACTTGATGTCTATTATATTTTATCGGTTTAACATTGTTGGAGACTAATGATAATTTATTACGCATTATCTTAGTCATAATATTTCTTCTTGGGCTAGTTGAGCTCACCTTTCTTTCTTTATTCTCTTGAGGAAATGAGAACATAGCGAGGGGACTAGTCGGGGAGCGGAGTGATGGTCGAGGAGGATAGCATTAGTAGTCCTCACTAATACGTGAAATAGTGTGTTAATAATTGTAATGAGGACTCCTTTTGAGTTTGTATAATCTCTAGTAGACAATAATTGTATTCAAACTCACAGTTATGTTTTGTCGTATTGTACACGACAGTTGTATTAGTAAGTTGTATTTGAATTTTGTACCATGTATCTGACGACCCAAGATGGATGATGTATACCTAATTTTGGGGGCGTCACATTCTCCATTTCATCATTATCCTCACTCTTTCCTCCATTTTGAACCCAACTCCACCTCTCTCCTTCTCTCCCCTCAACCTCCCACCACTTCTCTTCATCAGTAGCATAATTGCATTTCTCTTAAAAACTCTTTCTTTTCCATTCCTAATCTCTCCATCAATCTCTCTGCCTCTCCATTTCGAGTCTCGATGGCAAGTAAACCTATCGTGGCATCGAAAGTTGTTCGATGATTGCGTTATGTGATATTCACATTCCCCAGTGGATCCCCGACGGGGGTCACAACGCATAGCAGCCGTTGAATCACACGTCAATGAAGGTCATGCAACCTTGATAGTATACTTTTTCATTCGTTGATTCACACGTTGATGAAGTACACATCAACGAAGGTCAGGCAACACTGACTGCATATGCTGTTGGCAGTAAATCCAACAGAACATTGACATATCCCGGCGATACAAACCAAGAAAAGTCAGCATCACCAAAGAGGATCGATGATGGAATATGTTATACACATCCTCAAACAGACAAAACTTTATCCCCATAGATCTCTTACACATAAGAGGCACCTCTTCGGAATCAAGTCTGTATCAGGGATTAAAGACTTTGGTGATAGTGTGACGCCCCCAAAATAGGTATACAACACCCATTATGAGTCGCCAAATACATGGTACATAAAGCAAACTACAACTTCAATAATACAATTGTGTGCAATGCAAAATACGACAACACATCTTTGTGAGTTTAAATACAAATATTGTCTTCTAGACAATATCCACACTCAAATAAGTCCTCATTACAATTATTGAAACACTATTTTACGAAATAGTGAGGATCTGCTAAAACATCTTTCTAGAACCATCACTCCATACCCGACTAGATCCTGCTTTATGTTCTCACCTTTCGAGAAGAAAAATGGAACAAAAAGGAAAAGGGTGAGTTCAACTAGCCCAGTAAAGAATATTATGACTAAAATAATATACAACAAATTATCATTAGTTTTCAACAGGAAAAAATCTGATAAAATATAATAGATAACAAGTTTTAGATCAACAACTGGAGCGGAAACAGCAATCCATTAGAAGAGTCAAGTAGAGAATGAGTTCTACTATCTTCTAAGATTTAAAAGTCCATCAACAATATTTTTTCCCTGTAACAACAATCAATATACATCTTTAATCAATATTCATCTTTGCACTACAGGCCAAAGATATTTATTTGTATCACCAGTTGGTCATGGTCATCTCAACACTTGTTCATCTTTGCACTACGGGCCAAAGATATTCATCGATTAATCATTCATTTTGCACTTCTGGGCCAAAGATATTGATAATATCATCATTTAGGGTGAGGATGATGAAAATATTTTAAAGAAAACGAATCCAGTGAGACAGAAGGACAAATATTAAGGATTCGTATAAAAGTTTATCCAAGATCAATAATACTCTATAATAACCAATTTTGAAGCAGAATTCAAAAATAAAGACCAAAACATGGATACAATCAAAGATGGTAACCATAATAGACATCTTGGACAAAAAGAAGAAAATTTTATTTTTTGGTGAATAGTACCGTATTCGTGAATAGTGCCGTATACGTGAATAGTACCGTATATATGAATAATAACCCAGACACAAAAAGTTCCAAATTTGATAAAAACGTTCACCAATATTTCGGCATAATGATATTGAAGAAAATAATATCATTTAAGAAGAAAATAACATCCTTTACCTCAAAATACTTAGTACTTACGATGAATTTGGATATAGTCTTGTGAAACTTGTCTTGAAAAATAGAAACTCATAAAGTATCTAAATACTCACAAAATACACTCAATAATCTAGAGAGAAAGAGAAAACTTGTTTTCGGTGTGATTTTCAATTCTAACTTAGCCTCTCTATTTATAGGAAAATGTTATAAGACGTCAAGTAGACTTGACTGCAACTTTGATGGCTTTACCGCTACTATTGCCACCCACCACATTTGAAATAAAATTCAGACATTTCTTCACCAACCACAAGTGGGGCCCACTCAATTCTAGAATTTTCTACCAAAATCATTTATAAACCTAATTCCGAATCGAACCACCTCTTAAAATTCATAACAAATCATCGTTCATTTTAACGGTTCAAATTTGTGGACATATACTCAACTTATATATGTATAACATATCCAAAAATTACAACGATCCAAGCGGTCGGATTAAAAATTATAACTCACATGATATATCTCGAAAATCTTTGGTTTAATTTTAATACCTTCAATCCAAACAAAAATCTTGATAAAACACCTCAACATTAACTCTTTCATTTTTAACCACAATAAATATATCCACATAAAATAAATATTTCCTTATCATATGAATCAATAATTAATTATTCACAAATAATATTACAGAATCACATTTATGACAACCGGTAGTTCCAGGAAAGAGGGGCTTTCGATAAGAATTTCTCCTCATTGTGTATGATTAGGTGACCAAACCTCTCCTCGATGAGAACTTTCTAGACATTGCCAATAATGCTATCTCATAATATTATTCAAATAATATGAATTATTGATCCGATAATAGAAAATACTGTGCAGTGACAATTATTGAAAATACAATAATATAAAATATCAACGCAGCAATTATTGAATCAATAAAATAAAATATTGAATAGTAACTACTGTAACAATTATTGAGTAGTGCCTTCTTACGTAAGGATCAATAATTCATCAATAATGTGCATCCACGCGTATTACTGTATTTTAACCACCGGGTATTCCAACAGTGTTAACGGTAACAACTACACCGTTATTTATAAAAACTCAAACTTGTCGTTTTCTTCATCCGACAGTTATTCTATTATGGGGCCCACAAATGACTGCGCCGTCGTACAAATATTCCCCGACTACAAGAATATTCCACGACGAATATTCCCCGACAACAATGATTATTTTATAATCACTTGCTTATTTTGCAAAATTTGCACATTTCACCCATAACCAGAGAATTATATCAAATTAATACCTTATTATTCACAATAATAATTAGAGGATATTCAATTTTATTTATAATAAGTTGGGGTCTTACAGATAGCCCCAATGTCAACATCCTAACAGATTTGGATCACACAACCAATCAGGTCATAGTTGCCAATCCTCGATAATAGTTACAAGGATTTGGCGATCATCCCCAGCATGTTGGGCAACAACCCCAAACACATGCATCATACATTTGCATTATGTTAAAATTTTCAAGTGTCTAGGATTCTTTATCCTACCCATGCATTGCATTGCATGAATATGATAAAGAGGGGCATCTGTAGACACTCGAAATTTTCTGCACACCTGTCACTGACATTACAGGAATGCAGATTCATCTTTCAGAGATAACCCTGGAAGACAACTTACATCCGATCTCGGATACTCTGGGAAGTTCGGTCTAAATCCGGAACACACACCGAGAATAGTTCCAAACTCGGAGATAACCCCGAGGCATGCAATTCCAACATCGGATATTCCACTGGAGAAGACCGATTAATCTCGGAGATAACCCCGAGGTATCCAGTCTCAGTCCCAACACTGGGAATAACATCTATCAACCTTGGAGATAACCCCAAGGAGTGCAGTTCCGGCGATAACCCCGAAAAAGCTTGTTTTAAGTGCATGTTATCAGCTTCAACCTCGACACTCACACCGAGGCACTCAGGACCATACCCTGAGATAATACCGGGAGGACATGTACACCTCAGAGATGATACTGAGGACTTTCAACACTACTGACGGTCAATCTCGGAGATAACCACGAGCAACGTCTCGCTTTACCAATGCCGTGATAACTCCGGTGAGGGGCAAAGTCATCATCTCGCCAACTCAAGGCCACATCACGTCATCTCAACATCTCATACATACATTTCTACACTACTGTAACAATTATTGAGTAGTGCTTTCTTACTTAAGGATCAAAAATTCATCAATAATGTGCATCCACGCTTATTACTGTATTTTAACCACCGGGTATTCCAACAGTGTTAACGGTAACAACTACGTCGTTATTTATAAAATCTCAAACTTGTCATTTTCTTCATCCGACAGTTATTCTGTTATGGGGCCCATAAATGACTGCGTCGTCGTACGAATATTCCCCGACAACAAGAATTTTCCACGACGAATATTCCCCGACAACAATGATTATTTTATAACCACTTGCTTATTTTGTAAAATTTGCACATTTCACCCATAAACAGAGAATTATATCAAATTAATACCTTATTATTCACAATAATAATTAGAGGATATTCGATTTTATTTATAATAAGTTGGGGTCTTACAACCTCCCCTCCTTATGAAATTTCGTCCTCGAAATTGACATACGTACCTGGTGTTTCGAAAAGGTGAAGATACCTCGCTTTCATTTACGATTCCAACTCCGTGTCATTTTTTTCAATAGCATGGTTTCTCCATAAAACCTTAACTTGTGGTATAACCTTGGTGCGTAGGACATGTTCTTTCCTATCCAAGATCTTAACAGGTACTTCTTCGTACGTTAAATCTTCGGCTATCTCGTCTGGTTCTAATGCAATAATATGGTTCGGGTCTTTCACATATTTACGAAGCATGGATATGTGAAAAACATTATGAACACGAGACATACTTGGAGGTAATGCGAGTCTATAGGCCACATTTCCTATTCGGTCAAGAATCTCAAATGGACCAACAAATCGTGGATTGAGCTTTCGTCTCTTTCCAAATCTTGTAACTCCCTTCCATGGAGCAACACGTAACAATACATGATCTCCAATATTAAACTCCACGTCCTTTCTATGAAGATCAAAGATAACTCTTTTTGTCGATTTTGTGAGGTTTATATCGTTGTCGAATCATTTGGATTTTTTACGTAGTCATGCGTATTAATTACGGTCCCAACAACGTTGCTTCTCCCCCTCGTCCCAAAGATAACCGGAAGCGACACTTTCGACCATACAAACACCTCAAATGGAGCCATGTCTATACTTGCTTGATAACTGTTGTTGTAGGAGAATTCTACGAATGACAAGTACTTATCCCAACTCCCTTTGAAATCTAGGACACAAAGTCTTTATAGATCTTCAAGGGTTTGAATAGTCCTCTCTCGATTGTCGTCTGGTTTGAGGATGGTATGCGAAGCCCAATAAATAAATCCGTGCCCATAGCTTTCTGCAAGCTAACCCAAAATCTTGAAGTGAATCTTGGGTCATGATCCGAAACTATGGATACTGGCATGCCATGAAATCTCACAATTTCATTCACGTATATACGAGCAAGACGTTCAAGGGAATAAGTCTCTCGTATAGGCAAGAAATGGGTAGACTTGGTTAATCTATCAACAATAACCCAAATCGCATCTATGCCTTGAGAAACCTTGGGAAGACCCGTAACGAAATCCATAGTAATATGTTCCCACTTCCATTTCAGAATCTCAAGTGGTTGTAATGGACCCTTTGGCACTTGATGCTCCGCCTTTACACATTGACAGGTTAAACACCTTGAGATAAACTCCGCGATCTCTCTCTTCATATTATTCCACCAAAATGTATATCGAATATCATGATACATTTTGGTACTCCCAAGATGGATTGCAAACGGTGTGTTGTGTGCATCCATCATGATTCTATGCTTCAAATCAGAGTCGTTAGAAACACAAAGTCTGGAGTTGAATCTAAGTATTCCTTCTTCATCGATTCTCGCTTCTGGAATAGCTCCTTCTTGCACTTTCTTCTTCATACGACGTATTGGTCCAGTAGCTTGAAAGCGACTTTAACTTTATCGATTAAAGTCGGTTCTACTCGTATATTCGCCATCATCATGTGGGTCCCTGGAGTCTTTAATTCTACCTCCATCCTTTGAAAGTCATACAAAATGGGCCTTTGCATTAACAATATCACACTCGTTCGCATATGATCTTCTACTCAATGTGTTAGCTACTACGTTCGCTTTTCCAGGATGATATTAAATAGTGTGATCGTAATCTTTCAATAGTTCAAGCCAACGTCATTGCCGAATGTTGAGTTCTTTTTGGGTGAAGAAATATTTGAGGCTTTTATGGTCCGTATAAATCTCCACTTTCTCCCCATACAAGTAGTGTCTCCAAATTTTAAACGCGAAAACGACTGCTGCCAACTCTAGATCATGAGTAGGATAATTCCTCTCATATTCTTTGAGTTGTCGTGAGGCATAGGCTATGACTTTCCCATGTTGCATGAGAACACATCCTAACCCTTTGCCTGTAGCATCGCTGTATATAACAAATCCATCCGTATCAGATGGTATTGCCAGAACAGGTGTAGAAATGAGTCTCCTTTTGAGCTCTTGGAAACTTTTCTCGCATTCCTCGCTCCGTATGAATTTTGTATCTTTTCGAGTCAGCTAAGTTAATGGAGTAGCGATTCGAGAAAATCCTTCCACGAATCTCTGATAATAACCAGCTAAGCCCAGAAAGCTACGCACTTCGGTCACCGACTTTGGTTGCTCCCAACTTTGTACTGCTTCAATCTTCGCCGGGTCAACAGATACTCCATGTTTTGACACCACGTGCCCAAGGAATGCTACTTCCTCAAGCCAGAACTCGAATTTCTTCAGCTTGGCATAAATCTTATTTTCAAGAAGCCTTTCAAGTATCAGCTTCAAATGGTGCTCATGATCTTCATGGCTTTTGGAATAGATGAGGATGTCATCAATAAAGACAACAACAAACTGATCCAAATATTCTTTGAATACACGGTTCATCATATCCATGAAAGTAGCAGGAGCATTAGTCAATCCAAAAGACATGACTAAGAATTCATAATGCCGCATCGAGGAGTTCTAGAAGGCGGTCTTTGGAATATCCTCGATTTTAATCTTGGTGATGATATCCGTAAGCTAAGATCGATCTTTAAAAAGAATTTTGCTCTTCAGAATGGCGGTCGAACAGGTCATCAATGCGAGGTAGCAGATACCTATTCTTGATGGTGACATGATTTAATTCTCGGTAGTCAATACAAAGTCGCATACTCCCGTCTTTCTTCTTTACAAATAAAATAGGAGCACCCCAAGGAGATGTACTAGGACGAATTAAACCTATGTCTAACAATTCCTGTAGTTGGACTTTTAACTCCTGAAGTTCAATAGGAGCCATTCGATATGGGGTTTTAGAAATGGGTTTTGTACCCGGTTCAAGGTCAATAAAGAATTCAACATCACATTCTGGGGGTAGACCGAGAAGTTCTTCAGGAAATACATCAGGAAATTCTCTAACAATAGAAATATTATTCAAATCTGACTTGTCTTTGTTCAAATCCATAACATGGGATAAGAAAGCTTGACATCCATTTTTCAATAAACGAATAGCTTTATGGCTTGATATGATAGTGACTGATTTTAGTGGTTTAGTTGTTTGAATTCGTATGGCAGGTTGGTTAGGAATATGAAAACTAACAACCTTACGAAAATAATCAATTTTGGCATGATGAGTGGTTAACCAATCAATTTCTAAAATCACATCAAAAGCAAGTATCTTTAAAGAGATAAGATCAATAGGTAATGTGATAGTGCCAACTTGGATTAAGCAAGATTTATAAACATTGGATGTAACGAAAGTTTCACCCAACGGAGTCTCCACTGATAAATCAAAGTCTAATTTCTCCGGAGTCATGTTTAAACGTTGAGCACAAGCAGGAGAGATAAATGAATGGGTAGAACCAGTATCTAGTAAGGTATAAACTTCGCAAGAATTCAAGATTAGCTTATCCGTGATCACCTCGTTTGGGTTTCTCTCATTTTGGCCAGTCACGACAAACGCTCTTCCAGGAACAATTGATTTTGACTTATCCGGGACAGCCCTTGGAGTCACCATCCCCGTTGAACTTGGTTTTACTACAGAACAATCCTGAGCTATGTGGCCTTCCTTTCCACAGTTATAACATACCTTGGATTGTTGTGGACAGTTTGGGCTGATATGTCCCTTTTTCCCGTATTTGTAACATCTAAGCTGGCGGTCGTTCTCCTCCCTAGAATTTGTTGTTGGTCTTTGGTCTTTGGTCTTTGATGTCTTCCCGTCATTGTTGAATCTTCTCTTTCTGAAATTTCCACTTGACTCACCTCTCCTATTATCATGGCCACGATGACCACTCGAGTGGTTACCGCCTTTGTTCATATTTTCCCTCCTCGTTGGTTATCATCGCTCTGATGACTGCTGTCACCGGTATGACCTTGGTTGTGGTCCCTCAGTTGAACATACTCATTATCTAGCTCTAATAATTGAGCCCTGTTAACAACATCTGAATATAGAGAAAATTTATGAGAGATAAGGTATTGACGAATCTCGGGTTTTAGACCTCTCAGAAACATCCTTATCATTCATTCCTCATTCTCTACCAAATGAGGTGCAAACCTGGATAACTCAGCGAACTTCGCCTCGTACTGGGACACCGTCATGTTGTTTTGTTCCAGTCTGATAAACTCTACCTCCTTCATATGACGAATACTTTCAGGAAAGTACTTGTCATTGAATAGTTTCTGAAATGTTTCCCAAGACATGTTGAGTGTGGCAGGCTGGGTACGCTTCACAGACTCCCACCAGTAGTCTGCCTCACCACGGAGCATATAGGTGGTGAATGGAACCTTCTGTTCCTCCGTGCATCCTAAGACATCGAATATCTTAGTAATTTTCTTGACCCATGTTTCCGCCTTGATCGGATCCGGCTTTCCAATAAATTCTGGTGGTCCCAACTCCTTGAACTGCTTGGCTGTGACAGACCGCACGTTGCTATTACTTCCACCCGTATTTTGTACACGAGTCTCCCTCGTCTGATTTTGCACGAACTGCAAAAAGCTCCTAAACATTCCATCATTCATCGTTTTCTCGGTAGTGTTGTTTACAGGAGGAATATTGCCTTCCTATTGTACGTTCTCTTGGTTTGTGACTAAAGGTTATTCCACAGTCTCATACACTCAATTGTTAACGTTCTCAGCAGCCATTCCTAAATACTGCCATAAAACAAGGGTTAATTAAACAAATTAACATATCACATAATATCCCTATATTATGACTGACCAACAAATAAGCTTAGATATGACACACTAGCGAATGATTTACTCATCTTTCCCCTCCTAGTTCTATTCCCTGATCTCCGCCAGAGACCATATCCCTAAGCTTTGATACCAACTGTGACGCCCCCAAAACAGGTATACAACACCCATTCTGAGTCGCCAAATACATGGTACATAAAGCAAACTACAACTTCAATAATCTGATTGTCGTGCAAAATATACGACACACACATCTGTGAGTTTAAATACAAATATTGTCTTCTAGACAATATCCACACTCAAATAAGTCCTCATTACAATTATTGAAACACTATTTTACAGAAATAGTGAGGACTGCTAAAACATCTTTCTAGAACCATCACTTCATACCCCGACTAGATCCTGCTATGTTCTCACCTCCTAAGAAGAAAAATGGAACAAAAAGGAAAAGGGTGAGTTCAACTAGCCCAGTAAAGAATATTATGACTAAAATAATATACAACAAATTATCATTAGTTTTCAACAGGGAAAAATCTGATAAAATATAATAGATAACAAGTTTTAGATCAACAACTGCAGCGGAAACAACAATCCATTAGAAGAGTCAAGTAGAGAATGAGTTCTACTATATTCTAAGATTTAAAAGTCCATCAACAATATTTTATCCCTGTAACAACAATCAATATACATCTTTAATCAATATTCATCTTTTGCACGAGGCCAAAGATATTCATTTATATCACCCGGTCAGTGTATTCATCTCAACACTGTTCATCTTTGCACTACGGGCCAAAGATATTCATCGATTATTCATTCATCTTTTACTCTGCCAAAGATATTGATAATATCATCATTTAGGCACGAGGATGATGAAAAATATTTTAAAGAAAAGCGAATCCGGTGAAGACGGAAGGACAAATATTAAGGATTCGTATAACAGTTTATCCAAGATCAATAATACTCTATAATAACCAATTTTGAAGCAGAATTCAAAAATAAAGACCAAAACATGGATACAATCAAAGATGGTAACCATAATAGACATCTTGGACAAAAAGAAGAAAATTTTATTTTTCGGTGAATAGTACCGTATTCGTGAATAGTGCCGTATACGTGAATAGTGCCGTATATATGAATAGTAACCCAGACACAAAAAGTTCCAAATTTGATAAAAACGTTCACCAATATTTTGGCATAATGATATTGAAGAAAATAATATCATTTAAGAAGAAAATAACATCCCTTACCTCAAAATAACCGTACTTCTGACTGAATTTCGGATATAGTGCTGACAGAAACTTGTACTGAAAAATAGAAACTCATAAAGTATCTAAATACTCACAAAATACACTCAATAATCTAGAGAGAGAAAGAGAGAAAACTTGTTTTTGGTGTGATTTTCAATTCTAACTTCGCCCTCTATTTATAGGAAAATGTTAGCGTAGCAAAGCAGACTTGACTGCAACCCGATGGCTTTACTCGCTACTATTGCCACCCACCACATTTGAAATAAAATTCAGCACATTTCTTCACCAACCACAAGTGGGGCCCACTCAATTCTAGAATTTTCTACCAAAATCATTTATAAACCTAATCACCTCTTAAAATTCATAACAAATCATACGTTCATTTTTAACGGTTCAAATTTGTGGACATATACTCAACTTATATATGTATAACATATCCAAAAATTACAACGATCCAACGGTCGGATTAAAAATTATAACTCACATAATATATCTCAAAATACGGGTTTAATTTTTAATACCTTCAATCAAACAAAAATAATCGATAAAACACCTCAACATTAACTCTTTCATTTTTAACCACAATAAATATATCCACATAAAATAAATATTTCCTTATCATATGAATCAATAATTAATTATTCACAAATAATATTACGAGAATCACATTTATGACAATGACCAGTAGTTCCAGGAAAGAGGGGCTTTCAATAAGAATTTCTCCTTCTGGCGGCGCAATTAGGTGACCAAACCTCTCCTTGATGAACTTTCTAGACATTGCCAATAATGCTATCTCATAATATTATTCAAATAATATGAATTATTGATACGATAATAGAAAATACATGTAAGTGACAATTATTGAAAAAATACAATAATATAAAATATCAACCTTGACAATTATTGAATCAATAAAATAAAATATTGAATAGTAACTCATCGTAACAATTATTGAGTAGTGCCTTCTTTACGTAAGGATCAATAATTCATCATTAATGTGCATCCACGCGTACATCGTATTTTAACCATAGGGTATTCCAACGGTGTTAACAGTAATAACTACTGTTGTTATTTATAAAAACTCAAACTTATCGTTTTTTCTTCATCCAAGCGGTTATTACATTATGGGGCCCATAAAATGGCTACTGGCCGTCAGTACAAATATTCCCCGACAACAAGAATATTCCACGACGAATATTCCTCGACAACAATGATTATTTTATAACCACTTGCTTATTTTGCAAAATTTGCACATTTCACCCATAATCAGAGAATTATATCAAATTAATACCTTATTATTCACAATAATAATTAGAGGATATTCAATTTTATTTATAATAAATTGGGGTCTTACAGATAGCCCCAATGTCAACATCCTAACAGATTTGGATCACACAACCAATCAGGTCATAGTTGCCAATCCTCGATAAAAGTTACAAGGATTTGGCGATCATCCCCAGCATGTTGGGTAACAACCCCAAACACATGCATCATACATTTGTATTATGTTAAATTTTTCAAGTGTCTAGGATTCTTTATCCTACCCATGCATTGCATTGCATGAATATGATAAAGAGGGGCATTTGTAGACACTCGAAATTTTCTGCACACCTGTCACTGACATTACAGGAATGCAGATTCATCTTTCAGAGATAACCCTGGAAGACAACTTACATCCAGTCCGGATACTACCGGAAGTTCAGTCTCATCCCCGGAACACACACCGGGAGTAACAGTTCCAAACTCGGAGATAACTCCGAGGCATGCAATTCCAACATTGGATATTCCACTGGAGAAGACCGATTAATCTCGAAGATAACCCCGAGGTATCCAGTCTCAGTCCCAACACTGGGAATAACATCTATCAACCTTGGAGATAACCCCAAGGAGTGCAGTTCCGGCGATAACCCCGAAAAAGCTTGTTTCAAGTGCATGTTATCAGCTTCAACCTCGGCACTCACACCGAGGCACTCAGGACCATACCCTGAGATAATACCGGGAGGACAGGTACACCTCAGAGATGATACTGAGGACTTTCAACACTTACAGCAATCCAATCTCAGAGATAACCCTGAGCAACGTCTGCTTTACTAGCCCAAACCGGCGATAACTCCGGTGAGGGGCAAAGTCGTCATCTCGCCAACTCAAGGCCACATCACGTCATCTCAACATCTCATACATACATTTCTACACAATGATGTCCCACAAGAATCAAGGAAAACCAATCCCGAGTGACTATTGTGCAGGGTAACAGATAGAATTTGAAACCTGGAGATCGGAGGGCACTGTCCCATCTTCATTACTTCGTACAACCTCTAATCCCATGCCATTGTACAACTCTCAAGAACGGCAGTCCGAAATAGGTCCTATATACCTCAGCCGGATGCCCGGATTGCGATTCTGAAAGTTCGAGTGGACATTGTAGTGCCTACATGCATGTACTACGAGACGACACGACCCGAGAAACTCGGGGCAACCCGGGCAGCCTCAGGTACACCTGCGGCTGGCTGCAAGTACACCTGCGGCTCCCCCACTCTATAAATAGAGGGATGGGGTGGCCATTTTAAGAAAAAAAAGCGGCGATGAAGCCTTGTCAAATTTGCTCCGTAATTACAATATACTGAGTACTTTCTCATTTTATACACTTGTGAGCTCACATATAGCTACTTTTGTACCGGCGAGAGCCGAGTTTCATCCACTTTAAAGATATAGAAGTCTTCTTTGGCAGTCCACTGTAAGCCTTCTTACACACTTTAAAGACTTTCTCTTCATCTTTGCACACACCCTTCTTCACATTGAGAGTCGTGTTGCGTGTGTTTGCCCAAACTTTGGTCCGTTGTTTTATTTTCAGTTTGTATATATATATATATATATATATATATATTTATATATATGGACTAACTTTATCGAGTTATGCCTCGATTGAGCCCTGAACTTGATCCGGAGGCGTTTATTTGCTTTAATATATATATATATATATATATATATACACTTATATATATATGAACTGTGTGTCGAACTTTGTTCGATGAGCCTAGATTTCGGTCTGGAGTGTTTACTGCTTTAATATATATATATATATATATATTAAGCTGTATGTCGGACTTTGTTCGATGAGCACAGATTTTACATCCAAGGAGGCGTCTTATCGCTTATATATATATATATATATATATATATATTTATTGTCGAACTCTAT